>PVHX01002007.1:0-131258 GCA_004024805.1 Geosciurus inauris
CAACCCTAACATATAAGAAAAACATCCCTAAACAAAAACAATAGTAAGGGAAAAGTTTCGACTGTGGTCTTTTGGGAGGACTCCATAAAGAAAGAGAGCTGTGAAGGATGGCAAAGAATATAATTTTAATATCTGGCATTTATGGATTGCACAAAGAGACATCCATATTTTACTCCACTTCCTCTACAACATAGCAGGGTGAAGTAGGTATTACTGTTTCCATTTTTGTTTTAAAGATGAGAATAGATCAGAAGAACTAAATCCCAAGCTGAATTGTAAACCCTCTTGGGTCTGCTGACACTTAGCCTGGCAATTTTGCTGTTGCAAAATGGCAGGATGGGAGACAAGCCTGAGAAAAAGTGAGAGTAGAGAGAGAGAGCAAGGAGACAGCAGAGATCGGATGGATGAGCTGGAGCTGGTGGGCATGGACAGGGAGTTTGTGGGTAAGGGAGTGGGAGGGGGATTGAGATGGAGAAGTGGGCCCATCTCATCTTTGGTCTCCTCATCAGCTTTAACCTTGGTACCAAGAAGGTCAAGGTAGAGAGGCCATCCACTGGTCTCTTGTCCCTGAGGGTCCCCAGTGTCAAGGCCCAGCAGGGACTCAAGCAGAGGGAGGAGTGGAGATTCTATACAACCTTTTCCATATGGCCCTTGAAAGATTTTGGCCTTTCTTTGGGGGACAGAGGAGTAGTCCTCATTTGTTTAGAAGGCTAGAGGAAGGGACACACTGGGGTGATGAAATAGGTAGTAGCTTTCTAGTCAGATCTAGTCAACCAAACCCAGGAACAGATGGGGTAACCCACGTTGCATGCATAGTGATTTCAAAGCACAATCTTTGTTTCTGCAGGTATTTGTTAAAACTTCTTATGTGTCCTGTCCTTCGAAAAACATTTACTGAGCCTTATGGAAACAATAGTGAGCAATCAGGATCACACAGTTAAGTATGTCATATCAAAAGGTGTTATAATGAGGGATGGGGAGGTACTATACGTGTTGGCAAAGTCAATTCTAGTCTGGGCTGTCAATAAAGTCTCAGAAGAATATTGAAGTGGAGACATGAAGAGTGAATGTAAGGTTTTGGTTATGGGAAAGAGATGCATGAGTGTTCTAAGCAGAGGGAAGCTGGGGTGAGAAGAATCATATTTCAAGAACTTTAAGAAGTTTATCAATGCTGAAGATAGAGTATGAGGGAGAGAGGCATGATGTCTACTCAACACAAAATAGATGCTCAATAATTGTCTGTTGAATGAATTGATGACATGTGGCTACATGGGTAGGTGGCAACTTGTGTAGGGTCTTGTAGCTCATGCTAAGGTTTTTAGATTTTTGTCTGAAGGTCAATGTGGAAATCATTCCATAGCTGTGTTTGTCAACTTGTCCATCACTGTGACAAAATACTTGCGAAAAAATTAAAACAAGGAAAGATTCATTTTAGTTTATAGTTTCAGAGCTTTCAGTCCATGGTTGCTTGGCTCTGTAGTTTCTGGGCCTTGGTGAGGCAGAACATTATTGTGGGGTGTGTCTGGTGCAGCAGAGCTGCTCTTCTCATGATGGCTAAGAAGGAGAGAGGGGGGGGGAGAAAGAAAGAGGAGGGGAAAAGAGAGAGGGGGGAGGGGGAGGAAGAGCATGTGCGTGAGCTTTTAAAGGCATGTCCCCAGTGACCTACTTTTTCCAAAGAGGCCCAGCTCTCAGTAGTGCCCGCTGGGGACCCGTTCTTTAACACATAAGTTTTGGTGGACATTTCAGATCCAAACTATGAAATACCTCTATAGGATTCTCCTCTATCTATGCTTGGTGATCCCAATGGTGAAGCCATAGTGGTTTTTAGTTGAGTTCCTCTGGTCTGGTGTTTGCTGTGGGATGCAAAGCTCTTGGATAAATCCAAGATATTCAAGTTAAGCACACTGGGTAAATGAGTTAAGCATGTTGGTAATGGAGAGGCTGAAGTGTTGGCCCATGGAATCTGGACTGGAAAGATGAAGACAGAGGTGGGTAATGGGAGAAAGGAAGGAGCATGTCTCTGGATGGGCTGAAAGAGTCACAGGCTGTGGGAAGGCTGCAAGAGAAAGGAGTTGGGATGGTAGGCTGTGAATTATGACAGGGAGGTTATCTTGGGAAAAGGTGTCTAACGAGGAGTGAGGATAATTGTGACTCTAATCAAGTCAAGGCATGGAGGGGCCAGGTTGGAAATGGGGCCTCTGAACAGAGATTGATGTCACCCTGGATGATGACATCCAGTACCTGGGGTGGGGAGAGACTGGGAATTGGGGCTTGAGACTTCAATAATATGATGAGACTGTATGCAATGCAAGTGACTATAGAGCAGCAGTTGACAAGAAGAGGAAAGTGATATGGTGCTAGCCATGGTGGGAGTTGAGAGCTGAATTGGACCTAGTCCTTAAGCTCAAGGGGTGTGCCATCTAGTGAGGGGGACCCTCCTGACTCATCTGGGGTCACTTGGACAGTCACTCTAGGCACCAGCCAGACTAGTGGTATAAGGGTTAAACAGAACAGTCATGTCCATCAGGGCAATAAATTCTGCTCAGTGACGGCCTGTGCCATATGCTCTGACCACTTGTCTACAGCCTGTGGAATAGTCTTGCAGTATAAGTGAAGGTTAAGGGCAGGGGTCCTGGGAGTCATATTGACTTGGGGCCACATTCCTCACACTGACACTTGCTGGCTTTATAGCCTTGGACAAGTGTCTTCTTCTCTCTTAGGTGAGTGTTCCTTCTCTGCCCAAATAGAGGAAGCATGGTTTCATGAGTTTTGACTAATGAACAAAATCTGGGCAAAGTACCAGACACAGGTATGTGCTAGTAGGTGTGAATGGTAGTGGTTGTTATGTAACAGAGGGGATTTAAAGTTCAGATAGGTTAGGTGACTGGTCCAAAGTCACACATGTAAGAAGTGACAGCTGTGAGCTAGATCCAGCCTGTTTGTCACACTGCTGCTCACACAAAGCTCAGAAAGTGTCACTGACTTGCCCTGGGTTACTTGCTAGTGAATGGGGTTGGAGCTGAGCTTGGGCGGGTGTGGCCTTCACCCCACTGCTTTTTCTGTCACATCCTAACTGGCTTTTGGTGGGGTGGATTGGTGGCATGTGGACCCTGGGATGGTTCTATTGTGTCTTCAAAAACAGGAAGAGGGGACTCATTTATTCAGGGCTTTCCATCTGCTCATGTGTTTGCTCTCAAAACCAGAATCTCAGGAATGTGCGAGCACAGGGTTGTGTTCTTGGGGTTGTGGGAAGGGCACTTCAGACTCCAGAGGACCTGGGCTCTAGTGCCAGCTCTTACTCACTGACTCCCACATGGGTCACGTCTCCCGCCTTCCTTGTCTATAAAATGGGAATGGCAATTGCTCTGAGTGTCTCAGAGGACTGCGGTGAGGCTCAAATTAGATGACGTAAGAAAAATTCTTTGAAGACGAAAGCGCCTTGACATCAATAGGAGGTGCTTTGCTTGGAGAGAAGATCTAGAGTTGATCTGGGAGTCTTGCTCTTTCCTCCTTATGGCCTGGCCCAGCCTCGCAGCCAGCAGCCCCCTCCTCCCTGCCTTACTTGAACCCCACTTCCCATGGCCCCCAGCCACAGGCCTGCGTGTTATGGGCTCTGCTTTCTCTAGAGACAGAAGCTCTGCCTTGCTGAGTGAGTTGAGCTGCCTTTACTCCTCATTCCGTTGGTACCAGGCAGGCTCTTGGAGAAGTAGAAGTACCCTCTTCCTCCTCTCTCCTCTGCCCCACCCCATGTGAACTGAGTGAAAGACCCTTTTGGGATCTGATAGTAGAGGCCAGCATCTTTGCTCCTGGGGGCTGGTGGAGCAAAGGGAAACTTGTGCAGAGTACTTGGGGGTGACAGCACATTTCTTCCTACTGTGACACTTGTGGCTGCTTCCTGCCTCCAGAAGAGCCTGGCCCAAGCTGACAGGCATCTTAGCCACGCCAGTGTGCTGGTGTATTTTTCTCTTTTGGAAAGGACTAAACAGAGGAAGGAAGCTGGAGTGTTTTGAGCACCTACTATGTGCTAGTTCTAGAAACTTCTTATCAGTTCTTGTGGTTAGGAGAGTCATTGTCTTAGAATCTGAAAACTTTAGAGCAGGAAGGGAAGTTAACACTTACATGGTCTAATCTTTTACTCATAAGAAAGTGACGTGCCCATTATCAAGAATGCAAGCAATAATAAGTGTTGGTGAGGATGTGGGGAAAATGGTACACTCATACATTGCTGGTGGGACTGCAAATTGGTGCAACCACTATGGAAAGCAGTATGGAGATTCCTCAGAAAACTTGGAATGGAACCATCATTTGACCCAGTTATCCCACTCCTCAGTCTATACCTAAAGGACTTAAAAATAGCATACTACAGTGACGCAACCACATCAATGTTTATAGCAGGTCAATTCACAATATCTAAACTATGGAACCAACTTAGCTGCCTTTCAACAGATGAATGGATAAAGAAAATGTGGTACATATACACAATGGAATATTACTCAGCCTTAAAGAAGAATGAAATGATGACATTTGCAGGTAAATGGATGGAGCTGGAGAATATTATGCTAAGTGAAATAAGCCAATCCCAAAAAACAAAGGCTGAATGTTTTCTCTGGTAAGTGGATACTGATCCATAATGGTGGGGATGGGTAGGGAAGAATGGAGGAACTTTGGATTGGGTAGAGGGGAGTGAGGGGAGGGGAGAGGGTGTGAGGGTCGGAAGGATAGTGGAATGAAATGAACATTATTACCCTAGATAAATGTATGATTGCATGACTAGTGTGACTCTGACTCTGCATCTTGTATAGCCAAAGGAATGAGAAGTTGTGCTCTATTTGTGTACAATGTGTCAAAATGCATTCTGCTATCATGTATAACTAATTAGAACAAATAAGAAAACAGAAATAAAATGACTTGCCCAAATTCCCAGAGAGTTCTAATTTTTTTCTTCTTAAGAAAGAAATGATCATATAATAATCCTCCTTTGCAGGCAAAGATGTTTTATGATGCACCTGCCCCCACCAACAGCAGAATGTTGGTGTCCACACACAATTTCCACGCAGAGGCCATGGGGGTCCTTGGCCAGCCTTCCGATTTTATGCCAGCCCTTAGGGAACTGGAGAGGGCAGCCTCTCCAGCACCCATTTCCCCTTGGTTCTTTCTCAGGTGTATAATCTTTTGCCATCTCCTGGGAGCAGGTGATGTTCACAGAGGACCTGGGATCAGACAGGTCAGGAGCCCGGCTTTGGCTCTGCCATTTGCAAACTGCTAGCGGGAAAAGAAAGGCCACGGGCCAACCCCTTCCATTTCTCAGCCTCCATAAAGAATTAATAGTTTATTGTAAGTAAAAGAGCTTTACAGACTGGCAGCCATTATTAATACAAGCTCATGGAGGAACAAAGGAGATCTTGTTAGTTGCGCAGGGGAAAAATCCAGTATTCTGAGGGGTCATGAGGTGCCATGAATGAGCAAGAATCTATCCTGAGGAAGGGAGTTTGGGAAAGAAACAGGCTATTTTCGTTTTGAGACAGTTTGGACTTTGAGAACAGACTGCTTGGTGAATGAAGTGGTGAGCAAGCTGCTTGTGGAAGAAGAGAAGAAAAGATCAGCTCTTAGTTAGCCAGAAACAAAGGTTCCTAGTGAACAGTGAGAGGGAAGATGGCAGCTAATGTGCAAGAATGCTTCTTTATAAGTGTTGCACATGACTCTAAGCACTTCAGAGACACCAGCTCAGCGATTCCTGCAAGCAGTCCCATGGAGGATCCCCACTTTGTAGATGAGGACATTGAGGCACAGAAAGGTTAAGCAATTTGCCCCAGGTCATATGCTGGTTAGTAGAGGAGCCAGGATCTGAGCCAAAGGCCACGTGTTATCCTGGATGGAACATGCCTGGGACCATGTTAGTAGCACTGGAGATCAAGAGCTCTCTAGACGGATAGACTTTGAAGATACAGATGTCATATCTGTTTGGCATTGTCTATTTAAAGGCAACTTTCAGGGAGTCAGCATTTTCTCTCATATTCAAGGAGGCTGGCTAGAAAGCATTTTGATTTGTGACAAATCTGGGAGGTGATTGTGTTCAGGCTGTTATTTCTCCAGAGGCCTAGGGAGCTGGTCAGCGTGGGGGAGCTGCCTGCTCTCCGTGTCATTGTGACTACTGGCCTTACCCTGAGGAGCCAAGATTGCTAAGTTTTCCTCATGGTTTCAGATGGATCATGAGGCCAAAAGTGAGGCCCTACTGTGGGTGTAACTTTGGTTGCTGTCTCTTGGTTCACTTAGAAGTCACAGTCTTCCCCTTCTCCTTCCTTTCTCCTCTCCATCCCTGTTTCCCACCAAAGTACAGCCTGATCGGGGCAGTGAGAGAGAGGATGGATAGAATGAATCAAATGGTTCTTTTTAGAAATTGTACTGGGGATGAACCCAAGGCCTCATGCATGCTATGCAAGTGCTCTACCACTGACATGGGGTGCTCTACCCCAGCCTCTTTTTTTTTTTTAAAAATATTTTTTTAGTTGTAGATGGACACAATATCTTTATTTTATTGCTTTGTACGTGGTGCTGAGGATCGAACTCAGGGCCTCACGCATGCAAGGCAAGCGCTCTACGGCTGAGCTACAATCCCCGCCCCCCCCAGCCTCTTTTATTTTAAGACAGGGTCTCAAAGACCCATGCTAGCCTTGAATTTGTGATCTTCCTGTCTCAGCATCCCAAGTAGCTGAGATTACAAACATTCACCACCAAGCTGGTACTTTCTTGAAGGTACCAACTAATAAGGTACTTTTTGAAAGCACAGTCAGCTTCCGTCACTATAACAAACACTTGAGATAATCACTTTATGAAAAGAAAAGGTTTGTTTTGTCTTAGTTTGGAGTTTTCAGTCCATAGTTGGTTGATTACTTGCTTTTGGGCCTATGATCAGGCAGTACATCATGGTAGTGTGGTTGGAGTATGTGGTGGAGCAAAATCTCTCACTTCATGACTGGGAAGTGAAACAGAGAGGTAAAGAGACCAGGCTTCCACAATCCCCTTTGAGGGAAATCCCCCAATTACTTAAAGACCACCCACTGGGCCTCACCTTTTTTAAAAAATATTTTTTAGTTACACATGGACACAGCGTCTTTATTTTACTTATTTGTATGTGGTGCTGAGAATTGAACCCAGTGCCTCACATGTGCAAGGCAAGTGCTTTGCCGCTGAGCCACAACCTCAGCCCTGGGCCTCACCTCTTAAATGTTCCACCACTTCCCAATAGCAACAAGCTGGGGACCAAGACTTTAACACACAGGCCTTTGGAAACATTCCAGGTTGAAACTGTAGCAAGAGGAATGGTGGTTACCCTTGGGTCCCAGAGAAGATTTTCTTTTCAGACAGGGTCTCACTAAGTTGCCCAGGCTAGCTTTGAACTTGTGGTCCTCCTGCCTCAGCCTCCAGAGGAGCTGGGATTACAGGCATGTACCATTGTACTTGGCTAACTTTGGAGACATTTGGAAGGAATTCTGTGTTCTTTCTGCCTCACTGTCAATGTGGGGAGAATAGAATTGCCAGCATCCTGGAATCTGCCTTACTTGCTGCTGTGGGAATCTGCTCCAGAGAGGCTGGGCAGCAGATGAGTGGTCCTGATGTTGGGGTCAGGCAGAGATGTACCATGTGTATAAGCCCATCAGAATCTCCTGAGTGCACAGCAAAATGGGGTCCTGAAAGCCTCCTCTGTCCTTCTGAGGAGGCTTAGTAAAGATGCTGGTCTCCTCTATCAACTCTGCACCTCTTCAGGCTGGGGGTACCCATACCCAAGAGGGTAAGTAGCAGGGTGGAAGGTGCTGGAAACATCCTGGCCAACTGACTGGAGGGAGGCCTTTGCATTGCAAAGCCAGTTGAGTGGTTCTAGGAGTGGATTTGTTGTTTAATACACAATTAACTATGCTATGCTGGGTTCCAGGCACTGAGGTCACTGCAACACATTCCTGTCCCTGTGCTCCAAGGGCTCAAGGTGCTACTCAGGAGACAGTAGGTAGAAGGGTAAGTTATCTTCCTCTCTGCCCAGTGCTAGGCACCAGACCTGGGAAGGGGGATGGGGGCAGGTGGGGAAAGCTGCATGGACCTTGCTGGGCAGAAACCTCCTAGATATGATCCCCATGCAAAGAGCTCTGCCTCTTCCCTGCCCCCTTCTTTTGTGTGAGTATGTGCACACAGACCCACAAACACATGCACACGCACACACACATACTTGCAAGTCTTGAGTACTTTTTGACTTGATGTGTATTGTTTAAAAAATGTAGTTTGGAAATTTTCAAACACACAAAATTAGAGGGAAGAGCACAGAGCATAGTGGATCCCCATGTATCCATCTCCCAGCATCTATGATTATCAACATTTTATCAATTTTGTTTTATCCATTGCCTCAGTGTATTATTACAACCACTCATGATTTTTTATATTTCACCAGTGCTCTTGGAATGCCTCATTTCATTCCCTCCTTACAGTAATCCTGTTGAGTTACTGTGAGTGGTTATGATTATCCTCATTTTATTAAGAGAAAACTTAAGTTTCAGAGAGGTCAAGGAACTTTTCCAAGGTCACACAGGAAGTGAGTGGCAGAGCTGGACAACCCAGGCCTTACGCTGCCTAACCAGGTACTTTCTCACTGGATCATTCCAACTGCATTTTCAAATACAGACAAGGTGTGTGGGAGTGGGGGAGCACAGATGATTCAGGGAATCCCGGGACTCTTGGCCCAGGTTGGACCTTTCTTTAACCCCTTTGCATGTCCTGCCCTGCCGGCCCACTGATCAGAGGGGCAGGGGCAGAGCCCAGCAAGGGCAGCTCTCCCAGGCTTTTCCTTGGTGGCTTTCTTGGATTGTGGCTGCAGGATGTTTATAAAACTCTGAATCAATTTGAGGCACAGAGATTTTCAATCAGGGAAGCAGATTGCGCTGATAGGGTCAAAAGGCCTGTCGCCAGCGAGGATCGCAGCATCTGACATATTAATTTGAGCTGTCAGAACCAATATGTGTAACGGAGGTGTGGAGCCACAGGCCCTGTTTCTTGAAAAAAAAAAGAGGAAGGGGAGCGTGGGAAAAGAACAAAAATAGGGGAGGAATCCCACCTTACCGGGACTAAGTTCTACAGATGCCTGTAGAACCAGTCCCGCCAGCATGCCCTCCGCTCCTAGGGAGAGGGAAGGGAGGGCTGGAACCTCTGCATTGGGAGGCTGGGTGGCCCTCAGGGAAGCTTTCCCAGCTTTACACAAACACTCACCCTCTGTCTCTTTCCTTGCCCAGCAAAGGAGGCAGATCTGAGCTCTGGCAGGAAGTACGTGTTATTGAGAACTTTGATATGTAGCATGTGAACGTCTGGGCTGCAGTCAGGCTTCTGGGAGGGAATCAACATGGGGCCAGACTCCGTTGAGGGTCACACACACGCCACGCTTAGTGCCCTTGGCACCTCTTTTCTGCCCTCCCCCTCCTAACTCCCCTCAGGGTCCCTGTCTTTCTTCACATCAGTGCTTTGGACAACTCTGCCATCCCCTGGAGTCCTTGAGACCTCAAGACCTGCTAACTCCCTTTGCCGGCATCCGTTGCTGATGTTCTTTGTTGGCGAGAGGATAGGACGTGTCATGCTGGTGAGGACGCAGGGTGCTCATCCTGCGCTGTCCACCTTTTGAAGTTGCACATGGGATAAGGGTGGGCCCGGAAAAACTCCGTCATATCCATGCTTCTTAGGCCAAGTGATCGTGAAAATGCACGAACACCCATCTCATCGTGGCCAAGACATAGTCGGGGCTCAGGGAATGCTGGTTTTGTTCCTGGGAATCCCTGGCTGCTTGGGGGCCCTGACTAAGTTTGTTCTCTCTGTCGTGTAAAGGAAGAGTTAGTCCTCATCCAGTGGAGCGAAACTCATGCTTATAAAAGTAGGCTAGCTTTGGGGGAGATACGACCCTGTTAAAAGGTGGCAGTGTCCTCAGATGGACACCAGAGCAAATGGAGACACCAAAGTGCGGTGCCTTGCAAGTTGCCAAGGTCCTCTGAGAGGGACGGGAGGCATTCAGCATCCTCATGGTGTGAATCTAAGCCTGTGGCCTCCTGGGCTAGCCTTCACAGTACCTGACTTTTTACCTGGAGGATGGATGTTTGTCTAGGCATGGGAGCTTGAGGGCTCCCTTGGGGACATAGAAGTTAACCTCGTAGCTCTCTGTTGCCACATTGGCCTCCCCTCTCACAATCTGTCCCCTTCTTTATCAATTATCAGAGTTTTTTGTTTCATTTTTTTTTTTACCAATGGAATCTGTCAATCATACCTCAATAAAGCTGAAAAAAATTGATAATGAAGAAAGACAGCTAAGGGAATTGATAAGTCGTAGAGTGCAAGAGCCAAGATTGGAATCTGCACTTTCTGATGGTCCAAGTGGTAGTCTTAACCACTACACTACATCGCCTCCCAGAAAGATAGGAAATTGTCATGAGGTAATGTGACATGAATAAGGTAGCATGTAAAAATATATCTCTATGAATCTATGGTTATATTTATAGATGCACAGAAAAATATGGAAGAAAATACACCATGATTTGTACAGTGAAACGTTTGAAACAAAAATTAGTCAGAACTCTTGAGTTCCCCTATTCCTGGTCCTCTCTGAGGCTATTGAGAATCTATAGTGTGCATTGTGACTCTTGTGTGACCAAGAAGGGCATTTTCTAGTTTGTAAAAGTCCTTGTAGTCTTATTCTTGAGAGCTGGAAAATGTCTCTTGGGGAGCTTGGAAATGTCCTCTAAGGAGAGAGGGCATATGTCATTGCTATAGTTTGGATCTTGAATGTCCCCCAAAGCCCATGTGTTTGAGATTTGGTCCCCAGAATGGTGCTGTTGGGAGGTGGTAGAATCTTTAAGAGGTGGGGCATAGTGGGAGGCTTTTGGGTTATTGGGGGTGTGTCCTTGAAGGACACACTGTGCTAACCCAACCCCGTCTTCTTTTTTTTTTTGTTTCCTGGCCATGAGGTAAGTGGCTTTTCTCTGAAACCAGCTTGTACCATGATATGCTGCCTCACCACAGGTCAAAACATTGGGGCCAACCCGTCATGGTTTGGAGTCTGCAAAACTGTGAGCCAAAATAAAACTTTTTTGTTTATAAGTTGACTATCTCAGGTATTTGTTACAGTGATGGAAAACTAACACAGTTATTGTTGCTCATTTCATGGTTTCCTATGTCCTTCCCATGGGCACAGTACAGGAATGGCATGGTGGAGAAGAGTACATGCATATCTTTTCTTTGCTCACTCTGAGCTGTGTGTGACTGTGGACATGTTACTTAACTTCTTCATGCCTCAATTTATTCATCCCTGAAGTAAGAGAGAGTTATAGCACTGACCTCACAGGGTTTCGTAAGGTTAAATGAGTCAATGCAATTAAGATGCCAACCATAAGAAGTACTCAACCCATGTTAGTTATTCTTATGTGGGAAAGCCTGGAAGAGTCATCGGCTCCGAGTAGTTGTGTAAGTTACGAGAATTTAAGGGAGGGCCTCCTTCCCCAGGTGCAGTGAGGACGGCAGCCAAGCACAGGCTCTGCCTCCTTCACACGCGTTTCTTCCCCATCCAATTTACCTTGGCACAAAGGGATAATTCATGGGAATGTTCACATCCTGGTCCTTGACATAAATCTTCCTTCCCAGTGCTCATGGTGACAGCTTCCCCAGGTCTCCTGGACTTTCTTCTCTGAGTTTCCCATTAATGTTGTCCTCACAGAGAAAGACCCCGGCGTGCTTACCTTTTTCTGAAGCCATCCTTCTTAGGATGAGGGTGTGCAGGGGTGAGGGGTGGGGTGCCTGAAGAAGGAGGAAGTGGGAGAAAGATCATCTAGGGGCAGAATATGACCTTGAGATCCATGCTTGCACAGTAGAAATACAAACAGTAACTATGGCCCAACAGGGCTGTCCCTTGACTCTGTGGAAGGCAGGGGAAGTCTGTCTCCTTCATAGGTCTAGAATGAAACTGGCCCTTGTCCCATGGAGGAAGGGAGTGATTATGTGTGAAGCTCATTTTTTGGTTTGATTTTTTTTCTCTCAAGTACCACATTCTCTTCCTTTCACCAAATAAGCCCACACTACTTAGCCATTTACGTCCATTCCCAGCCCTTGGAATCTATCAGATTAGCTTGTGTAAACAACTTTTTCTTTGGGATTCTACCCGAAGCTCAGATTCTCAGTTGGGATCCCCAGGAGTGAGGACAATTACTCTATTTCTTTCCCAAATGTTTAGACTTTGGGTTAGAAGCCTCCGTGAAAACGAAACAAGCCTCCAGGAAATGTTCTTCATTTTGGGGCACCACTCAGGGTGTATTGGGAATGGAAGTGAATTTTCCTCATTCACTTATTTCATACATTTGAGAATTATTATTATTATTAGTATTAGTACTACTATTATTATTATTGTACTGGGGATTGAACCTGGGGTACTTGACCACTGAACTACATCTCCAGCCCTTTTCATTTTTTATTTCTGAGACAAGGTCTCACTAAGTTGCCCTGGCTGGCCTTGAACTTGTGATCTTCCTGCCTCAACCTCCCAGATAGCTGGGATCAGAGGCATGAGCCACAGCGTCTGGCTTTATTGATTCTTTTAAATATTGCTCTTCAAACTTATTCTTCAAACAGCAGGACTCCTGTGTGTTTAATAAGTCTTAGTGAAACCCAATATATATGTGTTGAACTGAAGTTCATGGAGTTTCAGCAACTTACCCAAGGCACCCACTCTAGCAATTGGTGTGCTGGCTAGTACCCAGATATTTTTATTTCTAACCCTTGGGTCAAATATACCCTAGTTATTGGGTGCCTTGATAGAGAAGTAGAGGAGGTTCTAAATTTACAAATGAGTTCTGTTCCAAAGGGCATTTCAAAGTCAGTTGTCTGGAACTTGGAAAATATTTTCCTATAGAGACAGAGGTGCAGATGGTGGTTAGCTTCCCAGACCAGCCTTCCAAGGCCTATTTAATCCACAGTGTACTGGAATTATGGAACTAATGGTTCTCTATCAGCTTTGTTTTACTAACAGTACTGCACAACAGGTGTCTTTACTACTGACAGGATGGTAACCTCACCTGTGGGGAATTCAACTGTCTGCCAGCCCTTCCCACCCACGGGAAACACAGGAACTGGAGTGAGCAAAAGTGGCCTTTGCATACAGAGAAGAGGTGTCTCCGCTTTTTCTTGATCTCAATACAATGTAAATTTCACAAAGGAAGGGACTTTTTGTTTGTTTGTTTGTTTATTGTCTTCTGCTGTATCCTCAACATATAGTGGCACGTAGTAGGTGCTTGATAAATTATTCTCGAATGAGCCAAAGTGTTAATCTCTTCTAGATGTGTCAAGGAAGGGACCCTCTGGCTTAGAATCTAGTTATAATTATTTAGCATGTAATTCGAGCAAGTGTGTTTGTTTTGTTTCCAGGCCTGTTGTATTTAGAAATAACACATTAAAGGCTGAGGTAGACAGATCACACTGACAGCAGTGAGAGGTGACCCGTATGGGGGGGAGGCAGAAAAACTCTGAAGGGCTGACACAGGAACTGTAACAGCACGGCAGCCTGGGACTGTTCAGCTCAGTAATCCTGGGAGTCATTATTTGTAAAATAAACATTAGTTAGTGCTCTCTAATTTATCACTCCTATTTAAGGATATAGGAAAGTCTGGGTGGAAATTGTAGGAAGCTTAATAAAAAGTTATGTTTCTTAAAGAAATAAACTCTTCTGTTATCTGGAAAACCACTTTTGGTCACGAAGCAATGGCTCTTCAATTTCCCAGTACCCAAACGCTCTGGTCTATAATATTAGAAAATTGTGGCTATTATGTTTTAGTTATTAAAGGTTAGTTTGGGCTTTTATGGAGCTCTCAGTCTTTTCTTACAGCAAATATAATTGGATAACAAATGGCAAATCTCTCCTTTAAAAGCAGAAAAAATACTGAAAGGGGCGGCTATGGACAGCAGTGTCCAAGGTGGCTCAGGGTGGCCTCATTGGAGCCCAGGTAGGGGGAGAAGATGAGACAGTAGTAATTTATATAGAATGTATATGTTTGGGAGAATTTTGCATGAAGATAGATCCACCTTGAAAGATAGGCTATTCTACTTAGTAACTGTGTGACTTTGGCTAAGACATTAACCAGTCTGAGCCTTGGTTTTTCTCTCAGAGAGCTAATGTCTTCCTAGTAGAGTTGTGAGGTTTGACTGAACTAGTCTGTTTAATGGACCTAGTAGAGTGATTGTCACATAAAGGATACTCAACAAATATAATTTTCTCTTCCTATTTCCTGGACATACCCGTCTCCCCCTTTTGTTGAATATAGATTGTGTGTGTGTGTGTGTGTGTGTGTGTGTGTGTATGGCTTGCTCACTCAACAATTCTTTTCTCCAGCAACACTCCTCATTCCCTGGCCTGCTCCCTGTTGATGGGTGGTTGGGCAGAAGGACCTAGACTAAGGATGCTTTGCAAATTTCAGGTAAATATTTGGCCACTTTATTTTAGGTGAGGGTTTGAAGCTGAGCACCAATGATGAAGCATTGTTTCCATGGATACATGTGCTTTGTACACATCTTAGTGCATTCAGGCTGCTATAATAAAAATTCCATGGACCAGGTGGCATAAACACACATCAGCAATTCTGGGGGCTGAGGAGTCCAAGGTCAAGGCGTCTGAAGAATTGGCATTGGGTAAAGGTCTGCTCCCTGATCATCTTTTTCCTGGGTCCTCACATGGCAGAAGGTGTGAGGTAACTCCCTTGGGTCTCTTTTTATAAGGGCACTAATCCCATTCACGACGGCTCCACCTCACATTCTGTTCACCTCCCACAGGCCCCATGTCCAAATGCTATCACATCGAAGATTAGGTTTCAACATATGAATTTGGTGGTGGAGAAACACTGTCTATGGAGGCCTAGAAAAAGTAAAGTGAAGCATACTCCCCATCTCCCACTTTTCCATGAAACAGTGGCCCACATGAGTCAATTCTGTGAGCAGAATTTTCTTTGTCAAGTCTATTGCATGCTGTTGCTTGGGGTGGGGGTGGGGGGCACTGGCCAAAAGTTTTTTAACTGTCACAGTTGAACCAGTTTGGGGGTTGTAGTGAAATGTTGTTGTGAATGACCCATATCCTCCTGGGGACAAAGGCACTATTTCCCCCTACTGCTCGAAGTGTTGCTGCTGAGGGACCATTAGACCGTCCCCAGGCATTGCAATGGAAGGGATCTGTCTGACCCAAGGTTGTGGCCTCTGTTCAGAGGCAGCTGATTATCCAATGCCCGCACAATGTGCTCTATAAGGATCTGGTCCCCTTGTCGTAATGTGGGACATCTCTAAAGATCAGTCTAGCTCTGGCACCCTCTTTGGACCTGGCTAAGGCTCCTGTTGCAGCCACATTGCTGTTGAACTTCAACTTCAAATTAACCCTGATTCCTTCGCGCTCTCTCAAAATCACTTCCCAATAAGTCACCTGTAAGCAAACCTCCATCCCAAAGTCTGTTTTCTGGGCAAATGGACCTACAATACTGGATATGGGAAAAGGTTCCAGGAAATAGATATTAAAATGGGATCTGGGAACCATATCATCCACCTGCCAACATGCAGTAAGGTGAAGCCCTAACAGAAACTGGTACCATTGTTAAAACTGGCCCTGGTGGTGGGGCGGAGTGGGCTTCTGATGGAAGGAAATATTCTGGAAGGTATAAAATCTCAGGTACTTGAAGAGTTTGGGGGCAGTGGTAATTACAAGGACTGTTGATGTCTTAAAGAAGGAAATGAAAGTCTGAGGGTAATTAGTCACCAACTTAACATGAAGGGCCTCCTTAGAAGCATAAAAAGAGAATCTTATTGCCTAAAGTTAGAGGGCAGAAAGAGGTAAGGATTAGGCCCTTCACTTTAATGTCAGGATAGCAGAGTTACAGAGAAGCTGAATTCTCGATCCCAGCAAGCCATGCTAAAATTGGGGCTAATCATGCTAATTAGAAATGAATGGGCCCTGAGACTCGGAGTGGGGACATTCGGGTGGATACACTAAAAAATATTGAATCCTCAGGTTTCTTAGAACCATCTGGACCTGCATAAACAGGCCTTTCCCTGTTAAAGACTGACACCTCCTCCCCCCCAACTTGCTGGAAGATGGTGCAGGTGCCTGTGTCTTGCCAGAGAAAGTGTATACCCCTCAGGATTTAACTGTCCTTTCCTTCCTGGACACCAGCCTAGTAACTAGGGACAAGTCACAACTTAATCTGGTCATAACAGCATTGAGCCTGCCAAGGAGGCAAGGGACTCTATTCCAAGTGAGTTACATGACCACATGCATCTCAGGAGCTGGGGGGTATGTGTGGGGCTACATTCTGAGGGTGCTAGATGGAAGTTGTAAAACATAAATGGAATGAGAATTTTTTTTTAAATTTTTGTTTTGCTATGGGAGCATTCCTTTCTTATTTTTATTTGTACTTTTTAGATACATGACAGTAGAGTGTATTTTATACATACATGGAGTATAATTTACTCTAATTAGGATATGGGAGCATTGTTATTCAGGATTTAACCCATGACAAGGACCCTGGTAGACTGAGCTAGCTTGTGGCTAGAGTAACTCTTGAACACTTGGAGAAATGAAGTTCTAAATACTAAGTGGAAGTTCTAGAAATCCATGGCAGTCAGTGTGAGAATAGTTCGAAAGGCTTACAGAAGTGGGTATACTAGAATGAACCTACATGTAAGCTTGGCAATCCTACTACTGCCTACCCCCCTAGAGAGACCAAGGAGTCCCCCCACTATTCCCTACCACATTTATCAAAGTGAATAAGACTATATCCTTGTCACCAGTGTCATGA
Organism: Geosciurus inauris; assembly: GCA_004024805.1. Classification (NCBI taxonomy): domain Eukaryota; kingdom Metazoa; phylum Chordata; class Mammalia; order Rodentia; family Sciuridae; genus Geosciurus; species Geosciurus inauris. The sequence goes on from PVHX01002007.1 coordinate 16,836, forward strand.
AGAAGCTCAGTGGTGACTGTCCTCTGTGGGTTAGTACTAAACCTATAGGAGATTCTGTTACTAAATTTTATTCCCTTATGGCAGTAGGGATGGTAGGATTCCCAAATAAGAGGGGCCAGGTGATGTCACTTACTAATCAGGAACAGAGTAGGCACAGTGATCATGAGGATCAGGGTCAAAATTCAGAGTGGGGCCTGACCTCCAGAGAGCTGTGAACACAGTAAAGCATGGTACCTGGGACCACATAACTGGGAAGCTCATGTGGGTACTGCAGAATGTCTGCATCCCAAAGAAGTTAAGGATGAATACTCGGGAGATGGAGGCAAGTCATTCTAATGAAAGTTATGATTCCTTGCCTGGTTCGTAGACTTGAGCCAGTACTCAGACCTGGGACCCATCAACAGAAAAACAGGCCAAGTGTCTAGAGGAAAAGACCTTGCAAAACCACAGCAAACATATAGTAGTATAATTTCTTCAATACTTCCTCATGGGGGTATATGATCATTTAGTTGGGTATCCAGAATTTGGGGAGAACAGAATGACTTTTGGACACAGGGTCTGAGTTGACCTTGACACCCAGGAATAAAAGGATGAGTATAATCAATCTCACTATGTTTGGTTTACAGCAGATCCACTGGGTCCTCTGAGCTCTCCACTACCCCATCCAGTGATCGTTTCCTTGTTCCCTGAGTGGGTAATTGGAATTGACTTGCTAGTTGGCAGGATCATAACTTTATTTCCCTTAGCATGTTGGGTAAGAGCTATTGGAATGGGAGTTGCCAAGTGGCTTCTGAATCTTTCCCCACCAATACCGCATCCTAAGGGGAGGGAAATGGCAGAAATGAGTGCCATTTTTAAAAGACCTGAAGGATGCAGGGGTTGCTATTTTCATCATATCTTCATTTAGCTCACCAGTCTGGCCCCTACAAAACCCAGATGGGTCCTGGAGGATGACCAGGAACTACAACTCAGCCAAGTGGGACCCCACTTGCAATTGCTTCTCCAGATGTAATATCATTGCTTGACAGATTAGCATGGCCTTAGGCACAGGGTATGTGGCCATTGATCTAGTGAATGCATTTTTTCCTCTTACCTAACAAGGAGGCTCAAAGCAATTCACATTCACATGAGGTGGGCAAGAGAATACATTTATGACTTGGCCTAGGGCTATATGAGCTCTTTTACTCTCTGTTGTAATAATGGCTAAGGGGATCAGGGCCATCTAGACATTTCATAGAATGTCATATTGGTCACTTTTTTTTTTTTTTTGGTACCAGGGATTGAACCCTGGGCGCTTAACCACTGAGCTACGTCTCAAGCCCTTTTAAATTTTGAGACAGGGTCTTGCTAGATTGCTTAAGGCCTTGCTAAGTTGCTGAGGCTGGCCTCAAACTCATATTCCTCCTGCCTCAGCCTCCCTAGCTGCTGGGATTACAGATGTGTCCATGGCTTGGTTACTGAAATGATGCCACTTTGATAAGCATACTGGGCATTAATAAGAAATGTCAAGGATACAGGAGGAATTGATAAAATGCATATACAATAGACAGTGGGAGATAAACCAAAATATTCCTGTGCTTATCATCTCAGTGAAGTTTTAAGGGATCCAGTGGTCTGGAGCATGCTGGGACATCCCCTTCAAACTAAAAGACAAATTATTGCGTCTTTCCCATTCTCTACCACCAAGAAATAAGCACAACACCTCTTAGGTCTCTTGAGGCAGTATGTCTCACACTTGGGAACACAGCTCTGATCCATTGACTTACTGATGTGGATGACTTTCAGCTTGGAGTGGAACCAAGGGCAGAAAGTGGTTGTACATAAAGTTCAAGGCACAAAAACCCCAGCTTCCTGGGCCATAAGACCTGACAGACTTCATGATATTAAGACTGAAGGAGTGAAAAGTCACCATTCTCCTAATAGGACATTCACAATAGAGACCCATAGGGATCTGGAGAAAGACCGTGCTGTCTTTACCACTTAAAATAGCTCTTGGGTAAGGTACCAGGTCCAGGTAGAGACAGAACCTGGCCACCAGGAGCTAAGTTCTGTCAAACACACCAAGGTCCAAGAGCAATCCAAAGTTAAGATGGAAACAGGACACTTTGTGCAGGCACAAGTGCCAGAGGACCCAAGTAAGCTGTTTGGACAGGTATCTCAGACTCCTGTGTCGTCTGCTATTGTTGCCCAGGTGACCTCATCAATTTATCCTTGGTGGTGGTGGTGGTGGGGGGGCATTTGCGAGACACTGAGCAATGTCTTCTGTAAGAAAGGACAACTATCCAAAGGCTAGCAGAATCTGATTCACCAGGGTGTTAGTCTGTGTAACATTGCATTGGGCCAAGGGACCCACTTTACAGTGAAGTAGAAGTGACTGTGATGTTAACAGGTTCTGTCACCTATAACATCACCCAGAAGATGTTGGCTGGATAAAGAGATGGAACTATCTTCTTCACAGGCATCGATCAGGTGCCAATGGAGAGGATACTCTTTGAAGATAAGGTATATCCTCCAGGATGCATCATGTATCCTAAATTGATGACTTATGTGGCTTATCTCCAATAGGTAGAATGTGTTGGACCAGAAGCCCTTCTGATTACTATCACCTGCTATGTGATCCAATTGGGCAAAGTTCTTCTTCCTAAAGGTGGAGGCCAAAGTTTGCTTCTTAGTGGAGAATGCTTCTACCAGAAAACAAAGCAAGAATTCCGTTTAGCTCTTGCCATGACGACTGCCTGGTCACCTTGGGTTGACAGGTAGCTCAGACTCCCTGACTTTGCCAAGAGAAGAGAAAGCCAAGGTGAAAGTCATCAATCTGTTGGGTGCCATTGACTCTATTCATTGGGAGAGGTAAGGCTGCTGACATGCAGTAGGAGGCAGGGAAGAACGTGATTGTCATTGAGGTATCTTTTGGAATTCCATGTCCAATTTTAGATTATGATTTTTTTTTTTTGGTACCAGGGATTGAACCCAGTGGTGCTCAACCACCGAGCCACATCCCCAGCCCCCTTTATTTTCTATTTTGAGACAGGGTCTCGCTAAATTGCTTAGGGTCTCACTAAGTTGCTAAGGCTGGCCTTGAACATGAGATCCTTCTGCCTCAGCCTCCAAAGTTGCTGGGATTACAAGCATGCACCACCATGCCCCTTATGTCCAATTTTAGTGGCCAGTGGACAAATACAATAGCCATATTTTGGGGAGGCTTGGTGACCTGGTGAAGGATGAGGACCTGGACCAGCCCACCAAGTAAGTACCTAGGCCAGTAAAAGGGCTAGTGGAGGGTGAAAGAATCTAGAATGGGCAATGGAAGAGGGAGATGATACGAGAAGCAGCTCCAAGGCCAGTTTTAGCAGTAGGGATGGAGTTTCTCTCAGGAAGGAGACCAATCAGAATCTGGAGGAGCTGTTCCTGGATGGGGTGCTTTACAGCAAGTAAATGAATTCTAATGGCATAACAAGTGGTCTGTAGGTCTGATATGGTCTACCTTCCTATGCCCCCTTCAAAACTTACAGCATTTAGCACACTCTAGTATAAAAAACTGCTGACATGGGAGCTTCTTTTCTGGAGGTGAATGTGGCCCTTAATTCATAAGGATGTAAGTGCCATAAGAATATAAGTTCTATGGGGCCAGGGATTCTTGTTTCGTTCTTCTCTTGCTGGAGCCTAAGATAGTGCTTGGACCAGAATAAGTATTTGGTCATCATTTTTGTCAGATGAACAATCCTTTATCACCTTTATGCCTTTATGCCCTGTCGAGCATGGAGCATGTACCCAGTTGTTGAAGGACAATGTTTGCAAGGAGGGAAGTGTGCCATGTTATGTGGAATTTCAGGTACTGTATTACAGGGACAGCTTTGATGCTGGAAAGTCCCTCTAGGTCATGTTCAAATTATATACCTAGATGCACATGTGTATACACACATGCACACGCGCACACATACACGCACACACACACAGTAATTCTAATGACATCTTTCTAAATTCTTTGTGAGTATGGAGGCCTAAGGAAACTAATTCTTGTCAAGCTGTTCCCTCATTTCTCTACTCTAGGAGGATGAGCCCCATTGAGACTAGGTGTTGGAGCCTGTGCCTCCATCTCTCCCACCCTGGGCCCTCCAGAGCTGGCACATCATCAGACCAAGTTGTTCCCATAAAGGCACAAAACTTGAGACTTAAATTGGATTTGCCTGTGGCTTTGTGCTCTTCATGTCCTCCCTCCTTTGGTTTTGATTTATCGTTTTAATCAGTCATAGTCAATCATTCCCTCTCCGTCTTGCTCACCATAAACACAACCTCTTGCCAAAAAAATTATGACTGTATTAAATGATTTTATTACAGTAAACTGCAGATTGTACAGTGTAAACACAGGTGCCGCTCAAACTCCACACCCTCCAGCTCTGTCCAGACCAGCACTGGTGCCGGGGAGGGAGGGGAGGTGCCTGGGCCTGTGGAAGGCAGAGCCGCTGGATCAAGAGGATCAAGAGGTGCTTTGGTTCAACGCTTCACCATAGAGATGAAGAAACCAAGTCTCTGGCTGGTGAGGCCACAGGTCACACAGATGTCTAATGACAGAGCTAGAGTCGGATCTGAGGTCACCTGATGTTTAAGACCTTTTCCATGACACCTTTATCTTCTCCCTTTCCAGGGTCATCTTAGGCATATTTGAATATAGCACAGGTGCCAGAGGAGGGAGGGAAAGGGAAAGAGTTTGGTGTGTTGTGTGTGTGTCTCTCTCTCCATATATAATTATTTTGTACCAGGGATTGAACCCAGGGGTTCTTTACCACTGAGCCACATCTCAAGCCCTTTTTAATATTTTATTTAGAGAGAAAGTCTCGCTGAATTGTGTAGGGCCTCACTAAGTTGTTGAGGCCGGCTTTGAACTTGCGTTCCTCCTGCCTCAGCCTCCCGAGCCACAGGGATTACAGACATGTACCACTGTGCCCAGCTGAGTTCTAGATTTTAATTTTCCCCTGGATACACACACACACACACACACACACACACACCACACACACACACAAATGAGTTTTATGCTTGCTTTTCACTGGGGTAAATGTGAATTCAGGATGAAGAGCAGGTATCTCTTCTTGCCCCTCAATCAGGGATGGCAGTGAGGGGATTCCCCATTCTCTAAGCCATTGTTCTGGGGACAGAGGTAGGGAAGTCCTAAAGCAGACACAACCAAAGGAGGCTGTTCTGGGATGAGTCCTTGGGGAACCAGCCCGGACCAGCGCCTGCTGGCTGGTGAGTAGGAGAGCTTTGTCCTGGGATGGCCGCCCCACTCTTGAAGCTTGGAACCCTGTGTTGCCAGAGTTGCTTGCCCAATAGTGCTGGAACCATGGAGTTTGGTTTCTTTTGGTGTGGGTACAAGAGTAAAGAAGAGCAAGAAACTTTGGGGGGTAATTTCTCCAGGGGGGCTATTCTAAATATGTTCTGTTACTAAGCATGAGAAAGACATTTTCTAAACAGGTGATTTATCAGGTCAAGGGGGACTCTTAGATAGTATACTCCAAAGATATTTGGACAATCCATTGAAGATGTCACTTCTTCACTGGGAGCTTTCTTAGCCTAAACTCTCTGGCCCTTTGGGAATCAGTGTGCATGCGCACATGCACATATATGCACGTGCACACACACACACACACACACACACACACACTACATATATACACATATAGTTTAGTCTTCACATCTGCTCTTTCCCCCCCTTCCTATTTGTTTTTTGGTTTTGGCACATCTGGGCCTCTGTAGTAAACAGATCCAATATTTACCAAGCAGCTCCAAAAGTTACATTTGCTTCCAAAAGTTTTTAATTCCTCCTCCTTTTGGGTAAGTTTCAGCTCCAGAGAGAAGCTGTTTTTGCTGAGCCTGGGCTGCAGGAGAGAGGCAGGAACACAGACCCATCTGTTGAAGATTGGAACATAAATAGCCCCCTTTAAAAATAAATCTCTGCTTTTAACTCTGTAGATAAAAATATCTGAATAAAGGACAATTCTTAATCTCCACCTTCTCCCTTGCTTGACTCAAGCGTTTTTAAGTGGAGTTTTTTTTTTTTTTTTCTCTTCTCCTTTTACAGGTTTCATTTTGGCTTTGATTCTAGCGAGTTTACTGACAGATTACTTCATTTTAACTATATGGCTTTTCTGTCTAGGGGGAGGTATATTTCTAAGTATCATATTTATCAAAAGAGCTCTGCAAAACAAGAGCCAGAATTACTCTTTTGATGGTTCCCCCTCTAACTACAACCACAATAAATTTTGTGAGAAAGAATGCTCAACTGGGGACCTTTTATGTTAAAGCCGAGAACCGGGGTTCAGACGTTGTCACTTTCAAACCTCCACCAGTTGGGCTAGTTTTTTTTTTCCCCCTTCTTCTCCCCTCCCCAGCCAGAAATCTCACATCTGGTCTCACTTGCAAGGCTGGTCCTGGACTCCCAGGGGCTCCATATTTTTCCTCCTATAACTTTAAATCAGAGGAGCATTTCAGTAAATCACAGGGAACACTTATTTATTGGACATAGTTTTGGGTCTCTTAAAGCATGGAAAATAAATTTAATGGAGCGTTCGGAGCATTTCTCCAATCTTTTGAGGGATTACTTGGGGAATTTGTCAACTGCGCCAAGCCTAGCAGCCTGATCCAGAGAGATGGGAAGGAAATGATGGGAGAATCTTCTCAGAGGACCCAGGTGGATCTTAAATCACCCCAAGAAAGATTAATATAGGAGGACCAGTTGCCAGCAAGGTTGATCGGCAGCATGGCCATTTATTTAATAAACTATCATTTCAGCTGGAGGGTGACTTTAATCTGAATTACATTTTGTTTTTGTCATCCGCTCTTGCCAAGTAATTTATGGAATACCAGAGCATGCTTTTTAACCTCAAACAGCAAAGGAGGGAGGTTAAAAAAAATGGGGGCTGGAAGCAGGAACAAAGATAGACAGTAAAATAAAAAGAGGGAAGGAACAGCTCTAGGAGGCTGTGAAAACCTGGAGGTCAATGGAGGAGCAGGGTAGAGTGGGACACTGGAGAGAGGGATGGATGGAGAAAGGGACTGCCCAAGAGGGGTAGGTGGAAGCTGCTTGGCTGGGCAGGCAAGCTTTCATTGTTGGTGACCTTGAATGGGAAATGAAGGTGGGTGGGTGTCATGAGCGGTGCGATTAATAATTACTCGGAGGCAGATTGTCTTTAAATTCAAGTGTATGTTCAATCACAACAATCATCAGATATAATTAATTAATGCAAAAAATGTTGGGTGTGCTGGAGAACCCTAACTAGCATTCACTGCACATTAATTAAACACTATAGGTAAGTCACACTATCCTAGGGCAACTAAACATTAGAAGTAATTTACACAATCCTAGGGCAACCACAAGCCCCAAAATACCTCTGATGCCATGCGACTTCTCTTAGCCAAAGAGCAGACATTGTCCTTGTCTGGTAGTTCTCTTTAGCCGACGGCTGGAATGGTGGAGTTGAAGTAGGGACGGACAGCAGGTGGCCAGTCTCACTGATGTCCTTGGAGCAAAGTCCCCAATGTGGCAGGAAAAGCAGTTTAAATGCAGTTCCAACTTGGTGGTGTGAGCTGGTGATCGGTTGGTTATGGCCAGTAAAAGTCAATGTCCATTGGTTACGTCCAGTGAGATAGCAACTGGGCATTTCTTTGCACATGTCCATGGAGCTGTTCTCCCTATCAATTGTAAGCAGTCATTGCTAGGCAGGCTTATGGTTAGGTGCCCCTTATGGCCCCTTATCGATTGCAAGTGGGCATGACTAAGCAAGTCAATGGTTGCTGTTCCTTATGGCCAACAACTTGGTGAGTCCTTGGCATGTCCAGGCATGTCTATGGCATATGCTCCTTACAGTGGGGTTTGTCTTTCTTCCTTGAGGGAAATCAGTGAGGATAATTTTGGGGGGCTTGTGGAATTCGTGGCCTTGCAGTTTAGGGTAGCCGGAGCACTTCCTTAGTGGAGGAAGACGGGAGGCTTCTGATGTAACCCCCCAGGACATGTGTTGCTCCTTCAGGATGGAGCTGCTGGGAGAACAAGGAGGGCAGACAGGCTTTGTTTTTGGAAGCAGAGCAACAATGACATTATTGTGGTCATTAGGAGCATTAGTCGCAAGAACCACCATACTCCTTCTTTGAAACTGTGGGTCTGTAGGTTCTGATTTGTCTTCGTCCTAGTCTTGGTGATTCTTCACCAAGAAGAGGACAAGGATTTTTGTTTTTAGGCCCAAATGGGTAAAGTGAGGCACAAGGTAAGCAGGAGCAAAAGCTGAGGGATCTCTTCAAGCCACAGGGGTGCTGCAGGAGGCCACAGGCACAGGTGCTCTCACCTCTCCAGCTTTCATGCCCTGAAGACGAGGGCTGAAGAACTTCCTGCTCTTTATTTCCATTTTCTCTCTCTCTCTCTCTCTCTCTCTCTTTCTTTCGACGATGCCCTGGGGAAAGGACTTTGTGCTCTGATTTCCTTGCCTCCCATGTGAGTTCCTATTGACCCCAAGGCTGCCTTTCTCTCCTTTGCTTCTTCTCTCTGTCTTTTCAGCCTTGTCAAACCAGTCCTTGCCTGGTACCTCCCTGGATGGCCATAGATGAGGGCCTTGAAGTTGGGGAACTCGTAGGGACCACTGGGGAATGAGAGGAGGGTCAAGGGAGAGGCAGGATGAGCAGAATGTGCTGGGCCAGGTGAACTCTGCGGTGGTGGCTGCTCCATCCAGACTCAGAACAGAGTGCAAATGAAGACCTCTGTCTGCCCACAGGCTTCTGTGGGGCAAACTTAGATGTGGTAGGTGTGGGCGTGGAGGAAATGTTCTGGGGTTTGGGAAATTACAGGACCAGGGCTTCATGGTGAGCACATGCCAAAACCGTGACCTTCAAGTGACCTCTCACTGGCTCTGCATGGATCCTCCTGTTTGCTTAAGGTCCTCCATGATCTGGCTTCATCCAAGTTTTCAGCCTCTCTCTTCCTTACAGTCCCATGAACATGCTGGACTCAAGTTCACCTTCTTCGTTCTGCTTTGATGGTCCATCTCTTCTTCACCATCCTTCCAGTTTAGCCCCAGTTTAGCACACATGTCAAGATTGAGACCAAATTTTATTTTTCCCTAGAACATGTCCCTGACCACTTTGTTCTTTATGACCAACTGATGGCCTCTACCACACTCTTTAGCATGAAGTTGAATATGGTCTGCTATTGCCCGCATTGAGTCCCTATTCCGCCCCCCACCGCCCCTCGCCTCACCTCCTCACTGGTAAATGAAGAGCTATGAGGGATAGTCTCTAAGGTCCATTGCAGCTGTAATGTCCTAGGAGTCTATGTCTCTATGTCTCATCTCCTGTATCTTTTCCTTATATGGAACCCCTAATATTCTAGTCCAGAGCTAGTCTCTGAGTGTGTATTCCACAAGTTCTTGAGTTTAACTGATCTGTACATGTCTTTTTTTTCTCCCTACTGGAAGTGGAAAGAATAAGGATATCTTAGATGCCCTGGAAGCCTTGTCCTATAGTTGAGTCTGAAGATCAATTGTTTTGCAGTTGTGGATATGGTCAAAAATTGCTATGAGCCAGGCATGGTGGCATATGCCTATAATCCCAGCACTTTGGGAGGCTGAGACAGGAGAATCATGAGTTCAAAGCCAGCCTCAGCAATGGTGAGGCACTAAGCAACTCAGTGAGACCCTGTCTCCACATAAAACACAAAACAGGGCTGGGGATGTGGCTCAGTGGTCGAGTGCTCCTGAGTTCAATCCTTGGTACCCCCCCTCCCCCAAATTGCCATGATTTCTTCACTCCCAGTGTATTCTGTTTTGGGGAATTTACTTTGGGGAATGCTCTCTAGCACAGGGAGAGCTCTAAAGGGGCCAGGAAACTCTGCAGACAATACATTTTATAGCACAATAGAAAAATGTCCCCAACTTGATTCATACCTGGATTTGGCTGCTTCCTGCCCCCAGACTCAGGAAAGTCACTTGGCCTGTGAATCTTACATGTTCATCTCTAGAACAATGATTCCATACCCGCCCGGTTAATCTCAAAGGATTGTTGTGGGAATAAAAAGATGAGTTGAAGCCGGGTGCGGTGGCGCATGCCTGTAATCCCAGCACTTAGGGAGGCTGAGACAGGAGAATTGTGAGTTTAAAGCCAGCTTCGGCAATGGCGAGGCACTAAGTAATTCAGTGAGACTCTGTCTCTACATGAAACACACAAATATAGGGCTGGGGATGTGGCTCAGTGGTCAAGTACCCCTGAATTCAATCCTTGGTACCAAAAACAAAAGAAAAGATGAGTTGACTTGGGAGAATGTTCTGTGAATTGTGAAGCTAATAGTACCAGGTGTGAAGTGGCTGAGGCGGTATGAAGCCATCTCATAACATTTTAACATTAACAAATAAAAGCTAAGACAAAACAGAAAAAGAGGACATGGAAGGGCTCTCTCTTCCTCTCTCACTGTTGGACAAAGAACCACTTCTCTGGATAATATTCTGTAGAAGTGCTCCCCCCTCACCCGCGGGGACAGAAAAGACAGAAAAGAAAGTCAAGCGAGAAGGAACATACTGGTATATTCTGAAAGTTGACTCTGGGAGGAGAGGAAAACATGAGCAAACAAAAGCTGTCACTCACTGGCAAGCTGCTTCCCCTGAGGAATAATCTCTGTGAAGAAAAATTAAAGATATGAACATAGCCTTGAGCAGGCGTGCAGACCCTGGCCATGGTTAGTGACATGGGAGCCTCTGGGCTGTGGCCTTCCCACTCCGTCTTGGGGTTTTACAAGCTCTGAGGGGTTGAGAAAGAGGGGTAGAGTTCTTTTGTCCTTCAAGTGGGCAGCGTCCGCCTATCCCTTACAGTCCTTGCAGTTTGCATGAACAGGCATGCCTGGCAGTGCCATGGCCCAGGCCTGGACCCCATGTGGCAGTGCCATGGCCCCAGCCTGGACCCTGAGTAGAGCCCTACCCACCCTTGGCCCCTCTTCTGCACTCACACCTCTCTTCTCCTCATCCTGTTCCAACTTCCCTCTCTTCCCACATCCATCCGCCTTGTCAATTTTCACCCCATGAATCAGAAGTTGGAGGGCCCCTGGAAGCTGGCAACTGGGGCTCCAGCCTTCTAGAAACCTGTTTGTGTGCAAACAGACAAAGGGCTCCCCCCTCCACGCACACACCATCACAACTTTCCAAGACGATGATTGAGTTTTTCCCCTGTTCTGCTTGATATTTCTGCCAAAGCAAGAAAAATCCTCGTTGAAGTCTAGCAGGAAATCCAATAAAAATTCTTCAAAAGATGGGCTTGACATTGAAAAACAGCAAAATTATAAAATAGGCCTTAGAAAAGAGAGAGGAGAGTTATTATATCTGGCACCAAGCAAAAGCCCCGAGACCCCGTCCAAATGAGCCATCACAGATTGAAAGTGTTTAGCTTCCCGTTGATTAAATATGGAGAAGGACCCAGGGCCTGCCAAGCCTCGGGGATCCAAAGTTTGTTTTCAGTCAGAATGTGTTTTCAGTCAATGGAAAAAATGGTCGGCCTGCGCTGGGCTATGTAACCGAGAAGCCCCAGGTTTGGAGTGAGTAATGGCTGTGAAGCAGAAAACCATGAGGGTTGTTAATCATCCCTCCCAGGCCCCTGTAATTTAACTCAGCGACTCCTTTGACTTGGAACGCTCTCCCCACCCGCTTGCTTCCTTCTCCCTGAGTTCATTTTGCTCCAGGGAGGATAGAGGAGTCCTTCTGAAGCTCCTCTGCATTGCAGTTCTTAAATATGTCCCCTCCCCAGCCCTTTCCTCATCGTGTCCCTGTTGTCCCTAACTGAACATCCCAGGATGTGGGAACAGAGAGCAGAGACACACTCACATCCATGGGGTTCTCTCAGGGAAATTCGCTCTGTCCCATGAGCTTCCTGGAAGTGAGACCTGGAAAAATCTCGACCTCTGGCATTTGTTATCGCAGGGTGGGCTGTTTTACAGTGGTGTTTATTGACATTTTAAAAACAGAGTTATCTTTTTCCCACATTACAATTTTCTTTTTTTCTTGGGCTCTCATTGATCGTACCTCATTCCCTTAGGATTAAGAGTATATGAAGTCCACTTTCTGCTGTCTTTAAAGTCCCTATGAAATTTCTGAAATCAAGTGAGTGACGGAAGAGAGAAAAGGGTATATGTGTGGGGGGAGGTAGAGATAAAGAGAGATGTTGGAGGGGAACATGTGGCCTGTGAGGTTGGGCTAGAACTCTAAGGTAGGTCAAACCCACTTGCAAATGCAAGCCTTATTCTACTCTTTGGCTTTCCCAGCCACCTGTGCCTTCACCTCCTCCTTCTCCTCCCCCACCCTTCTTTTTTGGGTACTGGGGATTGAACTCAGGGGTACTCGACCACTGAGCCACATCCCCAGCCCTATTTTGTATTTTATTTAGAGACAGGGTCTCACTGAGTTGCTTAGTGCCTCACTTTTGCTGAGGCTGGCTTTGAACTTGTGAACCTCCTGTCTTGGCCTCCTGAGCCGCTGGGATTACAGGTATGCACCACCACACCCGGCTCCATGCCTTCTTGAGTGAAGGTTTTACCAGTATTAGCAGCACCAGGGGAATGAAATTGCTGTGTGTTTCTCCTCTTTCTTGGCCGGCCCTGAATGGGTATATGGTGGCTCTGTTGACACTATCGGTTTCATGGGCTTCAGGCCTCTATGCAATCACCTCTCCGGATAACAGCGATTCATGGGTCACATTTCACTGAAGTCTATTTAAAATTGTAGGGATAGGACCAAGTGAGCATTCTTTTGGTCTGCTATTTGTTTCAAAATGGTGGTCGGCCTGAGCCGCAGCTCAATATCCAAGTACAGAGGGCTTGATGACTTTCAGTTGGGCACCAACATTTGGTTGCAGGAAGTCACTTCAACCAAATAGTTTTTTGAGGACTAGGCAAATAAACTGAAGAAAATGAGAAAATAAGTGGCTTGAAAATTATGACATGGGAAATGCTCAGTGGTTTAGTAGAAACAGATTCTTCCCTAAGGAGAGCGAGTATCTGGCAGCTCAGCTCTAGGGACATGAGCCCAGTCAGCAAATACCCTGAGTGACCAATGATGCTGAGAAGTGAAAAGGAGATAGCTCCATAGGGCTAGATTGTCCCAAAGAGCCAGCTAGAGGAATTCTGGGCAGGGAGGAAGTCAAAGAAAAAAAGCTGTGGGTAGGATATGTGTGTGTGTGTGTGTGTGTGTGTGTGTGTGTGTGTGAGAGAGAGAGAGAGAGAGAGAGAGAGAGAGAGAGAGAGAGAGAGAGAGAGAGAGATGCTTTGGATGTCACCCTTCTAGAGGAAGGAAGATCAAAGATGTTATTAGAAGAAGATGGAGAAAAGAATAGTCCAAGTTTGTCCTCATGTACCACCCTCTGCATTCATATCATTAGAATTCTTCTTCATACCTATCAATTTTTGAGTAATTACAGTGTGCTAGCATGTGCCAGAAGCTGTCTATATTATCTACCCTTTCAATGGTTCTCTGTGATATGCCTTAGGCCCCTTCTTCACCATAAAGAGTCTGGAGTTCAGAGAGAAGAGCTTGTAAATGGAGGCGTCAGGATTTGAACCTGGATCTGTCCAGCCTCTTGCCCTGACCCATACAGAGAGTCTGGTGAGTATTTGTAGCCAGTGATTTCAGGACTCAGATATTTGGAGACAACCCAGTAGGATACACATCAAAGATTCCACTTCACAGTGGAGGAAAACCAGCAGCCCCATGGGGCGGAGAGTCGGCATTTCAAACAGCGGTGAAGGCTGCTGTGCTGAGGGGCTCATAGGCAGCAGCAGGACCCAGGTTGGGAGGGTCAGTGGCAGGCCGCTGTCATCATCAATCACCCCAAAGCCTTTTGTCTGCAGTGGGGAGAGAGAGGGAGCTAGCTGGGGCACCAAAACAAAGCAGGTGGACCAATAGAATGTAAGGGAATTTGATGGTGGTGGGAGATGCGAAGGAGCATTTTAGATGTTTAAGGGGACTCTTCATGGTTTGGGGAATCCCCTGGTGGGAGATGTGCCATTCCTAGATCCTGTGCAGCATTCCCATCACAAGCTGGTCCACCCCAATGCTGATTTGCTCCTGGCACTGGGATTCTTATATATCTATCCATCCATTTTTGAATGCCTTATTGGACCACATCCGCCACTGTTCTAGAAGGTACCAATAAAATACATTCTTTAAAAAATTTTTTTACAACAAGTTTTTGAAATCTGGTATATTAAACACTTATAAATCTCAAATTCCTTTCCCCCAAAATATGTTATTTTATTTGCACTCACAGAAACCTATAGTCCAAGGAGGAAGAATATACACACAGAGAATAACATAGGCACCTGCCAGGAACTGTTTGAAGTAGTTGTATGCATTCATGACCACTGTGCTAACAATGGCGGAGGCAGGAACTCCTGTTGTCCCTCCTTTTCATAAGAATGAACCAAAGTACAGGGGGTTTAGTACTTTGCTTGAGGCTATATGACCAGTGAGTGTAGGACCGGAGTTCAACCCTAGGCTGCCAGGTTCTGTGCCCAGCTCTGAACTGGTGCACCCCACTGTCCTTTGTGTGTGGGCTCATCTGCCATTTTACAGATGAGCATAGCAGCATATTCCTACAGAATATTCCAATGGCAAGGGTGGGCTGGGGATATATTCAGGAGTGGGAAAGAGCTGAAGTGGGCAGGCCAGACTAGGACAAGTGGTCAGAGAGCTGGGCTTATGGGCAGGAGGCCTCTGGGGAGGAGGCTTTGGGGAGAGTAGAGGACTTGGGTTGAGCTATACAGGGGCCTTCTTAAGGCTGGGCTGAGGGCCAGGCTGATCCTGGGACTTTTAGGAGACAGTGAATGAATCTGACTAAAGAGTGAGGTGGGCTTCAGTGGGCAGTAAGAACAGGTCTGTGGGAAGGCAGGTCTTGAAAGCCAGGGGAAGATTGGGTTTATACCCTGAGAGGAGGTAGGGTTCTCTGGGGCATTCTGAGCCAGAGCTGGTACAGCATAAATTACCAGGAGACTAGCATGCCAGGTCTGGCTCTGCCTTGAGGCATCTCTCTCAAGGTCACTCAGCTAATTCATGTCTCTGGATTCCAGCTATCTTATTTTTAAAAAATAAAGGAATTAGGCTGGATGCTCTCCCCTAGCTATAAAGTTCTGTGTTAAGAGCAGAAGAGGAGAATCAGGCAGGGCTTTCAAAGAGGGTGGAGGCGAAAGGAACTGGAGGCAATGAAACCTTAGAATCAGATGTCAGGTGATCTTAGATACCTTCTCCCTACTCTATTTTGCAAGTGGGGACACTGAGGCCCAGAAAGGGCAAATGATCTCTCTAAGCCACACAGCTCATTATCAGGAGTGCTGAGGCCTCAATCCAGGTTGAGACCCCTGGGCCTGCTCCCCTTCAGGTAGGGGCCATTGGGGGAACTTTGCTCAAGAGCAGGCTGAAAGCAGGCAGGGCTGGGAGGCTCACAGGACAGTGCTACCAGTGTTCATTCTTACTGCATTTTGCCAGCACTGGCTGTGTAACGGTCCCCAGAGGAGCACTGGCATCTCAGAACTACCAATCCGTGGGTTCCAGTCCTAGCTCTGCCCTGGTGAGGCCTGATTCTGTAGGAATATGCTGCTATGGTCATCGTAAAATGGCAGGACAGTCCCTGCCCATGGCTATGAGCTGAGGCCATAATGTCCTGGGAGCCATCTGCAGGGGAAATTGAAGTCTGAGGTAGGACCGAGGCCAATGGCCAGTGTGGTGGCAGATCCCCAGGGCCTGGGCTCCTCCTTTGCTTTTCTGGGCCCAGAGCCCTGCTCCTTACACCTCCTGTGGCCTGGAGTGAAGGGGCAGGGTGTGCTGGCCTGGGCCTCCTGGGCTGGGTGGAGGGGGTGAGGCAGAGTATTGCCTGAGCCCTGACATTTGTATGAACCTCTCTCTCAGGTTCCTATTAGCACTCCTTGTCAAAGGAGGCTGGTAAAAGTTAACAGGCCTCCCTGCCTCCAGGAGATCAGAAAGACAACTGGAGCTTACTGGGGTCAGAAAGAGGTCACTGAGACCTGCTTAATCAGGCAGTTCTGAGCTAATCCTGGTTTAGAATCCTGCTATCTACCCGAATCCAGAACCCAGGGCACCTTCCAGAGCAGCTGACCTGAGCCCCTATTTCTCTAAAGGCACCTCAAAAGGTGTCTTGGGATTTCTTTACTGAGCCCTTTCTCTGTTGGCCCATGTTTTCCCCTGGCCCTGGGCCCAGGGGTGTGTGGAGGGGAAGGAGAACAACAGCGAGTTAGTGGGCTCCAGAGTGGGATGACTCTGAATGACGTGCAGGGCAAGATCTGTGCCTGGGCTGGGCCTGGCCAGGTGTGACCCTAGTCCCTGACCTCTGGTAGCCTAGAGGGGGAGGAGGTGAGGGATGGGGGTTGGGAGGAGGCTGTTGGCTAACATTTACCAGGACCTTTGAAGATGTAAATGCTTCCCCAGCCCCTGCTGGGATTGATGGGGTCAGAGTTCACAGGCATGGTTGCCTGGTTCTCCAAGTGGGCTGGAAATCTTGCAGACAGATGGGTAAGGGTCCCATGTGATGGCACATTCCCTAGAGGTGAAGGGCTCATGGGAAATGCTATTTCTGGTGCTCTCTTGGGATCAGGCCCAATGACCTAGAGGCTGTAGGAGGGGACCATAGAAGTTGTTTTTGTCAACTGCTTACACATTGCTTGCGTGTGTTTTCCAGGTTGTATTTGGTCCCATGAAAATCAATCAGTGGACGATCTGGGAGAGCTTCCATTTCCTGACTCTGCCTGACTTGAAGCTTTTAGTCTACCCATACTAGACTGCCTGTGGTCTCCTGGCACACCACGTTCTTTCCTGCCTGCTGTTTCTCCTGTGCTGTGTCTTCTGCAGGCGTGGCCTTCTTCACCTCCTTAACATTAAGAACTCCTATTCATCCTTCTGCATCACCTCTTCCAGGAAGCCTTCTTGGAATGGCACATGACCCTCTGCAATTCTCCTAGAACATTCAACAGCTCATGCACTCAACTAACATTTATGAACTGTGTGCCAGGCCTGTTTCTATTGGGAATGTATCAGTGCATGAAACAGACCAAAATCCTTCCCTCAAGGAACTTACGTTCTAGAAGGTAATAATAGCTAACATTTACATAATCCTTTTTGAAAATCTTTATATGCATTAACAAATTTAACCTGTAGAACTGCCCTATGAGGTAGGTCAATCTATTATCCACATTTCATGAATGAAGTTACACATTTGATAAGGATCATATTTAATTTAATCCTTACCACAGGTATTTCCTCATTTTACAGATGAGGAGCCAAGACTGAAGGGGTTAAGTATTGGTCAAGGTCATCTAGCCAGTAAGAGCAGTACTAAGTAGATGACTCCAAGCCTGGGAAGGTCTAGATTGCCTTCCTGTGACACTATTACTCTGTTTCTGTATTGAAGTATTTTCACACCCTATTTAGATGATCTTCTCATCTTCCTCATTATCCTAGAAGCTCTCCCCAGGCAGTGACTTTGGCTTATTTCTCTGTATCTCTTGAACTCCTATTGTATTGGGCACTTAATTTGCATCTAACAAATACTTGCCTATTGATTGATTGACAGCTGTATGTAGGTGGAGATGAGAAGAAAGCAGCTAGTATTTATTGCACATACTCTGTGCTCGGTTGTGCACTGGTCCTTGCTAACCGCCATCTCTTTTAGTCCTCGGGGTAGTCATAATGAACTAGCTTTCACTGGGCTGGCAGCTAGTGCTTGCTAAAGATGGGATTTGAATCACAGGTTTCTCTGACTCCAAAAAATCCATGTCCTTTCTACACCACAGGAGGCTGTTGATTGATGGAAAGGTGGCCACTCTGGAAGGTGTTGAAGCCAGTGTCTCCTGGGCTCTTGCTGTTTCAGTCTCCACCTGGCTAGGAGAAGTGGAGAGGGGGTGGGCCTTCCATGCTGAAGCTACCTCCACAATAGATTAAAAGGCATCCAGGAAGTTGAGGCTTTGGTTCCAAGCTTATTCCCACCTATCCAGATGTTGGAAGTAGTTAAAGGGCAGCAATCTGGCCCATTACAAGTGTTTAATGAATTTTTATCAATTGTTGCTGAATTGCTACTGATTTGTTCCAGGGAAGTTGCTGGGTTCAGATGTAACCGGCAGGTATTGCACATGTTTTCCAGTGAAGGTGGAGGATTATGGCAGACTAGCCTTCAGTTTTTAGGCCTGGAGCAGATATGGAAGGGTTCTCTGGGTATATTTATTTCCTTTGTTCTAATATAGGTTTTTCTTCCTCCTCCTCTGCCTTCTCCTCCTCTTCTTCTTCTGTTCTTTCTTTCTCAATTAAGAAAGGAGAACAGAGTCTTCTGATTGATCTACCCATAGAGCCTAGTAGACTGGCCGGCCAGATCTATGTATGAGTGGAGGGGATACGAGAGACCGACCCAGGGTTCGACAGCCAAGCAGAGCATTAGAACTCATGTCTTGGGCTTCCAGGTCCCCACTGTCACCAGCTGGTCACGTCGGCTTCCATGGCCCCCATCTCCCACAGCAGACAGCTATGTCAGGTTCCCCCACTCCCTTTGGCTAATCCCCTATTTTGCTTGACTTAGAATCAAAATGCAGGAGGACTGCACCCAAATGGACTAAGCTTACTTTAATCACTGGCAGGTAATTTGATAGATGGCTTGGCCAGCACCCACTATAGGAATTAAGCAAAGCCTGAGCTGTGGAGACAGTGGGAAATAACCTTGAGTGACTGTGGTAAGCAGACGGCCTCATTTCACCCGGGGGACAGCACCTGCCCCAGCTCCACAACTCAAATTGGAAGGCTGCATGCAGTGTCTGCCAGGTGGAGGGGTGACATTTCTCTCCCAGCCTCTTCCTCCAAAGGCAGGACAAATGTGTCAGCAGCTGGGCTTCAGAAAGAACTGACAGACCCTCCGTTTCTGCTCTGACTTTCCCGGGGACAGGAACATTTAACTGTTGAGGAAGGAGTGACTGAAACTGTGCCCCAGTGTCCCCTCCCACCAGTTCAAGTCACATTTCCTCCAGGCTAGCCAGGTAAGCATTCCAGCAAATGAGCTCATTTGTTGAGTTCCCTCATTTGTTGAGAGAACACGAGAGAAGCAAGGGCCTTTCAGCAGTCGAGTGTGGCATTATAAAATGAGTGTTTTATGGGCCACATACAGAAACTGACCAGTTACTCCAGCTTGTGCTGCTTCTGCCAGTTGCAGAGGAGAAACTTCTAGGTTCTTTCATCCTGATGAGGATTGTTAGCTCTGACTTCAGATAAGCAGAACAAACAAGCCTTAGCCCAAGTGGGAACTGGTTCTGCCCCCTCGCTTTGCTTTTCTAAGTCATCAAAGCCAAGTTCCTAAGGCCTGACTGTCTCACGGTACTTTCTGATGGTTTCATTGTTTTGTTTATTGTGCTTATGACAAGTGCTAACAGACCGCTTTCAAAGTGTGTTGATATTTCAGTTGTTTTTGAATGGCCCTTCTGTTTTTCTGCATCTGGACAGCATTACAGTCTGGCCCCAGGGAAGCACTGGGTTCCTATAAAAGTGTACCAGGTCCCCTTATGCAGAAAACACTGGCCATGACAAGATCAGACACCCTTCTGGGCAGGAACACACACCAGAAATGAGAGCAGAATTATGAGCAGCCTTCAGGAGCCAGGAAAGACAGGCCTGGGCTGGGAAGAGGCCAGAGAGGATTGCCAAGAGGACTGTGGGTGTTCTTTTTCTACGCATGGACATATTGTGACCTTCCCAAGGGACGAACTCTACCTAGCAGGGCACCTAGCACTGGGCCTTGCTACTAAGTGTTTGTTGTAAGTGGGTCCCTCCTGCCCCTGCCTTCTCTGTCTTCTTATCTCAGGTTGCTAGTCAACCACTAGCATAGTAGGGTTCCTGAGGGCTGACCAAGGAACAAGAGCTGAACAGCAAGGACAATTTGGAGTTCAGGAGAGGACTGTGAGAGGCAAGCAGCCCCAGGACACCCAGTCTGCAGCTCCCAATCTGCTCCCCCTAAACTGTCTTGGGGAAATCTTTTGCTACATTGCCCAAAGGACTGAAGTGGGGAAAGGGTAGGATGGGAGTGTTCTCTTGAGACTCTGTCTTTGGTTTTCCTGGCTTTTTCCTCTTGATTTCTGCTCTGTCCCCACCCTCCCTCACTAGCCCTGCTGCATACTGCAGGGACAATTTAGGCTGCAAAATTAGGCTCAAATCAGCTTCCTCCACTGTGAGAGAGTCTCAGGATATGGACCAGGCTCAGATATAATCTCACCTTTCTTTATAAGATCAGGTGTCTCTAATCCATTTCTTCAACCTCTTTTCAAGCTGGCTAGTTTTTCTTTGGTCTGCATAACTGGCCAGATTGTAAATTACCCTTTGTGGAATTTTGGGAATTGTAGGGCTTTCTCCTGACTGTTGTCCAGGCAACTCTGTGGCTCAGTTTGGGAAGGCCTGCTTTTACCTCCTGACTTAGCATGACCCCTGACTGAGCTTTCTCTTAGAGTCCAATGGGATCAAGGTTGAAAGGCGCTAAGTGAACTTTGGAGCTTCTATGCTGATCCAGGTCATCCAGAAAATGCAGTTCTGTACATTGGTTGTAAAAAATAACCATGGAGGCTTTTAGACCTACAATTAGCATGTTCATGTATATAAACATGTTGGGGTGGGGTGGGCGCTGCACTGTCTGATTAGTGGTAACTTGTCTCTTGAAAACTTTATGGCTATACTCCCTTGCTTTTTCTTCTAGGTATATACTATTGTGTCAGTCAGCTTTACTTTACTGTAACAAATACCTGGGATAATCAACTTATAAAGAAAAAAGGTTTACTTTGATTCAGTTTTGAAGTTTCAATCGATGATCAGGTGTATCTATTGCTTTTGGACCTCTGGTGGGTGGAGGGGAACAGCACATTGTGTTACTCAGCTTTTTGTCACTATGACTGAAATACTTGACAAGAACAACTTAGAAGAGAAAAAGTTTATTTTGAACTCATGATTTCAGAGGTTTAGTCCTTGGTTGGCTGACTCCATTGCTTTGGGCCCAAGATGAGGTAAAACATCATACTGGAAGGACATGGGAGAGGAAGGCTTCACAGCTCTTAGCAGCTGGGAAGCAGAGAGAGAGAAAGAAAGGAGCCAAGAACAAGATATAGTCCTCAAGGGTACAACCCCAGTGATCTACTTCCTCCAGCCCCACTCCACCTGCCTGTAACTACCACCCAGTAGTCCCTTCAATTTATGAATAATCAAGTGGATTAATTCACTGGTGAGGCTATAGCTCTCACAATCTAATTGTTTCATCTCTAAACATTCTTGCATTGCCTAACATATGACAGATCCAAACCATAACAACATCATGGCAGGAGAACATTCCAGAGTGAACCTCTTGGCCAATAATCCCCAGTGGTCAGAAGACCTCCAACTGGGCCCTGTACTTAAAATTGCCACCATCTCCCAATAGTGCCAAACTGGGGACTAAGCCTTTAACACATGGGCTTTAGGGGACCATTTCAGATCCAAACCAAAGCAACTATCCTTTTGAAAACTCTAGTATAAGATACCTGTCCTTCTTAAAGTTTCAATGTCTGCAAAATTGTATATGTTACTGCATTCACTTTAGCTCACTTGGGAGACCCGAAGAAGCACTCAGCAGTGCTATTTTATTTCATTAGAACAAGAGTTTCACTGGCCCTTGGTGCAAGAAGGAGACAGAGGGGGACTCTGGGTCTAGGGTCAGGCCCTTTCCAACAGGCTAGGCTGCTTGACCTCAGAGAAGCTGAGCATGACCTTCATGTTCAACTTGAAGGCATAAGTATTCCACCTGAAGGCCATTTCTTGTTTGCCAATAGAATTCTCTGGTGGGGCCTAGAACATGGTGTCTCTATGTGTGTGTGGGTGCGCGTATGCGTGGCTGTATGTGAACACTTGTCATTTTGAAAAATTTTAAACTTTATGTAGCAGTTTCTTTCCCACCAGGATCTCTTTTTGTGTGAAACTTTAATTTTATAGCTTTGGCTGTTAATTTATCATGGGCACCACCATCAATAAATATTTATTGAGCTTTCACTGGGCACAGCATGTTGAAATAAGAACTATATATTTGACTCAAAAGGAGTTGATAGCAGGTGGGGGTAGATTTGAGAAGGGGCTAAAGAAATCTCTTGGAGGCCTCTTCCAAAACTGAAATTTAATGACTTTGTAGCTTCTGTGACAGAGTCCACTTGACACACGTGAGGCATTTAGCTCAGACAAGGGAATGGGGCTTCAAGAGATGTGTGGTCCATGACAAAGGTAGTCACTTTCAAAAAAACTACCCAGAACCTCAACATAGCTGCCACCAGGTGGTATGAACCTTGGGTCCCTTTTGGGATTCAGGAGTGCAAAGGGATGAAGTGAATCTTCTTGGCCTTTCTCATGTTGGCCTGTGGAAGTAAATATTTGCTGATTGAGTGATGGCCTGCCATTTAATTTTGGGAGAGTTTGAAGTATGTTGATACTTTGGTGGGAGGCAACCAAGTCTCCTTTTTTGCTACTTCTCAGTGGAGGCTGATGGGAGGCCTTTCATGGCGGGAGGCCTTACATGGTGTGAGCCCTGGGAGTGGCGTGGGCTGGTGGGAGGGCTGCTGGAGGGAGCGCTGCGTGCCTCTCACAGAGCCCTAGTTAATCAGACCAGAAACAGCCCGCCTGCCTCAGCAGTGACTCAGGCCTCCTGAGGGGTTTTCTTCAACATTATGAAGATGAACATGGCTCTGAGAATTCCCTTTGGACCTGGGCTTCGTGCTAATTGCCTCCATATTTATGGGAAGACAGGCAGGCCACAGTGCGAGCTTCTGGAGCAAGCAGCATGTGGGTCTGCATCACAGAAGAGGCCTGGACTCTAGGGGGAGTTGTGAAAAGAGGGATCTGAGCCTTCAGGGGTCAAGATGCTCAGCTCCCTGTGGTGGCAAGGTGGTATGATAATTATTATTTATTAATTATTATTATTATTTCCTTAGTCCAGAAGAGAAGTTGAAACTGAGACTTACAGAAGTTAAGTGCTCCAGGTAATGCTATCAGAATAGGATCCATAGTATCCAGGTAAAGAGTAAATGTGAAGTCCAGATCTCCTGCCTCCCTGGTGACAGTTTTCTTATTGCATGGTGGATGGGGCAGGGAATTAAGTAGAGCTGAGCGTGTCTTCCTCGTAGTTTTCTCATAGAAAGTGATGCTCAGTGCCTCATAGGGGGATTTCCCCTGAAGTTGGACTGATGGTCTTAGGAGGGCTGATTGAGAAGTAAGGAGCTAGAGAATCCTGCCTGGCTCACATTTGTGACTAATTTGACTGTGGGCTAGTTACTTCCCTATCTAAGCCCCACTTTCCCTATCTGTAAAGCAAAGATAGTGGCCATAACTATCTCAGAGGATTGTTGGAGGCACTAAATGAAATAATACATATAAAGAGATTTGCATTGTGCCTGGAGCACAATTTAGTGATTGCTAAAATTTAGGTGCCATTATAGGGGGCAATCTGGTGGTTAAGGGTGTAGGAGCAGATCTTGGCTGTCTGAGCCCAGAAAGGTTATGTAACTTGCTAGGCCACACAGCTAAGTGAGGAATAGAGTCAAGAAGAGTGTTCTGGTTCAGCACTCTTTCTAGATCTCTCCACACTGATCTTTTGAGGAGAGGACTGGCATGAGGCTCTTCAGGCACAAGTATTAGTCATAGGAATTGCCTGTCTTGGGGCTTGGGGTGATGTGACTTCCTAGTCCACTGGGATAGCTGACACTCAGCGAGGGTCACAGCCCTGAGATCCAGCTCTGGGTACAGCCGAGTTGCTGCTCTGTCTACCACAATCTGGGGAGTCGCCTCCAGGCAGAGCGGAAGCCACACAGGCTGGGCAGGGTGAGGGTGCCCTTGGCGCCCTGGGATCTCTGTGTGGCTTTCCATCAAGCCGCTGTTGGTGCCTGGTTCCCCCATAAAGCCATTATGTACTGGAAGAATTAATCATGCCGTTAGGTAAGCATTATGGCACTTTTATGGCAGCTTTGAAGCTAATCTGTCACTAATGCCTACTGGATTATCATGATTTCTTGCAGTTGTGATTCATTAACTCGAAGCCTAAGAGTAATTCTATTAAACATCTCCCATCATTTTCGCCCCAACACGTCCGTCCTTACTCTACTCTATTGTGCTGCTGCAATGGCGCGACTGGCAACATGTGTGGTCTCCGAAAAAGAAGCCCCAGTGAGATGGACAGGTCCCCGGGCCAGCTAGAAACTGCCCGACTATGTGTCCCTCCCCTGCTGAGTCCCTGAGCACTTGTCCTTCCTACTGCAACTCAAGCTGCCAACAAACCTTCTGCGGAGTTTTCAGTCAAGTTTTAGCTTTTCTCAGCAGGAGGCCACAGTGTCTCTCTTGAAACCCTGTCATTACTTGTAAGAGGTGAAGGTGGAACCCTACAGATCCATGAGTCTCAGAGAGGCAAGCACCCACAACTCCACAGGTGACTCTGAGTCCCAGCAGGGCCTACTTGGGGCAGAAGTGGGTTTGGTGCTGAGCAAGAAAACCAGGAGCTCTGCTAAAGCAGTCTGGCCCCACGCTCTTCTTTCTTGCTTGAGGCTGATAAAAGTCACAGGCAGGAGGCAGGCAGAGGAGACGGTGAGGTAGCTGTGCCACACCGTTTATTGCTGGGCCTGCCAGCATTAATAAAACTCCTTGGTGAGGTGTTTCAGCAAGAAATGGTTCTCTCAGGCTGGCTGTTCTCTGCAAAAGGTCAGCTTCGGGGCATGGTTTGACGGATGGGCTGTGAGCAGGCAGCAAAAAGAAAGCCGGGGAGAAGGGGGTTGGTGGGGGTGGACTGGGAGGAAGTCAGTGGAGACCAGGAGCTCAGGCTGTGTCCTGATGCCAGAGCAGGCTTGGGGGATGGCATCCTGCCCCTCATTCTGTACCATCCATCAAGCCCAGCCCTGATATCTCAACAATTTGTAGCCCCCCTCACCCCCTGCACCGTGCTCAAGTGTGCACCATCCCTGACCCTTCCCGCCCTCATTCAGGCCTCTGCCGCTGCCGTTGATGGATGGCTTCTCCTCCCACCGGCTCGCCTCTCCACAGCTGGGGAAACATGGGCAGGTAGAGGTAGGGTCAAACCCCGGGCAGCCCAGTGACCCAGCCACCGGGGCCAAGGCACTCTGTGTTCCCAGCAGCAGCAGGTGATGCCAGAGGCATAGAAATAGAACCGAGAGAGGAAAGGAAAGGAAGAGATACTTCCAACTCTTTAGGGAGGAAAGGGGGGTTAAAAAAAAAAAAAAAAAAGACCCAAACCGAAACCAAAAAAAACCCCACTCTGCATCCTGAGGTCTTCCAAGACTTCTGAAAATCTATAACATGGTGTGATGTCTTCTGTGCACAGCGACAACGTTGTCTGCTCCTCTCCATCTGTGTTTTCTCACGCCTGTGCGCCTTAGAACCACTAAAATGAAAAACAAGTTAAAAAAATACATAGATGTATATAGAGCGAGACTGAGAAAGAGGACAGTACTCTGCAGCCTGTGTTTTCTTTTCTTTTCTTTCTTTTTTTTTTCTTTTTTCATTTGCCAGTGTTTGTTGTAAGAAAAAGTGTGTAAAAACAATTCTTTGACAACTGGAGTAAATATTCTCAACACATCAGCTGAGCAAGAAGTCAGGATCCAATGTTTCCATCCTTCCTCCTTCTGGATAGAGATGATAGAAAAGAAAGGACCTTTTCCCATACCTAGATTACTCCCTGTTTCTTGTTCCAGGTGAAACTGGTTCTTCTGGTGGGGGCTTAAAATCTGTACCAAGGTGAGGTGGGGCAGCTGGTCCCACAATGGTTGCTGCAATGAGAAACTCTCTCTGTGGGGTTAGAGTCCTTTGGAAAACAGGAAGCGAACAGTAGCTCAGACATGGTGTGCATGTGTCGTGTGCTGGCATGCCTGGGAAAAGCCTGGGCCTGCTGCAGAGGGCCAGGGGAGAATTCAGGTCAACCTCTGTGAACTCACCTGACTTAGAGGACTGGGGACATCCACTCTTCCAGCACCCCCATGGCCTCGCACCCTACAGCTGCCACAGCAGCCCCAGACCATTTCCTACTTGGAACTTCAGAGGCTGAGCAGGAGGGTCCAGGAGGGCAAGAGTCTGAGGGCCATGGCATTTTGAATGAGTGGTAGGGAGTTAATGGGAGGAACATGGGGAGAGAGATGGTAGAGAGGAAAAAGTGTGGGGAGGGTGGTGTGGACAAAGACAGGAAGAAGAAAAGAAATGAAGGAAAACGGAAACTGAAAGATTGGTGGAGAGACAGAGGAAGAAAGCTCTCAGAGAAAGATCCAAGAGATAGATGGTCACGGGACAGGAGTCAGCAAGAAAGAGGGGAAGGCAATTTAATGAGGGCGACTTGAAGGCCAGCTTTAACCAACAGCTGGCGGGGTGCCGGGTTTGATCTCCCTGTGAGTTGGGCGGTTTGATTAATCGTGGCCTGTGGCAGAGGACGGACACCTGGCCCTGCTGCTGAGCTCTTTGATCTCCAGGATTTCTCAGGGCCTGTGGGAGGGGAGTTGCATGAATGTGCGTACTCCCAGGGCACTGGAGGCCGTGCTCCTGAGAAGGAAGCAGAGAGGCCAGGGAGAGCGGCCCTCAGAGGGGCTGGGAGGGTCAGGGTGGGACGTGGGGGAAGCAGGGAAGGGCAGGGGGAACTACAAAGGGCATGGGGCTCCTGGAAATGTGAGGCATGTGGGAACAAAGGCCCTGAAAGAGAGGTTTGCTAGGGAACTTGAAATGGAGGGAGGCCATTTGTGGGGGAAAGTTCACCCATAATCTTGGGGTGATTCAGTGATGAGGAATAGCCCCCACCCTCCATACTAGAGAATAACTAAACTTTTAAGGAGGACCAGTTGGAGAAGAAAATCACTGCACAAAATTGTGCTATGTGACTTGTGGCTAGAGGGCTGGCTAGTTTAATGGAGGAGCAAGCTCTTTCTGGTGGTGTGAGGAGAGGGAGGTGTAGGGCCCCTTCAAACTGGCTCCTTTTTTCACTTGTTGGATGGAAACAGATTTGAGAAAAGAAAGTGACATATTGCCAAAAAAAAAAAAAAAAAAAAAAAAAACCTTCAAGAAGAAGGAAAAAAGGAACTAAAACCCTAATGCCCTTAAAAAAGAAAACCCGAAAAAAAAAATCATAAATTATGTCTTTGGACTAAATCCATTGGTGTCCTGCCAATTTCAAATAATAGTGTAACTCGATTAAAAAAACTTTACAGGATTTAAAGTTGCTGGCTTCTTTGACTCCTCCCTGAGACTTCTCCTTAAGTCACTGTCTACACCAGGCTAATTTGTTCCCAGATTCCTTAATCTTCTGCAAGGTGGTGATGACGTTTGTAACTTTGTAGCCATATTTGAAGTGCTCATAACTTTTGCTCATGGCTCTCCCCACATCCTTCCCCTCCACTAAATTTAGGGGCAACTTAAGTCATTACCCCAAAACACAGGATATTGAAACAGTATGGTGTTGAAAATGTGTTTGTGTGTGTATGTGTCTGTCTGTCTCTGTGTGTGCTTAGGGGTAAACTTCAAGTTTTGTCCACAGTTGGTTGGTTTCCTTTCAGGCTGCCAAAGAGCAGTTTATAACCACCTTAGGTCTCAGAAAAGGGACATACATGGAAACAATAAGAATGTCTCCCAAGAATTCAGCCAGGACACAGGATGTAGGTTGTTAGGGACATAGGCTCCAATGACTAGCAGCAAAGAGAATTCCAGAAGTGAAGGGTAAGTTTTCTGGTGGGATTGGAGTTTTGATGATATATATGGTGGTCTGAGAGACCACTATACCACAGCCCAAAGGGCATCAGCCTTGAAGGCCTGAATTCAGATTTCAGCTCCATGATTCAGTCACAAGCTGTGTGACCTTGGGCCTGCCACCTCATATCCCCAGAGCTTCAGCTTCCTCATCTAAAAATGAGATGAAGAAAAATACTTGCCTCACAGGCTCGTTGTGAGGATTAAATGCATTAGTGTATGTGAAAGCACCCTGTAAATGATGAAGCCTTCAATTAACAGTAGGCATTAGAATTACTGCTTATATTACAGAAATCCAGGTCTCTTTAAACACTTGTGTTGACAGCAGGGATGTTTTAATTTCAAACGGGGTTTGCACATGGAGGGCATTAGAAAAAAGGGGCCTCATGTTACCTGCTCCCCCTAGGGCACTTGCTCTCTTATAATTATTGTTTACTAATAAGTACGGTTTGCTCATAAATGTCCCATTACAACAGGCTGAAATCCTTCACCCAACTGACCTGGCTTTTCTGGATGCTACTAAGCAGGAGCCCTGGGAAGCTCCCCCTGGGTGGCTGGTCTTTTAGACTATGGGCTACTGCACTGGCCTTTCCTGGGAGGCCCTGGTCCAGTGGGTCCCCAACTGGGCAGTGGTAGCACTCTCAAGTTGGTGCTCTTGCCACTCTACTGTCCCCTTTCCACACGGGTTTGCTGGTTTATAAGTTGAAAATTACATTCCTCCGTTCTGGGCTTCCTGGAGCTTCGTGGCTTTCTGCCCCTGTTTGTAAGTAGTCCTCCAGTGTGGGGACACAGCTGTCATTTGGGTGGTGCCCAGAGCTCAAGGCTCTGGGTTCAAATCCCTACTCGGGTATGAGACCTTTAGGATATAAGACCTGCTATCTCTGATGTAGAGAGAACAATGTTTACCCTTCTAGAGTTAAGATGAAAATAAAGAAAGTCTCTGTACAATTCCCATCCAATGTGTGGCAAATAGTAGATGATCAATAAATGATTATCCTTTTATGGCTAATTGTCTTCACTCTGGCTGGACATTGAAATGACTGGGATAGGTAAAATTCCAATGCCCAAACCCCACCTCTAGAGATTCTAATTTTGTTGGTCTGAAGTTAAACCTTGGCATCAATAGGGTTATAACAGTCCTCATGGATTATAACATGTAGGGTTAAGAAATACTAATGCTTCTCAAATAGAGTTCATACACATCAGTTAGGGATCTTATAGCAATGTAGGTTGAGTTAGTAGGTGTGGGTGTGGGGGTAGAAGAATTTCTGTATTTTTAACAGGCAGGCAAATACTAGAATTTTATGAATCACACTTTGAATAACAAGTCTCTATGCTTTCCTAACCCTATGCCTCCATGCACCTGTAGGGGGCCATGGCTGTGGATGGGAGACCTTGGGAACCCAGTGGATGCAGACACCTGAGGGGCAAAAGGTGTGACTGCCTAGTGTCAATCCTGGAAGCTGCGATCCTTCACATACACACACTCTCACATATACATGTATGTATACACATTCACACACCTCCTTCTGAATCCAGTTTTGAATACCTATAAAATAGCAACCAGAGATGTTTTCCAACATTTCTTTATCTTTCCATTTATTTATTTCAAAATAAATGAAAGCATTTGCCACAGAACATTAAGGACCCAGGTCACAAGTTTGAGCACCTATTTGTAATACTCAGTTGGAAAAGTAATCCCTAGCCTGGGCTTGTAAATAGTCACTGCCAATATACTTCCATGATCAAATGGAACCCTCATACCTGGTATGCTAATGCAGCAAAACCCAGTGAGGCTACAGATGAACAGCTAACCCCGGGCATGCATTTGTTGGAGAGGGAGAGAACTGACTATGGAACAAAGCACTTCTGATAATGAGAGAGGGTCTTCCAGACAGCACCATGCCTGGAAGATTCTCCCCTCCTCAAATGACAGGGATGTATATAAATTACTTATATACATATAACATACAATATGCAATTATATAAAACATAGTTGCAGAACATGCTTAGGGGTAGGCACTTTTTGCAGTGGACATTGTCAGCATGAGTTTTTCATGGAGTAGTTTCATGCTTATGCCATATTTCATGAATTTACGGCATATTAAGAAGAAAATGCAATAACCAGAGCATATAGCTGAAGACTCTCCTTTAAAGAATGAACTTCGCATGGTGGGGTGTCCTCTGCAGGTGAACGATCTGCTTAGGCCCTAGAAATGATGAGTCTGATGTCCAACACGTCTGAGTGTTAGCAGCTACCCTGTGCAGCATGACCTGATCATCAAAGGCTGAAGGATCAGGGCCACCATGGAGGAAAACCCTGGTCTGACCTGTGTCAGAGGATTTCAATAGTCACTCAAGGGAAAAAAGACCTTATAGTCAAAATCTTACCATTTGGCTGAAGGGTGGCAGTTGATACCTGAATCACACAGTAGCCAGGCCTGTATTTTTGACTGCACTGTTCAACTGGGCTTAAGTGAACTGTTCAGCAAACAGCATAGGGTTTTTCTCTAGTTTAGATTGGGATCTTCTGTCTCGGTCCCTTTTTGTTGTCTTTGTCAAGTCAGGTGTTGCGAGAGACAGATGTCTGGACAAGATGAAACCAGCTGTCAATCATTGTCAAGGTCCTGGCATGTCCAGCAGTCAGGCAAGTGGCCCCTTTCACTGACAGCTTCCGGCACACAGCTTACTCTTGTCTCGAGGTGCCACCCATTCCCAGCAAAATAAAGAGGAACACCATGGAAGCCTCTTTGGGCTTGCCTGAGCACATCCGCCTTGGAGAAGTCTGGGGCCTGTTTGCATGCAGAAATTGACATGTGCCATTCCGGAAATCTTGTTTTATTGCTTCTTTCCCCTTCAACAGACCCCCTCCTCTGCCACCTCTTTTGGAATCCTAGTTCCAGATGTGACTCTCTCTGTTTCCTTTGGCTGGGAGTTTGCTGTTTTCCCATAACCCAGTTGGGTTGCCTGTTAGAGAAACCAAAAAACTCCAACTTTCTGGGAAGACATCTAATTAAATTCCCAAAGAAGGGAGAGGAAAGCCCCCCTCTGAAATAGACAGATACGACCTCATAATACATAATCATCACAGAAGAGAAAGTGCTGGGGATAAGCCCGCGGAGCTGGTAACATGGTGTTCTGTTTCTTAATGTCCTCTGCAAATAAGCTGGCCCTGGGTTTAAAATAGCCCTCTGGTAAAAGCAACTATTTAAAGAGTATTGGGGTCTGAGAAATGCAAAACAAAGTGTTGTTGATTAAAAACACATGGTTTTTTCTCGAGACGCGAGTAGCCAGCAAAATCAAATGTGACAGTGTTTTGGCTTTTTCTATCCCACAAGACATGATGGTGATTTATTAGAGTGATGTCAGCTGTGGTTAAAAAAGTTTGCTGTGTTGTCTTAATAAAAAGAGGC
The DNA here is from genome assembly GCA_004024805.1 of Geosciurus inauris. Lineage (NCBI taxonomy): Eukaryota > Metazoa > Chordata > Mammalia > Rodentia > Sciuridae > Geosciurus > Geosciurus inauris. The sequence goes on from PVHX01002007.1 coordinate 48,031, forward strand.
TTTACCTTGGAGCTGTCAAACTCCCTCTCTCCTCTGGCTTGAGGCATTGGCAGCTAGGCCATTGGCCCTCCTGTGGGGGGCTTCTCCCCAGGGGGCAAACCTCTGCCTGTGGGCAGATCGAGAGGTCACAGGGTACTGTGCGCTTCCTGATGGTGATGCACGATGGTCCTTGAAGAGGGTTGCAGGGGATCTCTGTTTGTTTCATTTGCAGAGTGTAGATGCTGCACTAGCTTGGAGCTAGAGCTTGGCTTGACCTGGCTGGGTGGTGGGACCTTTGGATGGAGGGAGCCCTGGGGAAGGGGAAGAGACTCTAGCCCATGGCTTTCTCTAGGTATGGGTGGAGGGCTTGCTTATTAGCAGGGTGGATTATCTGTAGACAGATAATAAGTTGGGTGCTGAGCTAAATGCAGATACTTCTTGTCTTACCATGGGGAGAAGTCCCGATAAACCCATCCTAAGTTGAAAATATTGTTAAACTGAAAAAGCATTTACTGTACCCAACCTATCCACTCTCCTCTCTCAGCAACACAGTCCACTGTAGAGTATAGAATGTTCTCTCTCATGATTGCACAGCTGACGGGGAGCTGGCGAGGAAGGATTTTTAGTGCCTGTCACTAGCTTGGGAAAAGGTCAAAATTCAAAGTTGGAAGTTTGGTTTCTACTGAATGAATTGCTTTTGCAACACTGAAACATCTGTAGAAGGAAAATTCTTAGTTGAAGCTCTTTGGTTATAAGGAAGAAAAACTCCCCAATTTCAGGCAAACAAGATTTATTGAGAAGATGCAAAAGCTTGTCTCAGACAACTAAGAGACACACCATCTGGGGAACAGAAGTGTAACCCAGGGCTGAAGCTGCTTTCTCTGCCTGCCATGGAACCACGAGATCTCTTACCTGCTGCTCTGTTCCTGCATCATTTACTTCTTGGGTTTCTGGGGCAAGGGGATAGGTAGCTATACTTTTTCATGCATTTGGCTTGCTATATATCACCTATGCCTTAGTGCTACAGGACCATATATATTTTAAAAATACTATCATCATTCTCCAACTTAGTCTTATTGTCTCAATTCTACATTCTTGAGAGAAAATCCAGTGCGCTTAACAAGACTCAGATCTGTGCCACTGGTCCAATGGGCAGCAGCTCAGGAGCCAGGGACAAGGTGGCTCCGAGGGGAGCCATTTCTCTGAGAGGGTGGGGCCAGGAGGCCTTGTTAGGTTACAAGGAGGGACTGTGCCTGTTATCAGGGAAGTGGGGGAAAGTGAGGACAAGTCTGTGTTTTTGTCCAAGGGAAAGCGCTTGTTGAGAGTGTGACTCTGCTGTCATTCTGTTGGGTGCCCCTGCCTCAATTCCCCAGGGAAGGGTATCAGTCTGCATGGGAAGATGAAGTCCCAGTGGATACCTTTAAATCTTTCCTGTCAACACACCCAGAATGTGAGAAGGCAACACTATTATTTTTAAAATTAACAATATGGTTATTTTTTCCTGATTACAGAAGAAACATGTAAATCATGGTGAGCTATTTGGCAAACAGAAACACAAAGATGGAAGTAAAAAGCACCAGATAATGGCTGTTAACATATTGGTGTATTTCCTTCTATTCTTTTTTCTTTAAGTAGTGGCTTGAGGCTATGCGAATGATCTGTGCCTAAGATCTATCCTTTTACTTTAATTATATGTCTTTAGACGCTGTAAGACTTTAGGATTGCTTTAAATTTATTCCTATAATTTTCCCTGAGCACAGAGGATTGTTTTCTCCCTGGCTCTTTTACCTCTTCCGTAGGTGGGAGCTCAAGTGGAATCGATATTTGTTAGGACCTTTGTGCCACTATGCCACAGTTTGTGCAAGTCACCACCAGCCGACCCCTTTTCTAAACAATGATAACTTAAAAGGCCTGCGCTCCTGGGTTCCTTCCAATTCCATCTTCTGGGTGATCTTTTAAAGGCATGAATCTGCTCTCATCCTTCTTGCTGAAGATCCTTTGCTGGTTATCTGTTGCATTTAGGATAAGTTAGAAAAGCCCCTGCCTGCTCACAATTTCCAACTGCACATGCCTTCTTTCACTCTTGGACCACCTCAATTGCTTTTATGTCTCCAAACCACCCAAACAGTCTCACATTATTCTCCAGCTGGTTTACATGGACTTAGCCCTCAGGTCTCAGCACAAACGCTGCATACTCGGAGAAACCTTTTCTTGACTGTGGCCCCTGTGATGGCCCTTCAATACCCCCTTGCTTTTCTTTCTTTCTTTCTTTTTTTTTTTTTTTTGGTACTGGGGATTGAACTCAGGGGTACTCGACCACTAGGCCACATCCCCAGGCCTATTTTGTGTTTTATGTAGAGACAGGGTCTCACTGAGTTGCTTAGTGCCTCGCTGTTGCTGAGACTGGCTTTGAACTTGCGATTCTCCTGTCTCAGCCTCCCTAAGTGCTGGAATTACAGGCTTGAGCCACCACGCCCAGCTGCTTTTCTTTCTTATTACTTATCACAGTTTGTAATTATGGACTTACTTATTACATAATGCCTGTGTCCCTGTATCTTAGTCTGTTTTGTATTGCTACAACAGAATACCACAGACTGGGCAATTTATAAAATACAGAAATTTATTTTTCATGTTTCTGGAATTTGGGAAATCCACTATCAAGATGCTGGCAGAATCTGGTGAGGGCTCCATGCTGCATCATAACACGACAGAGGGCATCTCATGGCAAAAGAGTGCATGGGTGTAAGAGGAAGGGAGCAAGGGCCCTGAGGAGGCTGAACTTGCTTCTGTAACAAAGCCACTCCTGACAATTAACCTACTCCTGTGATAACAGCCTTGTCCAGGCACCAGCCTCATGACCTGATCATCTCTTGAAAGTCCTACCACGCGGTACTCTTATGGTGGGTATTCAATCTCAAGGTGGGTTTTGGTGGGGACAATCAAACCATAGTACCCTGATGGGTTTTCGGGTCCCTAAGAAAGAACAAATCTGTTTTGTCAACTGCTAGACCCCACTTTTGCTGTCATTCCTGACTCAGCTCCTGTCCTCACTTTCCCACCTTTTGGTGCAGTGCTTGTCATAGATTATGGGCTCATTTAATACTTGAATGAATGAGTGAATGAATCTGGTGTTTGCCTGAGGCAATTGCCTAAGTGAAGAGTCCCACCATGGTAGCATGTTGGCGTCAGAAATCTAGGGAGACAGTGTGGTTTTCTGGTTAACCTGGGGTGACCCACATTATATATTTGCTGTTGTTGGTGAATGGCCCCAAAGTGAATGGCATATAGTGCATTGTGATTGTGGTGAGGCCTCGGCTTGAACTGTCGGTGCTAAGGTACTCATGAGTGGGACAAGCTTCTGCGCTGGTGAGCAAGGTAGAGTTCCAGTGAAGAGTCTATTCTTTGGTGTATTCTCTATGTCTTACATCCTATGGGGAGAATTCATTCTAGAGCATCTCTGGCATTGGCCGAGGCTCTGGGATTGAACTCCTCCACGGAATAGAGCTCTCTGCCTCTGTATCAGCCCAGTGAACTCCTCTGACTGTGAGATAAAATGTCTCTAAGTTAAAGACAGATTTACCTTCCTTAGGACCTTTAACTATCTATCGCCTCTGTCCTCTGGACAAACATCAGGTTCATTCAGAGGCCATTTATTGAATACTGGCATGATATACAGCTGGTGGGGTGCCAGGAACTGGGTGTAGAGAGCTGAACAAGATGCACTTGAAGAGCTCAGCTTGGGGACACCAATTACAGTTCACAATGCACTATCAAATGATTATCTTGATTTGCCACAATGACCTTGTGATGTGTGTGTTATTGGGGTGATTTTGTAGTTGAGGAAATGGGGGCCTAGACAGTTTGCATGTGAGGGGCACTATAGCTCGAGTCCATGTACTTTGACTTGGATCCTGTGTACACTTTTACTTCCTGAACCTGGAAACATAAATGCACCTTTGCTTCAAGCAGCTCTTAGTACATTTGAGTGTAGTTACTATGCTCCCTGAATCACCTCTTCTTCTGACAAACTCCAAAACATGTGATCATACTCAGCATATCTTCTTTGGACTCAATCACATGGATATAGGCTTGTGAGTTGCAGAGTGTCCTGGCTACTGTACCCAACTCTTTCATCTGTGAGCCAGGAGGGTCTCCGTCATGACAAGTGGATTCAGAAGGGGGAACTCAGGGTGGTTGTTCTTCCTGGGCAATAAGGCTGGTGGCTAACCCTGGGATTTTTATTCTAGGACAATTCGAGCAGTACTTTCCCATCAGTAAACGAAGTTAGATGTACAGATTTCCAGGGCTGAATATCTGACACTCGGGCATCTCACTAAATGGTTTAATGGTTCACATTACAGGGTACTCATGACCCCCTGAGGAATTTTACTCTAGTACAGACAGATCTATTAGATTGTTGGCTTAGCATGTAAGGAAAACAATCTCTGTTTCTTTGTAGCTTCCGCTGACTGGTCTTTTGGTAGCTGGGCCACATAAACAGTGCCTCTGTTCCATGGCAGGCTATTATATATTAAGTGTGCAGGGAGCCCCAGCTTTAGCCCAGGCCTGGCCTGGACGTGTCTGAGCAGGCCTGGTGAACTGCAGTGTGGGCCTGTTAGGAGCCTGTGTGTACCATAGGCTGTGGAGCCTCCTGGGAAAGATAGCATCTTGAGGGAAGAAGGAACCAGGCACAAACACCTGACCTATAAACCAAGCTTTGATTGCAGCAGGAAAGGAGCAATTCTGAGCATGTCCTGGTGAATGGCTCATGATTGGATTCATCCAACACTTCAGCCCTTGTTGGACTTCTTGGGAGGCCTACGGAGAGGAAAAAGAACACTGCTTTCCCCTTTGTATCTTACTCCCAAGTCAAGTTCCTGCACTTATTCCCCAGTGAATATGATGTGCTAGTTGAAATCATGACATGATTTCCATGGAACCTGTCGTTCTTTGGTATCCAGAGGCCTCTAGCACTTCTGAGATGGCAGGAATGGCAGCTCCCAGCCAAAGATGGCAGTGCCCAGTGTCCTGCAGGGGACATGCAGCAAGCCATGGGGAAGAAAGCAAAATGGCGATGACCAGAAAACTGATGGCACTAAGGAACATTGGGAGGTACTTATAGGGGGCTGATGCATCACTGTCATTCATGGAATCATATGCTACTGGGATAAGGCCTGGGAGGACCATCATGGGCCTGCCATCTTCTCTTTTCTTGACTGAATGTCCCCAGAAACCGTAACTTTGTTTTCTGACAGTCTTGTTACTCTTTTTTGGAATCACTCCAGGCTGTGAAAACCAACACTGTTTGCTCCAAGGTTTTAAAGAAATCCTAGAACTAATTTGCCCTAACATTCTTTTTTAGACTAGATGAAACAAAAGCTCACAGGAGCTTGAAGTGACTTGTCCTAACTCTATATCCAGTTAGCGTAAGAGCAAGGACTTTGTTCAAGTGACACAACCATGTTGTCCCCTTTATTATGACCTTTGTTTATTCCTCCTCTGTTTATCTGCCAGGGGCATGGACCATATGCACAAGTGTACTCATTTCCTTCTAACCAGGCATGGTAGAGCTTTGGACCATTCATCAGTTGTCAGGGACATTTGGATTAAACCCTCTAAAGGTAAGGGAGACAGATACAATTTTTTAACGAGTTTGATGGGCAGACTCAGCTGGCAGTGTGGCTCTCTCTCCTGAGGCCAGCAGTGAAGAATGCCTCAGGGGAAAGAGCATGTCCTTGTCTCTGAAGAATAAGGACTCTGTGGGCAGTGCTAAGCAGACTGAGAATGAGGTATCTGCATGAACCCTAAATAAGTGAGACAACTTAGTGCTCAGACAGAAAATCCCCAAGAAAATTGACCAGGAAAATTCCTGCTATTAAGAGTGATCCCAGGGGGAGGACTGGGAGGGACCACTTAGCCAGTGAAGCTGCTTTGATATCAGAAATGAGATAGAAGAATGGCATTCTCCCACTCTCTGCCTTTGGCTGGGATGACACCAACACTTTGAGATGGCCTGTGAAGATGAATATTTCATAGACAAACCTGTTCCCAGTCCAGAGCTCACTGAATGTAGTCCAGGCCAAGAAGCAGATTTTGCATCTAAGCCAAGTCAAATTGATTCATGGTGACTGCAGAAGCACTGTGTTCAACAGGAATTTGAGCCTGGATCTGAGGCAGAAATGTGTGTTCTGATCAACCAATAATGTCTCTGTCAGTGATGGGGAAAAATTGAGAAGGTTTGAGTATTGAGTAGGCAGAATAATAGTTCTTCAAAGATGCTCATGTGCTAACTTCTGGAATCTGCAAATATATTATATGGTTGTGTGTGTGTCTGTGGTGGGGAGGGATTAAGGATACAGATGGAATTCAGGCTGCCAATCAGCTACCTTTGAGATGGGAAGATTATTCAGATTATCTCATGGGCCTAATGCAATCACAGGGATCCTTGCAAATAAAACAAGGTGACTAGAGACTTAGAGTCAATGACATTCTGTAGGAAATGGCTCTTGCTAACCTTGAAGATGGAAGGGGCCGTGAGCCAAGGAATTTGGGCAGCTTCTGGAAGCTGGAAAAGACAAGGGAACAGATTCTTACCTTTAACTTAGCCCTGCCCACAACATGATTTTAGACCTGTGAGAACCATTTCAGACTGAGACCTCCAAAATTGTAAGATATTGGATTGTGTTGTTTTAAGCCGCTAGATTTGTGGTGGCAACAATAGAAAATGACTTCAGGTTTCCATTATTTCCCACCTAGGACTCATCAGAGAAACTTCCCTTATGTTTCACTTCAAGTTCTTGTCCATTGCTCAAGCTCTTTCTTTAGAACAGAATCAAGGTTCTAAATTAAGGTTGTCAAGACACTAGGACAATTTCTCTTAAGAAGGGCTCTAAAAGGGCCACCAACAGGAAACCTTTAAAAGGGAAAAACACAGGCTTTGCAATTTTATTGCAGGCTCGAAGTGGGTAGGTGAGGGACAGTGTCCCGGAGGGGCAGGTTCTTAGCTGGATGGCAGACTCCAGGCAGTTGCTGCCACACCATGCAGCACATCACTGGGGACAGAGGGTTCTACTGGGACTCTCATCATTGGTCCTCAGTTTTCTAATCCATGAGATGAACACCGAATGACTTCAGGAGGTCTCTTTGGTCTTCTATAGTTTTAGTAACTGAGAAATGATTTTGGAGAAACTAAATGTAATGGAATGTCTTCTAAATACCAGACATTTTTATATGATCTCGTTCATTCCTTTCAACAGTTGTGTGAGGTAGTCATGCCAGGTGGGCACCCATTTCACAGATGAGGACACAGAGGCTCAGAGAGTTTAAGTAGTTTTCTCACTCATCCAGCTACTAAGCTGAGGAGGCACAAATCCAATGTGAATGCTGGAAGTCCATGGTTTTTCATGACATCGCGGCACCTCCTAAGAAGGACTCTGCTCTGGATTGTGCTGAGGACATAGCTCATGTGGCCAAAGCCCTAGGCTGAACCCAGGAGTGATGCTCTGTGGTGAAGCTCTTTGGCATGCCAGGCACTGGGTGGTAAAACTTGGGGCAACAAGAGTAATTCTATTATAACATAAGGATCTATGATTTTGTTTGTTTCCTGACTTGCTTTAAACACCTATTGCATGATCGTGTGTAAGTCACTTTTTTTCTCTGGACCTCAGTTTCCTAGTCTGTGAAATGGGAAGATGGATGAGAATCAGTGTTTTCTAAACACTTTTTAGGAGTTCATGACATATTAGCTAAGGAGATTTTGTTGGGCTTTACTTACTGCAATTGATAGTCCAAAAGCAAAATGTTATTTTTAATTTTCCAAAGTAAGTCATAAAGTATTTGTTTTCAAACTACATTCCTTTCTACTTCCACCCTCTTTTCTGGGCAATATGCTCTTTCACCATCCTATCATCTTGACTGCCATTGAGAATCCTTCTGCTTGATAGTTTAAAAATTTGCTCTGGTTATGAGATTACTGAAGTCTAAGAAATATATATGTGTACATGAGTGTGTGTATTTATAACATATGTGTGTGTGTGTATACATATACGTGTGTGTTTTAGTCAGCTTTTTCACTGCTGTGACTAAAAAATCTGATGAGAATAATTTTAGGGAGAAAAAGTTTATTTGGGGGCTCATGGTTTCAGAGGGCTCAGTCCATAGATAACTGGCTCCATTCCTTGGGGCTTAGGGTGAGGCAGAACATCATAGTCATGGTGGAAGAATGTGGCAGAGGGAAGCAGCTCACATGATGATCAGAGAGCAGAGACACCACTCACCAGATACAAAATACATATCCCAAAGCCACACCCCCAATGACCCACCTCTTCCAGCCACACCCTACCTGCCTTCAGTTACCACTCAGTTAATCCCCTGATTAATCAGGGGATTAATTCACTGATTGGGTTAAGGTGTTCATAACCCAATCATTTCTCCTCTAAACCTTCTTGCATCATCTCACATGTGAGCTTTGGGAGACACCTCACATCCAAATCATAATATGTATGTGTGTATATATGTGTGTGTGTGCACATGTGCGTGCATATATATATATATATACACACACACACACACATTTTCTGGAAGAGAGGAGGAGACAATACAACTTTTCTGTAGTGCTCATTTCTCTTTCTGGAAACTCTCAGCCTCTACCATTTTTTTTCCTTTTTTTTTGGCCTGGAATATTTATCTCCCTGTGTCCCCTTCTAGGGTGCTCCTTGACTCTCGTGTCTGTGAGGCAGCAGGCAGGCAGCCTTCCTGTTTGAGGGGATCATCTCTGGGTGAGATTTGTGAGAATGGTTAGCTTTTATTTCTGGCATGTGCTACAACACAAGAATGATCCCAACTTCAGAGATTATCCCTTCTTGTCTTTTATTCTTGCTTTTCTCTTCTCCTTTTTTTCCGCCTAAGATAATAGAATTACCAGAAAAGCCTTCATTACTCCTGGCCTGGTCAGAGCGCAGAGGTATTTACTTTTCGGGTAAATAGCTATAATCTCCCTAACCAGACTTTATCACAGTTAAGAGAGTTAAATTCTCCTGGTATAATCCCCCCATGTGTTGTGGAAAAAAATTTTTTTTTTGAGTATAAAGGTTTTGACATCTTTTGATATCAAATTACAACTCTGGGCCACTGGATATGATTAGGCATTAGGCAAAGAGGTTTTGGTTTGACCAGACTGGAAAAGAAGGGCTTCTCTGCAAAATAGCTTTGGGTGGGGGAAAAGACAAAACAAAACAGGAAAAACCTTTACTCATGAGAAGGAAGGAGGAGGGATTTGTGGCAGTTTCACAGGGCCTGGGGACTCTCTAAAGTAATATAAGTCCTCAGTGGCCAGTCAGGAGTATGGGGTTTAAAACCCAGTCAGTCCATGCCCATACCCTTCTGTATTTCCCTAACCACGTGCTGGACACAGAGACTAGCACAGGAGGAGCAAATGACAACATTCTTGAACTCGGGACAAGCCATATTTAGTGGGAGAAACAAGAGGTACTTGAACCTCTAGGAACAATACAAGGGCAGATTAGGTTCAAAGGCTTGGCTCAAATTATCGAAAATTCTGGGGCGTGGGGAAGAGCCATAAATGGTTAGAGGAGGGGAGATCAATATTGTTGGACAGAAAGGTGTCTGCTCACAGATGGAGACTGGAGCGGGCCTTGAAGGCTGGAAGGTGTGTGTGTGTGTGTGTGTGTGTGTGTGTCATGGTCGTGGTGACAGTAGGGGTGGCAGAGTGACATTGCAAGTGTGGAAGTCAGTAGAAGCAAAGGCTGGGAGTAGGAGCAAGCCTGGTGTGGGTCGCGTCCAGCAGGAGACAGCCTGGAACTGCCAGTTCTTCCAGCCCAGAAGTGACAGTGGGTGCTCTGAGAGTGCCCAAGCCAGGCTCGCAAGTGCTTCTTGTTTCTATGTATATACATGCCGTGCGTTGGCTTTTCTTTCTTGTCGACCTTCCAGTCACTCCTAAATTCGGTTCCCGTTCTCTGCCTCTCCCTGCCTGCCAGTGCCACCCATGCTCTCAGCCAAGCGGTGACATTTTCCCCAAGCACAGCCTGTGCAGTTTGAAAGCCTGAGATACGCTTTGGGGTTTGACTCCTCCTGCCACCCTCCCTTGGAGTCTGTGCCTATGTGAGAGTGGGGGGACCTAAATCCTCATTAAAAAGGAAAAAAGAAAAAAAGAAAAAAGAAAAAGAAAAAAAGAGTCAATTGCCAGGACCATGGGCTGATAAGTCATTCACAGAACCCAACGGCCCAACTGTCCCAGCTGCACTTGGGTGGAGGCAGATCCAGCAGCAGGTCAGTTGTCTCCCCCTGAGAGCAGATCCAATATTCCATGAAGATGCTGTGGGGCGGGGGAGTTCTGCTCATTGCCCTGCTTGAAGAAAGAAGGCCTGAGGCACCTCTCCAAGGGTGCTCTCTCTGGCTTACCCTCAGTAGCATCCCCTGCTGAGGCTGCATTTCCATTCTCTTGCATTTTCCTCTTCCCTCTCCAGCTGCCCGCTGGTTCCACTATGCAGAGGGACAGAGAATGTCTATCCAGTCCCAGCTGAGCCAGGAACCTGGTCCCAAGGGTCAGGTGCACTGTGCCAGCTGCAGGAAGGTCTCCAGGCCTGTGTGGAGCTGGGTGCCTTCTTGCCGCACCTGGGACTCGTCCCTTGAACATGATCCTTGCACTTCCTCTGCTGCCTTCCTGGGCTCTTCATTTCTAAAGACTTCCATTCTGGCCCCCATCCCTTCCTGCATTTTTGTTTCCATCTCCATGTTTGCCTTGTGCAGAAGTCCCTTGTGTATGTTAAAAAAAAAAAAAAATCAAGACTAGGGTGTTAGCTTTAGATACCTATTATTGAAATAACAGGTCCCTCTCCCCTGCAAAAATTCATCTTCTTTACTCTTTTCCATGTAGGTCATTTTTATTTTATTTTAGGGAGAGGGTTTAAGGTGCTTTCCTCTTTTGCTTTAAGTGTCTAGTAAGCTTTCCAGCATTAATACTTTATTGTGAATTGTGACCTTCTAGAGGCAGCTGATGGGAGCTGGAGTTGATGGGGCCATAGAAGGAGGAGAGAGATGGCCTGGGTTGTCTTGCTGGGGACCTGCTCTGAGCTGCCAAGGGCTACTGGCCTTTCAGGTGACTCAGAAGAATGCAGGGAGATCTTTGTGAGACTTACAGGGGATGGGACAGGACACTGAAGGGGAAATGTAAACCGATGTCTTATCATCATCATCATCGTTATTATTTGCAGTGCTGGGAATGGAACCCAGGGCCTTGAACATGCTAGGCAAACACTCTGACTGAGCTATGCCCACAGTCCAGAATGGACTTCCGGTTATGAGCCCGAACTTCCTCTCATGGGGCTGCCTTGGGTGGGGCCAGCCAGGTAAGAGGGCAGTATTTTGGGGACTTGATATTGTTGGGACTAGCAGAGCTATCAGTGTGGGCTGAGTCCCACCTACTGGGTTGAGATGAGCCGGTGATTCCCTCAGCCAAGGAAAGAGGGAGCATTCGGGCCCTCTGCTGTGGGTGTCGCCCTGCCTCTGAATTCCGACCCTGGTTTTGGAGATCCCCTATCTTAAACATGCCATGGCAGGATCTCTTCACTCCATGCATTTTGTTTTTAAAGCATTGAAATAAATGTAATAATTTAAAGACTCTGAGTACTGAATACTGAAATGTCCATTAACTGTTAAAATTATCAAGAAATCAAGTAGAAGAGTGATCCTTGAGTACCTACTATGTCCAAAGCTTTGGACATACACTGTCTGTCATGAGACTATTAATAAAAGCAACTCTAATTATTTTGATAGATACCATTCACAGAGTGCCTTTCATGTGCCAGGCATGTTCTCATCAAATCTTGACAATAACCCTTTTATCTCCAACTGACAGCTAAGGAAACAGGCTTAAAGAGGTTGAGTAATTTGCCCAAGGCTACATAACTACTTAAGGGGCAAGGCTGAGGCTCTGACTCTGCACCAGCGCCAAGCCCCAAAGCCAGGAAACGTGAACAGAGGAACCGAACGAGTCAATAGACAATGCTGTGTAACTAGAGGCTAATGTCTGTGATGACGACAGTGAATCTCAGAGGTGGTGGGAAAGGGAGACGATCCGCAGAGGCTCGTGTGGTGATGGAGATTTCTGGAAGGAGTTGAGGCTTGATCTGAATTGAGGCAGGTAGGGATGGTGTACGAGTGAGTGTGGGCATGTGAGGGTCAGTGAGGAGATGAGTAAGAGAGGAATGGAGGCTTGGTTTGGGGAATTAGTGGCAGCGAAGCAGCCGTTGTGGTTAAAGGCTCAAGTCCCCACCCATTCCCTATGGGAGTTTGTGGGAAAAGTAACAAACCTATCTGAGTCCCAGTTCCTCATCAGAAAAACAGAGTTAATAATTGTCCTTGTCCGTTTCCTGTGGCTATAACAGAATACCTGAGACTGGTCATTTACATACCATGGAAGGTTATTTAGTTCTTGGTTCTGGAGGCTGGGAAGTCTGAGAGCACAGCACTGGCAACTTGTGAGGATCATCTCCTGGTGGGAGGCAGAGGTGGGAGGACAAGTGAATGTAGGAGATGGAGGGAGAAAATCAGACCAAACTTATCCTTTTGTGTGAAGCCTGCTCCCAAGAGAACTAACCCAGGAGCTTTAATCTGCTCATGAACTAATCACTTCTTAAAAGTTCCACTTGTTAATATTGTTACAATGGCAATTAAATTTCAGCATGAGTTTTGAAGGGGATGTTCAACCCATGGCCATAATGGTACCAGCCGCACCCTTCTGTGGTAAAGGCTGAGATAGTTCACGAGAGGTATTTAGCATAGCGTCTGGTGCATATTAACTGCTCCATAAACGTCATCCGGAGTTGAAAATGGTCTGCTCTCGCTCAGCACACTCCTGGGTTTCTGTGACATCTCCCCCCTTGCTCAGGGTCCTCCACCACTGAGTCATCAGGTCTCGTTGCTGCATTCATTTCTCTCCCTCCGTCACTGTCACCACCCTGTTTGAGATCCCTGTCATTACATGCCTGAGTGATTGCAACAGACTCCTAACTGGTCTCCTGCCCTCAGTCTGTCTTCACATCGGTCCACCCTGTGCATTAGCACTAGATTATTTCTCCTAAAACACTGCTGTCTCCATCTCACTTCCACGCTCAAAACCCTCCGATGACTCACTCTTGCCTTTGGGATCAAGGCCAGGCTTTCCGGATGAATCACCTACAACCTACTTTTCCACTCATTTGCCTTTGTTCCTCCACATGGTGGCTTATGGCCCTCAAACATGCCATGCTCCTTCCTGCTGCTGAGCCTCATCCTTGTGACCTCCTCCAGGACCAAGCCTCCTCCTTGCTGTCTAGCTGAGCACTGGTCTTCCGGTCTGCCTCCACTGACAGTCTCACTCTAGGAAGTCGTCCCTGACCAGTGCAGCTCATGGTCCTCCTTCCTCATGAGACAACCCATGCTTTTCCTCTGCCCTGCTTATTTGACCAAGAGCTGCATTGCTAATGAGATGGCCTCAGGCAAAACAAAACAAAACCAAAAAGCCAAAAACCAAAAAACCCCCCAAAAACAAAAAAACAAAGAAACATTTCCCCAGATGGGCTGCAGAGTCCTCAAGGGAAGGCCATTCCATCTGCCTTTTGGTTTCCTTGCAAAGGGAAGGGAACCTTTGTTTCTCAGCAAAGGGCAGGGCTGAACATAGAGTAGTTCTTTGATAGATCTTTGTATTTTTTTGAAAATAAATGTGGTTTTGAGGATGAGGATAATAAAGAAATGGAAGATGGGAGAAAAGGATTTCCTTGATCCCTGTGAGTGTAACAGAAGTTTGTGGCCTAGGTTGGCCAGCCATTCATGCCCCTGGAAAGCTGTAAGCTTTATTCCTTTGCACATCTGGGTCACCCTCACATGCTTCAGCCTTGCCTTCTGACCTTGAGACTGCTTTGTCCTCACACTCCCTGGAAGGGCTCACAGTCCTCCCAGAAGGCAAAATGGGTGGCACTGGTGTTTGGATGTAAGTCCTGTGTCTGATGCTTCCTCAAGGCCCTGCTGGTAGCTTGCACTTGGTTGGGAGTGTTTGTTGAGTGCCTCACCAGAGGAGTTTGGAGCCTGTGGATGAAGAATGACACACAGTGGAATACCAAGCAAAGCCTTTAACACGGATATGTGGCCATTTATTATGCCCTTAATGACAATAGCAGCAATAATGGTGATAATGATGTGATGGGAAGAGCAGAACGAGATGAATGATGGGTGGGAACACCAGCGAGGCCTATTCTCATCCTGGGGACTAGGAATTTCAAGCCAGGCTTTCATTTCTTTGGGGTTCGTGTGCCATGCCCAGCTGGCAAGATGCCTCTCCCTGATTCAAAGGGGGAAGAAGAATCCCTCACCCGGGATCTTGGGGACGTCAAACTGTTCCTTACGCAACAGCCTCCTAATGAGTTAAGTGTAAATGAATCAGAAGCAGATGGATTGGATTGTTCTGGAAATACACCCGAGGTTTAAAAATTAAGGGAAAAAGCATTTGGCAAAAGGCATTTTGGGGTTTGCCAAGACCCAGAACATTTGAAAAACAGCTCAAGATTTTTTTTCCTTCCTTTTTCTCTTTTCTCTTTGCTTGCAAAACCCAAAAAGCTGCCTGGAGGCAGTAGAAAGAGATGGGCCTCTAGTCTCCTTTCAAACTGAAGTTCTCCTGCCGTGTGGGTAATGGGCCCCAGACAGGAAGCAATGGGCTATGGAAGTGCACCAGGGAGTGCAGAGTCCAGGGACAAAGCAGCCTGCCTCCCTTCGCAGAGGAAGGCAGCCTCTTGATCCTGCAGATCCCAGCCTGGGCTTCAGCCCTCTGGACCTGCTCTGGGCTGCTACCTAGGCCTTGCTATGGGCCTGTGTCTCTCATAAGACTTGACTCACCTCTAATTATGAGGAAGCTCATTATGTAAGGGAAACAGTCTCCAATTTGCTAGGCAAAGAACCTTAAGGGTTAGCAAACACCAACCCCATAAAATATAAAGTGAAATGTTTATTTTAGGGGAAAACCCCTTTAAACAATTTCTTTTTTTTATTAGTCACATTTGGCATAACTGAGGCATTCCCTGAAGGGACCATCTTGCTGTGAAGGGAAAAGAAATAAAAAGCAACTGTCTCAAAGGAGAACTCAACCCCGCAGTTTTAAAATCTGCTGGTTGGCTGTGTGATTGTAGATCAGACCAAACCTCTCTGTGCTTTGGTTTCCTAATTATCATGTCTAAAGATTTTCTGATTCAGTTCAATATATGAATCAAATAGATTAGAGGCTCTGCTAGTTGTAATTCATGTCACACACTGGATCCCTGCGTTATTAGAGCATTTGATCCTCTACATGTTTAATATGTTGTCCTCCTAAAGAATTTCAGCATAGTGTTCTCCAGGTACCTATCTGTAGAGGCTGATACACCCACATGCCTCTCGGACCCTATGGTTCTAAGCTTGGTGAGCTTGGCTGTTCCCTGAGCTGTAACGGGGAATGGCTTGGTGGCCTGGGGTCCCACTACAGGATTTTTATCTGGCTGTTCTAGGGTTTTCTACTTCCAAACCCTGCTGTCCTCATTCGTGGTTTTGCCCTGATCCTGTCTGGAAAAAGCCATTTTGGTGTTTCTTGTACGTTGCCTCTCGCTATCCTCACTTCCTGGTCTGCTGCCTGCTGGCCTTGCCTGTTTCCCAGGAGCAGCAGGGAGACCTGGCTCTTAAAGCCAGGGTGGTGAGCAGTGGGTGCTGCAGCTCAGGCTGTGGGAGCAAAAGGCAGAGCGAGAGCCGTGTAGGACTGAAGTTTCTTCCTCTTCAGAGGCCCAGCTTGTTTTTTGTTGTTGTTTACTTGTTCATTTGCTCCTTCATCGGCTTTGTTCTGTGCTGGATCATGATGTGATCCCTTGGAGAAGACAGGCCTGTTCTGCCCAGCCCACGGTGACAGTAACAACAACTAGCAATTGCATAACTGTTTATAGTTTATAAAGATCTTTTGAGTGTCAAACTTCCCAGCTTCTCTTCTCAAAAACCCACAGAACATGTAGAGGTCATCTGGTCAACCATCTCATTTAACAGAGGGCGGTTCTCGGCCAGGTCCCATGGCCACAGTCAGCTGGCAACAGGGCTGGGTCGAGTGTCCTTTTCTCTTCCCGGGCTTTCTTTTTTTGTACTTCAGCTCACTTTGTTCTCAATCGGGATCTATTTTGTTCTGTGTTACTTTGTTTATATCACTGTTTCAACACCCCATATGGACTGTAAACTCTTTTAGGACAAGATCATGTTTTACACGTCTCCATAATTCATACAGTGCCGAGCAGAGTGTCTTGGACATGAAATCTGCTTAACAAATATTTAATTGACAGGAAAAAAGAAGTTGAATTGGGTACAACTAGTAGCAACCCAGTTTGCTACAGAGAGATGGCATTGTGTCCCCTAACCTATAAGACGGCTGCTCTGGGTCTCCGGGCCCATCCCCAATTGTTGTTTGAAACCCTCTTTAGTCTTCCTCAGCCTCATTATCATTATCACGAGCATCATCCTTATTAATTCCACTCTCACATACTGAGCTCCGAGAGCACGTCAAGAAATAGAAAAGGTGTTAACTTCTAGATATTGTCCTAGCCAAAAGAAAATCAAGCAGAAGTTCCAGAATCGGAGAAAGCAAGCAGCCTACATGGAGAGGGAGGGAAAGGACCACATGTTCTCCTAGCTCGGCCTCATCCTCACCCTGGAGTGCTGGACTCCAGAGTTAGCTTGCTGGGGGTGACCCCAAGTCTTCATCTTTAACAGAACATGAGAAGAAAGATTCTTTTTGTCCTTTCTGGCTTACTTCTTAACTGAGTGAGTAAGAGGTCAAATGAGATCCCATTTTGAACCCCCAGGAGGAAAAGTAGCAATAATAACAATGATTATTTGAAGGTTATGGCTTGTTGATGCTGCAAACAGAGAATAGCTTATACCCCTAAGTGCAATAGGAGACCACTTTTAGAAGTTGAAACTGAGAGCTAGAGCATTTATCCTCCTTTCTGACCTTGGAGGCGGGGACAGTGTGGGAGAGGGATGGCTAATTCAGCACAGGGCTTTGTTGCAGGCTTTTTACTGATTTTCTAAGTATATGGGAATCCTGAGAAGGCCCACTTGTCCTTTGCCTAGTTTCTTGCTCTGCTTTGTGAATTCTGACTTCTCCAACATCTCTGACACGGTGATGCAGCACAAAAGCGGACTCCTCAGAGATACGAAGGGAAGATAGGATAAAAATAAAAAGTTATCCAGGATCACAAGTACTTCTCTTTAGTTGTTCCCGTCCCCCGCACTTACCCATAAATGTCCACAACCTCAAAACAAAAATCGCACAGCAGCATGCAAAAACAGGGGCCAGTCTACGGGCTCCAACTCAAAATTGGGAGGTGGGGCTGCTGGGAAATGACTCAGTGCCTTTTGTGTCTGCCCCGGGGGGAATGGGGTGCCCTCAGGGTCCCCAGGATGCAACACTGTGGGCAGTGAGTCTGGCTTACCCTGTAAGCAGAGGCCACCAACGCCTAGGATTCACCCCAGGAGTGAGCAAGCTGGGAGCCGCAGAGTGATTGATGGGCTGCAGCTTGAATGGAAAGTTCGGATTCCAGCAAGACAGCTAAAGAGGTAGGAGGAGAGTCACTTCTAACATCTGCAATAAAATTAAAAATTAAATAAATAAAATTTGTTAGTTTACAAATAGAACTGTTACTTGTTACTCGGGGTATTAACAATCTCCTTTTTGGATTAAAAAAATTTTTTTTATTTTTAATTTTTTTTTTCGGTAACACCCGTGAAAGACGTTTGTTTCAGTTGCCAACATTTCTGCAGAACTAATGTGGGTGGATTGTGACAGATATAATTTCTCCATCCTACAGTTTCATCAACTTGAGTTCTGTTAAACTATACCCGCTGGGCTTAGCTCCTTTTAAAGTTTCCGCTTTGACAGGTAGATTTATTAGTCTTGAAATTTGTACAAATCAGATGTCACTCGTGGCAACTTGTCAAAATGTCAGTCTGGCACGGCGGCATGAAAGGCTTTCTGGAGAGAGAGACAGACGCGAGGCAGGCTTTAAAGCACTCCAGCGCGAGATGCAGAAAGGAATGGGGGGATTGAAGCCCCTTGATCCTGAGGGCTTTACTTTATTAAATATCTCAAGCTGTACAGGGGGATGGGCCTTGGGATCTGGGTCTCGGAGACATCAGGTCTGACAGCTCCCAAACTATGGCTCCTGTCGGATCGTGTCAAGTCTCTTTGCTGGTTATGTTCACTTAGTGGCGGAAGGCAAGGGGTGCTTGCATGGTTGTATAGAGACCCATGGCAAATCCACGTCTTCTGGTTTTAAAAAAATGCTGGCTGGGGTTTGTGAAGTTGGAGGTGTCCCAGGGTGAGCTCCTGTGGCCAGAACTAGGGGTGCCTTCTGGCCCATAAATGCAATCTCCTGTTTCTACTGGGGAGGGGAAGAAGCTGGGAGGAAGGGAGGGTCTCAGGTCTCAGGTCTCAGGTGCAGCCCTTTGGAAACAGTACTGCTCTTTTCTCAGAGTGACAGGGGTCACAGTCCCATGCCTCCCAGGAGACCCAGGCTCACTGTCCTACTCTGTGTGCTTCCAGAACTTTCCAGACTGTTTCTGTTCCCCAGCCTTCCACTAGTCAAGGATCCTGCGATTTGGTAAGCTCCATAATTATCTTAGTTTGACATAGCAGGAAATGTTATTAATAGTCAGAAAATGATTTGAATTTCTTGTTTGGGGTGGGGTAGGGGGACTGTGGTAGAAAGAACCTGGCCAAGGTGCCAGTGTCCTCCAGCAGACAGACTGCAGGGGTCCCACTGAACAGGGACATTTAGTATTTCAAAAAGGTGGCCTCTGGGGAAGCAGGTGAGTGGTGGGGTGGGGGCTAGTAGGGCTGAAGTGGAGATAAAATCACGACCAAGGAAACCTGGATTGAATTATCACACTCTGTGCCCTTCAGTCTGTGTGTCTGTCCAGGGAGGTTGGGAGATGCCAAGTTAAGCTGTAGTTCTCAATATTCTGACATCATTCTCCTACTCCCAGGAAGTTCTGCAGGGTTTAATACTGCTTGTTTTCAGAGAGGAGGGCAAGGACTCTAGAAGATTGGTGCATGCTGTAAAATGTAGGCTCACTGAAGCTCCCACTCCTATCTTTTGGTCCTTCCTCACCTTGCCTGAGGAGGGGTGGTCGCACCCTGAGCTCCTCAATAGCACCTTGCCACCACACACTCCTTTTCTGGCCCATCCATCTGCCTCTGAGATGCACAGTGTGCACATCAGGAGGAGACATGTTCTGACCTGAGAATTGAGGACCTTGCTCTCTCCACTCCCTTTCATTGCTTTGGGCTTTGAATGATTGAAACTTCTTTTCTTCATACGTTTCCAGAAACTCCTGCTACAATGCGAATACATCTTTGAAGGGTGACACTTCCTTACAGGGAATCAGGTGACACATTGCTCAAAGCAAGGAAGTATTTGGGGGAAGGGAGAGGGGTTGAGATCAGAGCAGGGTAAACATGAACACCAGGGAACTGAACACCCTTCCCACACACAATTATATTTTGGAGAATCTTACCTACTTGAAACATTCTTTCCTGTCCCCAGATCCTGGAGCAAAACTTTTTAGAGAGGCAGGAAGGATGGATGAGGGAAGGGCCTTCCCCAGACCTCTCACTACCTTGCTATCCTTCTCTTGCCTTCTCAACATCAGGGTTGCTGGTGGCTGAGTCAGTTCTCTGGCAGCAGCATAGAGTCTAAGGTGTGAAGCGGGGGATTTTTTTTTCTCCCAGGGTCCAGAAGGCAGCTCTTTGGCATTGTTCCTGAGAGGGAGAAGAGTCAAGTCTGCTGCTGTTTATGGTTCTATCGGGGTGTGGCTCAGTGAGCAACTCAACTGACATAACAAGTGTGTGAGATTATCTCAGGTGAAAAATCTCAGACATCAAGAGGCATGATGATAATGGTCATGATGATGGAATAATCATGGTAATTATTCTAATTCTCCTTTAGGATGTATATCATGTCTCCCAAAGCACTCAAAGCACTTTCATACTTGTGATCTCACATAACCTCAACCTACTTCTGGTGGAGAGATCTAGTGGGTCAGACTAGAGTAACTACATGGGGAAACTGAGGCATCTTGCTCAAATCTTTCACTCTGGTCTCTTTTACTTAGCTATATGAGTCCCGGAGAAGTGAATTTTTTTTTTTTTTTAGCTATTATCTAATTAGTTGGAGTTATTATCATATCCCTGAGAGTGAAACACACACACACAAAGATACACAGGCACACACACACATATACACAAATACCCACATACGCAGACACAGGCACAAACATCTATCCATATGCATACGTAGATGGACACACACACAAAGTCATATATATACACACACAGACACACAGCCACTCACACATTTGTGGTTTCCCGCCCCCAGTGGGCCTTTGCTGAGAAGTGTCCAGTATGGAGAACTGAGAGGCTTCCTTGCCAGCCCTTCACTCTGCTTCTGCTCTCTTCTATGTAGTTTATCAAAAGGGAATGGGAGGAGGCAGATCTGAGGAGCATGTCATAGGGAGAACTTTCTTTAAAAGAAATCACTTTGTGCCATAGTGCAGGGTAACTGACTTTCATGTGGCAAATGCATTCTGGCAGCTCCCTGTGCCACATTAGGAAGTTTATTAAATAGGAGCAGGCGAGGGGAATTTTCCCAGCCCCTCCTCCAAAGACAGCTCGGCCTCTCCCTGGCTTCCACTCCAGGATCTCTTTCACGGCGGGAGCGCTGGGTCCTGAGAGGCCAATGAGTGGAGACCAGAGCATGAGCAGCGGGTGCCCCCTGCTAGCTGGAGCCCTGGGTTTTCATTTCCGCAATATCTCTGCTTCGTAATTTCAGGACGGCCAGCAGGGAGGAGAGTCGGGGGTAGGGGAAGAGGGGGGAAAGGCAGGGAGAAAGAAGAAGGAAAAAACCCACCAGCCCGTCTGGCATTAGTTCAGAACGCTCTCCAACTCACACATCTGGTTCTTATATTTCAAAGTTAATTAGTCATATTGAGGCTGTCTGAAGATAAATTTATCATCCAGAAAAAACACAAACAGTTTGAAAAATGAAAGGAAGTGAGGTGACATGGCTTGACGTTTAAATAAATCATTTTAACATGATTAAAAAACTTGTCCTGTCTGACACCCAGCACTTGGGTACTTTGTAAAGACTTTTTTTTTTTTTTTTTTTTTTTTGACAAAGACAAGTCCCTGTTTGGTATACAAAAGCCTTTGCCATTCAATTACTCAGAACAATCTTTGGCCAATTACTTTTCTGAGTGACTACCAGGGCGTATAGCCCGCAGCTTGCCCTACTCTCTGGGTTGGTAGCAGGGGGCTTGGGATAGTCAGTGATTATCACAGGACCAAAGCTGGGATAAAACATGAAGGGGTCTGGGCAACTGGAGGGTTTTTCTGAACAAGGAGTGAATAGAAAGTGAATTCTTAATCCTGGTCTCTCTGGATGAGGGTTGATAGAGAAGGAAATCCGGCCAAAGGGGAAAAGATCCTCTTCAAATGCCTGGGCAGACACTTCCCCAAGCACGTGGGGGTGGTAAATATATGTCCTCTTGAGTTCTCAAGTGTTGGTTTGTTCTAAGAGCAAACGGAAGTGACCCGGAATCCAGCATTCTACACACTCAGACACACCCCTGTCCACTTGTCCCTCCCTCCCCACTGGCCTTGCCAGCATACCTTGTGTACTTTGTAAAGGTCACTGGCTCCAGTTCTGTAAAATGATTGACAGCTCTTCCCAGCCCAGCTCAGCAATGAACAGACACTTGAGCAGTGGAGGGTGAGGTGCTGGAGGTAGGTACAGGTGTTCTTGGATGCGGTGGAAGAGGGAGGGACGTTCCAGGGTTTTCCCCAATTCTGTCTATGGTGAATTGCCTCTTGGGAGATTTCTAGGTGCTTCCTGGCTTGTCCTTGGGTGGTACTCCCCACACAGAACAGGAGAGATGTAACACAATGTGAACGTTTTCTCCTATTAGCAATTTGGTCTCTTCAGTTTTGTTAATGGGATAACAAGAGGTGCTGGTTATGGTGCAGAAGTCTCATCTTGTTGGTAATTTTCACTGTAACATGTTAGCAATCTGTCACTATTTGTTTCCAGCAATACTGGCAAGAGTCTGCTTACATCAGGGGCTCTCATTTTCAATCCACACCACCAGACTGTTCTTTCTTTCTCTGGCTAGGTAGCTTCCCTACTTCAATCTGTCTCTGTCCATCTGGCTGTGCCCTTGTCCTCTGTCTGCCTGTTGTTGCTCTCTTTGTCAGCTCCTATCCCTCTGATAACCTATAATTTGCATCAGAGGGGCAGCCTGTGATGATGACAGAATTCTAGAGCTGCAAGCCCCAAACTATAATTATGCCAGGCTCCTCATTGATCAGATGAAGAACCAAGGCCCAGAGAAGAAGTGACTTGCACAAGGTATCAGTTTGGTCAGGGTCAGGACTAATACTCTAGTTTCATTTTTCTTTTCTTTTTTTCTTTTGGTACTAGGGATTGAACTCAGGGGCACTCGACCACTGAGCCACATCCCCAGCCCTATTTTGTGTTTTATGTAGAGACAGGGTCTCACTGAGTTGCTTAGCGCCTCGCCGTTGCTGAGGCTGGCTTTGAACTCACGATTCTCCTGTCTCAGCCTCCCAAAGTGCTGGGATTACAGGTGTGCGCCACCGTGCCCGGCTTCATTTTTTTTTTCCTATATTTTTTGATCTATTTGTTTTTTTGCAGTGTTGAATATGGAACTCAGGTCCTTGCACATGCTAGGCAAGCACTCTACCACTCAGATACATCCCCAGCCTGATTTTAAATTCATTGTGCCTTCTACTATATGCATATGTTGTGTGAAAAAAATCAGGCAATCCCAGAAATCAACTTTCTTACATAGGGCACAACACCCTTGTGAAGTTAAGGTCATGGAGAGCATAGTGTCTCTGTCCCCAAGTTGATAGGGCCTTTCTCAACTTGATTAGGAGGGGATCTCAAACAAGGTGGTTTTCTGGGGTGGCCCATCCCACTGTGAGCTGTGATGTTATAGTCTCAGGGATGCTGTTTTGGAATCAGAAAAGATGCTTTTCTGAGTGTATCCTGGCTGGCAATGGGTGGATGCAGCTTCCATCCCCAGCTGTGACCACCAGCTGTCCAGCACAGAAGCCCTGGTTGTAAATAGCCTTTCCTAAGTGATGCGAGATGCTTCTGTGAGCTTCTAGCTCTGCACCCCTGCTATGGCTCCAGGAGACCTTCACCTTGCCCTTGAGCATGAGCTGGGTGGCCAAGGTTTGTTCCTGTTGGACATGTTTCTTTCTACAGTTGGTATCCTGAGGTGTGGAGGCTGAGAGGAGAGAGAAGTATCACCTGGTTTGCAAAGATGCCAGATTTTGAGTCTGATAGACCAGGGTTTGAATCTTAGCTCTGCTACTTACTGGCTTCAGAATCTTTCTAGATACAGAAATGTACAGTTTCAGTTTCTTTACTTATAAAATGGGGATTCATCATCATTTTCTCATAGATATCCAGTGGGGAGTAGAGAAAATATTCATGAAGTATATAGATCTCCAAGGGATCTAGTACGTGAGCTATAAGCCAAACATGAAGTCCTTCATCCATTCACTTACAGGTAAACCGAGGGAGGCAGATGCTGCCCTTGACTACTTTTTGAGTTCATTCATAGCTACTATCAAGCTCACGGTTTAGGGTGAAGGCTGGCATGCAGTATTGGACTATGGAATTAAAAGGCAATTATTCTCATTGAGGGTCAAGGAGAATTTCTGAGATGGAGGGATTTAGAGCATCTGCTGATGGAGGGAGGGACCAGAGTCACAGGAGATGCTGTTTAGGAGAAAATGAATATTCAAATTTCAGTGGCAAGGAAAAAAAACAACAACAAACAACTCTGATTTTGTGTGCTAGTGAGAGCTACCAGGACTGTGCACATTCTCTCTGTCAAAACCTTCCCACTAATTGTCCAAAGCTTCCTTGATTGTTTCTAATGAAACCACCAGCTGACTCTGAAATCTTAGAACAGTCTTATCATGCCCTGTTGAATAATAAACACTGTTCATAGGGGCAGACAGTTGGCCACGTAATCCTGGGAGGGGGCGTGGTGTGCATCTCAGAGAGCAGGCTGCCCTGCCCTGCCTAGGGCGCTTGCCAGAGCCGCAGGCAAGCAGGTACCTGGTCTGGCCCAGCTCTTTCTTCAGTTGTTCTTAAGGTGCTTTGGCTGTGAGTTGACTGCCTGTCTGCTTGTCTGATGCTGCCTTTGTAGTTAACAGATTGTGTGTGTGTGTGTGTGTGTGTGTGTGTGTGTATTTAACCACATCCTTCCATGGAATCCAAGTCTCTCTCTACTTAAAAAATGGGAGGTTGAGAGTGGAACACAGGTTCAATTATTTAGCCCCGTGGGTCTCAGATTCTAATCTATATCTTCCTCCGACTAACTCATGTTCATTCTGCACATGGCATTATACCTGTCGTCTCCTTAGGAGTTTCTGGAGCACACAGTTTAAGACATCTCTCTCTCTCTCTCTCTCTCTCGCAACTCTTCCTTTTTTCCTTTAATTCCTATCATTTATTAGGGTGATAGCTTTCTCACTATTCGTTTCTTCTTCTGGAGATTGTAAGTCAGGGCAGGACCTTTCCCATCCTGTTCTCCTCTATCTTGCTGAACATCGCAGAACTGAGGCCACAGGTGCTCAGCGCCTACCTGTTGGCTAAATCAGGAAGCCTGCATGGAGTGGCTGTTAATGACTTCCTCTACCTGCCTCATAGGTTTTCTGTAAGGGTCAAATGACAGCAGCTGTGAAAGTAATTTGAAAAAGTGAAAAGAAATATGCCAAGTGTGAGCTATTAACATTACTCTCCCGTGGGAGGCAGAGGACATTCCTTTGCCAAAATGTCTCAGTAGCCTTGAGGTGAGCCTGGCAGAAACTGGATACCTGCCAAGTCTCTCACTCCCAACTACACGGGGGCCCTCAAAGCAAGACCTGAGATTGCAGGACAGCTCAGCTCCGTTTTATTCATATTTCTTTCATGCCTGCTGCCACATGATGGGTACCAGGAGGCGGGGGTGCAGAAACCCATCACTTAGCTTCTGTCCTCAGGCAACTCATAACCCAGGAGGCAAGGCTGACTTGCAAACCAGTCAATTTTACAACGGGAACACCTGAAACAGGACAGGCAAGTTTAGGTACCAAAGTTGCTGGGGAGGAAAGAATGATTCATCCTAAGATGAGGAGATGACAGCCAGACCACTTGGAAGATGAGGTCCACCCTTCTAGGAACTTGGTGGAGAAATTTCCTAGAACCCTGTGTTTCTCAACCTTGATTTTCATCATTGACTTTGTCCTTCCTTCCCCTACTAACTTCTACCTGCTACAGGTGACTTTTTAGACAGCTTTCTCTGATCACCTCCAATATGAAGATTAAATACCAGAGATATATATATGCTGTGACCTTTAGAAGGGCCACAAATTATTGCAACAATTTTTTTCCACCCCTGCCAAGAACCAGTGTTTGCTTTGCTGGGTGCTGTTGCCTCTGTTGTGATTGCCTGCTGCAGCTACATGCCTTTCTACCCTCCCAAACCCTTCTGATGACCTCAGCCAAATCCTCCTCCAGGTCCAATGGCCTCGTTTTCTTCTCTTTTATTGACTGTCACCAAACATCCAGCCCTGGGATAGATGCAGGCCAGAATTCAGAGTTCCAGTGGGTCTCCCCTTCATCTCTTTTTCCTAGGGAGTATAGGAGGCTTTACACGTCATCACCTTTCCTGTATCCACATGGTCCTTCTCCATGGACCTGTCCATTTTTGCTTTTACCAGAACAATGTGGCTACACAACATTTAGAGGCGGGGCTTTATCATTTCTTCTTTGGTCATTGGCTTCCCATCACCCTTTTCCCATTTTAGCAGCACTCTTAGCCCATGCTATCCAGTTGATGCTGCTGGGCCCTGGGTCAATGTCATGCTAGGCGATGTGCTCTCTGTGTGTACTCTGGTCTCCAGACTGTCAGCTACCTGTAGACAGGGACTGCATCCGGTTCTTTTTTCAGTTTCTCTTTCTGCCTAAATCACTTTGCAATAAACACTTGCTGGTTGATTGACATTTTTTTCCCCCCTCCTTGTCTGCATGACTAGGGACATTAGGAATTCTTCCTTTTATAAATCTTCTCATGGAACACGAGGCACCAAGCAGGGACTTAACAAATGTTAGTTGAATGCATTGAATCGAGGACTATTTTTGTTTCTGTTTGCACCATAATAAAAAAAATATAATTCACTCAGATCCTGACATCCTGGAACTTCATGTCAAGAGTCAGTTGGCTCCAAAGGTTTGCATCCATCGTAGACTTTCCGAGCTCATATTTTCTCAGGAACTGAGTAAGGCACCTGCCAGGGGTTGCATTCTGTCAAGAGACTGGTTTACTCAGAAAGGAAGAGCCGTTGTTGGCAGTCTTATTTATTTACTTATTTTCTGCTGAGAAACCAACTGCAATCAAAGAGCAGTGTCTTTTGGGTTCCATCGTGGGCCCCTCTGACAACACTTTTTTTGGAGCTCTTCCCTCGTGCGGCTTCTGGTTGGGTTGTATTAGTGAGACATTTAGACATTCTGCTCTGTAAATTACCGGAGAAATTATATCCCTGTCATATTTGAACACTCCGAAATAGGAAAGAATTACTTTATTGGGGGATCCCCCTCCCTCCTCCTAAATGCTTGAAGCTAACAAAATGTTTTCAAGCAATTTCTTGCCGTTAGATTTAGTGAAACTTACTTCAAGTGTCTTTCCAGAACCTTTCATAGAAAAGTAATTGTGTAATTAGCTATAAATTAGTAAAAATTATGCTAATTACTTCCAGGTGTGACATATTTTGTGCTTAAAAACAAGTAAGAGAAATAAAGGGGCTGTCACTGTGTTTCCCAAGTGAAGGCTGGTCCAGGCAGCTTGACAGGCTGATGTGCACATTTACCTAATATTATTTTTTTTAATTATGTAATTTCTGAATAAGTACAAACAGACCTGGGAACAAAAGTACAACAGACAAAACCCAGGGGTGGTTCTTTTTGTGTGTGTGCTAATTAAAAGGAGCCTACACAGGAGGTTTTTTAGTACTTTTCAAACTCATAATGGGATGCATGGAGGTAATGGGCAGGAGTGGGGAGATGCTGATGTCAGAGAGGTCTATAGGCTTCACGAAGGACATCCAGTAGTCTCGGGGGCATTGTCCCCTTGTCACTCTCCCTTCAGCCTTCCAGTTCTAGTCATTGAGATAGTGTGCACCAGGGCCATGTGATGGCAGCCATCATGCTAATGGGACAGTCTCTGGTTTTCCTCTGCAAACAGCTCTTTACTTGGCACAGAACTTTACTGGCCTGTCATGGACCCCTCTCACCACAATCCTATGGAGCATGTAGGGCAGGTAGGACTTCATATTACAGTACTCTATTATGGTGAACCTAGGTCTTGGTTTTCTGTATAAGTGTGGTGCATGATTGTGCCACTGGAGCTCTGGTCTTAGGTTTTCTAAGGGTAGTCCCATTTTCAACTATTTTGTCTCATTATCTTTCCACGATTATATTTGTGCTCATGAAACATCCTGTCCTGTGTCTTGGCTTGGAGAAATTGGTCTCTGGAACTGTTATAGAGGATCATTAAAGTGCCACAGCAGAATAAAAATCATCCTCACAGAGAACAGGCATTGAAGAGGGGTCTTTGAGGGTAGGGGGAAGTGTATTTTCAATACAGATGATACCCAGGAAGGTCTTGGAGGGATGACTAGGAACTCAGCAGGAATGACTGGCTGAAGGAGGAGTTCTTGGTGGTGGGTGGGGAGGGCATGGACAAGAACTCTAAGACACCAAACAAGGGCACTTTCGATAGTTCAATGTTGCTAGAACAAGAGGGAGGGGAGAAGTCAGAGAAGGAAGCAGGGTCAAGGAGAATCTTGTAGGCTGCACCAAGGAGAAGAGAGGAGGTTGGACTTTGAAATAAAGGGAAACCACTGTAAAATTTAAACTGTGTGTGTGTTTGAGAGAGAGAGAGAGAGAGAGAGAGAGAGAGAGAGAGAGAGAGAGAGAGAGAGAGAGAATGGAAGGGCCGAAGCCTCTCTTATTAAAGAAGTCTCTCTTATTAAAGGTCACGTTACTTGACCTTCTCCAAGGAGAGCTGGTTTAGAAATTTTAGGCCTGCTGGAACAGTTAGTCCTGGAGGCAGAGGATTCCTCCAACCCACAGGGCTGGGAACCCCTGATGCTCCTTGGAGGGATGTCTTCACAGAGTGGTTTTTAGATTTCTGTGGTTACCCTGCAGTCACCCAGGCAGCAGGCACTATCTGGACCCTTCTTCCCTACACATTTAGGCCAACTGATGCTTAATGGGCAAAGATCTGGGAGCAGCCTCAGCAAACAGGGGCCATAGCCTAAGAGGAAACGGGGTACGAAGTACACCAGTGCTGTTCCCTGATGCCATTCATGTCCTCCACAACCTTCTCATGAGTTGGTGGCCTTTTGGTCTTTGGATTTAAAAATAATCTCACTGGGATATCTTTTTGAAATCAGAAAATTGAGGACTATTAAGAAAGTGTAGAAAAATAAAATGAAACAAATCAAAACAACAAGAACGAGAATAACAACAACAGCAGCATCAAAGCCAGACAAAAAGGCACTTGGACTGGGAGACAGGGAGCTGGAGTCAGACTCTGATGGCTCCTCCTCTTCCATCTGACCTGACTTCAGCTGCCTTCCTGTCCAGGTATCAGATTCGGCATTTTTAAAATGAGAGGACTGGGCTTATTTATCTCAAAGGCCTTTGCCAGTCTGATCTGTAACCTCTGCGTTTTTATTTTAGGGAGTGACACACACAAGAAACAGGCCATGGGCTGGGAATTACAGTGGCTGGAAAGGGGCCACAGATGGATCTCTTTCTCACAGTTTGGCTGTGGGACCTTTGCAAGTGTTCCACTATCAAAAATACTTTCCACCCTGTGACTTTTTATTTCCCCAGGACCAAGGTACTCTTATGAAGAACTTCACACTGTGGGATTAGAAGCCAAAATTGTGTTTGCTTCCTATTAAACATGCCTTATTTCTTTTCATTGGTCTACCATACTATAACCAAAAAATGATGCTAATGAGATGAGGAGACTAAGCATGATGGGAATTAGCATTTACTGAGTGTCTGCTTCATGGTGTCAGACATTAATCCAAGAGCTTTGTGTTTAGTACACTAACTCTGTACAGAGGTAGGTATTATATCCCCCATTTTACAGATGGGGACATAGGCTCATAGAGACATTAAGTAACCAGTGCTAGGCTGGAGGAAGATGTGTGGAGTTGCAGTGGATGCCTTCAGCTGTGAGCCCTAGATTGCTGAGTCTCCTTTCCCCAACCAGCCTCCTGGGGCTCTTGAAGATTAAATGAAACAATCTTTGTGACAAGTTTTGCAAATTATTATGTAACCATACACAGGTGGGCCTAACTCAAGGAAGAGCCAGGGTAGCTGTGACATATCCGGCGAGGCATTGGCTGAGCCTCCTAAGCAGGACAGCTGGAATCTGGAGAGGAAGATGAAAGTGGCTAGCCGAGGCTGGAGAAAGATTTCCTAAAGTAGAACTGGGGCGTTTCTCCTGGAGGTGTGTGTGTGGCCCTCGGCTGAGCTCTAGGCAGCAAGTCTGGACATGGCTCCATGAACATGTTGAGTGGGAGAATGCTTCTGGGGCCAGGTGACATTTCTCTGGGAGGCTCACCTTTGCAGGCTGATTATTCCTGGCTTTCTTCTGCAGGTGGAACCAAGCATGGTATGGAGCTGCTTTCTCTATCCATAAGATCAAGTCACTCACCTTTGCTTGCATGAAAGACAACCCCTCCTTCCCCAGCCCTACCCTAGGACTCTGTTCATATTGCTGCTACTCCCCCTGTGCCTCCTCTGGCCCAGAGGCCACCCTCTTGGTGCTTCCCCCTGACAAGTTCAAGGACTTGGAGGCTTGCAGGTGTTACTCTCTTTGCAAAGCACTGTCTTACCCTCCACTCCGCCTCTTTATGCTCAGCTGAAGCTCCACTTCCTTCAAGGCCTTTCCTGCAGTGAGGGTCCCTTTAACTAGATTCCTTGTCTCATTAAATGGTGCTCCTTAGCCATTTGGGTAAGGTTTTCAGGTGTGAAAGGGCTGGAACAAGATCCTGGCCCCCCTATAACACCCCCGAGATTTGTGTTTAAGGCCTTGCTCAGGAGTCCTTAGCCCTTTCTTGTAGGAAGAAGGAGAAGAGTTGGACTGCCTTGGCCTTTCTGTCTAGATTTTTGTGAACAGGTTGGTTAAGCTTTTCTCTCAAAGGTTGGCTTGACTTTGGGTCTAGGAAAGCGTTGTGATGACTAGAAAGGGTTCAGTACTTGTTGCCCCCACAGTCCACTGTTGGGCTAAAGCCCCATTAACTGGTACCACTGTCTGGAAAATCCTTTGTAGGGGTGATCAACTGTTTGATATGGTTCCCTGATCTTGACCAGGTGAAAAATCTTCATATCCAGATCTTTGCAAGTTGATACCATCTGTGAAGAATGGGTTTATTTTATTTCTTTATTTAAGATGGGGTCCTGCTATGTTTCTTAGGTTGGCCCTGAATTCCTGAGCTCAAGGGATCCTCCTACCTCAGCCTGCACAGTAGCTGGGACCACAGGTGTGTACCACCACACCCAATTCAGAAGAGCAAATTTTAAAGAACTTAATACATTCTGAAAATGTATTTGTTAGTGGTTCCATAGTTTTTTTTTGAAACTCCATACAGTTTTCCGTGATATCTGAACTGATATTTCCACTAAGAGTGTGTAAGGGTTCCATTTTCACTTCTTCCTTTTTACCCATACATTGTACAATGTTTAAATTACGTTAAACACATCTACCTCCTAAAACTTTTATTGTTTCTTTATGTCGAAGACTTTCAAAATCCCTTCTTCTATTTGTTGAAATGTACAGTACATCTTTGTTATCTGTAGCAACCCTACCATGCAGCAGCACACCAGAACTTCTTACTCCTATCTAGCTGTAACTCAGTACCCATCGATCAATCTGGCCTCCTCCTACCATCCCCTACCCTACTTTCTAGCCTCTGATAACCACCATTCTGCTTTCAATTTCTAACTTTTTTAGATTATACACATAGTGAGCTCGTGTGGTCTATGTTTTTCTGTGCCTGGCTTATTTACCTTCCTTAACTTGGTGATCTGTAGTGCTATTCGTGTTGTCTCAAATGACAGGGTTTTATTCTTTTTCATGGCTGACTAGTATTCTATCATGTATAGGTATCACATTTTCTGTTCATCAGACGATGGACACTTTAGTTCTTTCTATTTTTTATTAGTATTAATCAGGCTGCAATAAACAGGAGTGCAGATGTCTCTCTGACATACTGATTTCCTTTACTTTGGATATATACGCAGTAGTGACATTGAAGGATCATATGATAGTTCTATTTTTAATGTTTTGAGGAACCTCCATACAGTTTTCCATAATATCTGTACTGATTGACATTTCCACCAACAGTGTGCAAAGGTTCCTTTTTCATTTTCTTCTTTTTACCCAGCACAGTTTCTAAGTTAAGCAGTACTATTAAGTATCTCCATGTGTTCAGCACCGTTCACAGCATCACTAGGGTGGGTAGTTTACAAAATTAGCAGAGATGGGTTCTCTCTTAAGAAATGTTTACAGTATTATAAGAAGGACAAGAAATATCTGCATTCAGTTAACATTCATTATTGTCAGATGAAGAAACTGAGGCTCAGAGAGGCTAAATGACTTTCCCAAGGTCACACAGCTACTCTAGGTGTAGGGTTCTTTTTATCTGGCCTCACACATAAAGCACCTAAAGAATGGAACACTTGGTGTGTAGCACCAGCTGCTGTGGCAGGTCAGAGATGCTGTGGCCACCAGTCCTGGCTGTGAACTGGCTAGACCCTGCTGACTTCAGAGGAGAAGGATTCTGTTTCAGTCAGCTTTTTTGTTGTTGTGACCAAAAGACCTGACAACAACAGTTTTAGAGGAGGAAAAGTTTATTAGGTGCTCATGATTTCAGAAGTCTCAGTTCCTAGATGGCTGACTCCATTTTTTAGGGTCAACAGCGAGGCAGAACTTCATGGTGGAAGAGGATGGTGAAGGAAAGTGGCTTAGGACATGGCACCAGAGAGACTCCCCTCACCACCACCAAAATATAAACCCCAAGGGCATGCCCCCAACAGCCCACCTCCTCCAGCCACACCCTACCTGCCCACTGTTACCCCCAGTTAATTCCTATGAGAGGATTAATGCAATGATTAGGCTAAGGCTCTCATAACCCAATCATTTCACTTCTAAGCCTTCTTGCATTGTCTCACACATGAGCTTTTGGGGGATGCCTCACATCTAAACCATAACAGATTCCTGCTGTGGGCTGCAGAAGCCGCGAGGAGCTCGCTGCAGCCAGGGAGGCAGGTCTGACTCCAGCAGGGGGAGTCTAGGACTCTTTCCTGGTTGCTCTCCTTCCTCTCTAGCCCTTACTTTTGCTCGCTCCTTTCCTTCTAAACAGAGCACCTGTTCTCCAGGGTAATTTTTTTTTTCACCGTTCTAGTTTAGGTTATTTCAGACTTGGACCACCACCCACAGCAAGAAATATACCTTTCATGGTGGCCCAGTACCCACGTATATGTAACGGGGTGTGTGTGTGTGTGTGTGTGTGGGAGGGGGGGTCGTGTGTGCCTACTTACCTTTGCTAGAATTGATGCAATCGGATGTGTTCTATGATGTTCTATTATGTAATTAAAGATTCAGGTGATAACACAGCCGATTAAAGTACAACCTGCGGTATGAAAATCGGCTTTAACTTCACTCTGTCAGAGCTTTAGACAGAATTCTTTTGCATTCAAACCCATGCTGAAGGAAGGGCTATATCTTTTGCTGCTTTTCCAGCCAGTTGGACTCTCTCTCTCTTCTTCTGGGGCTTAAAGATTTTATTTCTGACACCTGTACTGGGATCCTAGCCCCTCCTACTGAGGGATTAATTACATTTCTATGCATTTGCACCTTCTCTCCCCCAAAAGAGTGTTGTACATTCTTGCAGAGAAAACAAATTCCTAGGAAGATAAGCAATGATGCCTAGAAGGTAGTAAGAAAGTAATGAGCTCATTTTTTTGAGCTCCAGAGGCCTAGCTCTGTACCTTTTCTAGAGTAAGTGTTCAGTAAGTGTTTATAAATTGATTGCATGCATGGTTGAGGTGGCAGAAGGATTTGGGAATTTTCAGAGTTGAAGGTAACCTCAGTGTTGCTAGTGTAAAAGGCCTGCAGGTGGGGCTGGGCTTGGATTGTTCCTCTATCAAGCACTCCGGACCCCCCCTGCTCCATTTGTCTTTATCTTACTACATTTCTCCTCAGACTCAAACTAGTTCTCCAGCCTCAGGTACTTCTGGGGCTTATGCATGCTCATTGCCTTTCCTTGAGATAGAAATTGGGATGGTGATGAGTCTGATAAGACCCATGCACTTGGCCTTACCCGCCCTAAGCCTGATAACAGAGCCCAGCAACAAAACCCTCCCCGCCCCCACCTTAACATGGTAGGGAGAACACTAGGTTCAGTGTCAGGATAGTTCTCAAGGATCCCCTTAACCATACAAGTGACTCTGGAGAAATAGTCTAGCCTCCTGAGCTTCATTTCCCTTCATTTGGCATCTCTGTGCAAGTTGAAATGGTCACCTTAACATGGTGGGTTAATGACATCTACCTACAGTAGGAACTTCTTGTATGGGCAGCAGCTTCCCCTAAATATCCTTCAACAACTGTGTGAATTGATTTATGATCGACCCCCAGTTTACTAAGGAAATTGAAGTTTAGTGACCTAGGATTACTTTGCTAGTACACAATAGAGTTGGAATTCAAACTCAGTTTTCTTTTTCCAAAGTCTATATTCTTACTATGAACATCATTATTTCATGTAATTATACCAGCCTATTAAGTTAATGATCATTTTCCCCAGCACAGGGGTGTTCTTTTTTTCTTTTTCCCTGTGGTGCTGGGGATTGAACTCTGGGCCTTGTGCATGCTAGGCAAGCACTCTACCAACTGAGCTATGTCCCCAGCCCCCAGGGGTGTTCTTAATGCATAGAATTTTTGTTGATGTGGGGAGGCACTGATAGGAAAAATGAGGGAGAAGAAAGGAAAAGAGAGGGTATGAGAGAAGGGTTAGTTTAGGGATCATGGGAGGCTCATGGTTGAAGGATTCCTTGGTTGTCTCACTGCTGTTTCAGCTTATTGGGTCTCCAGGCAGCCATCAGGTCCACCATCAGTGATTTTAATCAACAGACCAATGAACCAATATTTACTTAGGGATTTAGAAATGGACACAGGAGGCTCATTGTTGGAGGGCACTTGAAAGCAGGGCCATTTTCCTTGGCCACACAATCCCAGACCTCCAGCCCCCAAGAGATGGGTGATCTTTGGAAAACTTTTGAGCACTTGGCGGTTTCCATCACTTTGCCAGGTTAATGCTGAAGGGGTGAGAGTCCTGTTGGGGTTGGGATGGGACTATCTTCCTTGGATGACCCACCCATCTTCTCCAGTGGCCGGAGCCAATCACAGACGACTTCAGTTTCTTTTGTCACTTTCCAAACTGGCCTTTAATAAGTGCTTTTACATTCTTTGTTCTCATGTACCCACACAGCCCTCCTGTGTGGTGGATGCTGGCATCGCACCCATTTTAGAGATGCGGGAACTTGGTCTCCAAGAGAATCTGTGACCTGCCCAGAGTCCTGAAGCCAGATTTGGATGTAAGTCTTCCCCATGTCAGAGCCCACTAGGATCTTTCTAGTTTCCTTCAGGTGCTGCTGCTCTTGAAGAACGGGCCAGGTAAGTGTGAAATGCAAGTACTCAATAATTGTATTGCTACCAAGGTTACTACAGAGGACCTCAAAATCCTGGGGCAGTAGGTTCCTTGAAGGTAGGTCCATATTAATGCTTTTGGTTTCTCATCTTAGTTACTTCTACCTCTGAAGTATTGCTTTTCAACAGGTGACACATGGTGACTTGTGTCAGTGTCATTAAAACTTTGAAAGTAATACAAGCTCTGTAAAATCAGCCCAAATATTCCGGGAAGTCTCCTGTTCCCCACCCTCTCTCTAGTGGTAGCTATTGTTAATAGTTCCATGTGTGTCTTCCAGATCTTTTGGGGTGTGGTTGTACTGTGTGTTATATTACCCAATGTTTTTAAGCATAAGCAAGATCGTACTATGTCTATAATATTGCAACTTGCTTTTCTTTTTTCTTTCTTTCTTTTTTTGCAACTTGCTTTTTTATGGAAGAACCTTTTATGGACATGCATTCATGTTAGTGCCCACAGTCCTAGCTCATTCTTTTTAATACATGCATAATTTTAATATCTCATTTTATGGATGAACCAGTTGATTTAACCTATTACCTGTTGATGGACACTTAAGTGGATTCCAGCTTGTTTCTATTACAAACAGTGCTTCAGTGAGCATCCTTGTACAGTTGGATAAATCCATATAAATGAAACTTCTGGCACACAGGATTAGTGCATTTAGAATTTTGATCGATATTGCCACATTTCTCTCCAAAGAGGTTGTCCCCATTTACACCATCAATCTAAACGTTGTTTTTTGCATGTGTTCAGTAAATGCTGTGGAAATTTGTCCTGACAGTTTATTCAATTATTATTGTGATTCAACTCTCTACTCTACTCAGGGGCTATTCCATTGCATTTGGATGTGTGATTTCAGTCCCATTTCTGCCCTTACTGGCTGGAGGATGACAGCTTTTCTTGACATCTCTGAGGCATGATTTCCTCATGGAGGTAATAATACCTCTTTTTTTGTTTTAAAAAAATTATTAGTGCATTATCATTATAAAAATGGTGAGGCTCATTTTGACATATTCATAAATGCATATAACCGTTTTATCCATTTCAGTTTCTAGTACTTTCTCTTTCCCTCACCTTCTCCCAATAATCCCTCTCTTGAAGAGTATTTGTTAGACTACTTGCTCAGAACCTGGCCATAGTGTAGTATGCAATGCATGCTGTCATCACCCCCAGGAGTGGTCAGCTCCTGCCATCTGGACTTTGGGATAGATGATTGCATGGCTTGAATAGGACTCAGAGGGGCAACTGAGGCACGGGATTGCTAATGGCCTATCTGTGCTTGTAGTAGCAGGGTAAAACCTCTTAATTTCATAGACTCTAATTCTTTCCAGGACAGTGACTTCACTTTGTACTCCTTTGTATTCCTAAAAGCACTGAGCCCAGTGTCTGGGCAGGGGCAGGTGAGTTAGATGCCAGGGTGGAAGAGGAACAAGGGTTTTGACCCAGAATGCATGTGCCAAGAGGAATCCCTGTGGTGGCAGAGGGTCACACTTTAGAATTCACACAGATCAGGAAGTGAAATTATGCTTCTCGCTTTTTCCTAATCAGAGAATTTCAGAATGGAGCCTGGTGGGAGTTGGGAGAAGGGTGGGGGAGAAAAAGACCAGTCTAGGCATAGCAATTTCCTTTTAGAAATCGCCTTAGAGTCTAGGTTGTGAAGCTGGGGGAGGGAAGATCTGAAAACTTTTTGGGAGTATGTGGGCAATTTACATGTGGGGTAAAGGGGAGTGGAAATTTGGCCTCTCTGGATGTGGTATTTTGAGCTCCTTCTCTCCAGTTGCATCTGGTGCCTCTTGTCTCTGGAGTACTCTTCTGGTCTTTTCTAGCTCTATTATTAGAAATAGAGTGTCCTTCAACCTCCTGTCACCCTCCTTGCCCTGCCTGCCCACTCAAAGGCAACTGGTGTCAAAAATTCTATCTGAAAGGCTTGACCCATGAGGTCTGGGGCTGTCCATCACACCCCAGGGAACATACATAGGTGGACAGGGGAGACAGCAGAGCAGTGCCTCGGAGTTGGGAGTGACTTGGGGATATGAGCCAATGACTCAAGTTATAAGCTGGGTGTGATCACTGTCTTCTCCCAGTATCAAACGTCTCTGTGTCTGTTTTCCTTTCTGTTTCATGCAGTTATATCTGCCCTTGCCTCTTTGTGAGGGAGCCAAGGACTGCTTAGACCTTGATATCAAAGCAAGAGAAATTGCAGAAAGGAAACTCCTCTGCCAGCAATTCAAGATGGTGATATTGCGTTTGTGTCTCTCTTGGGTTCTCTGGGATCAGGAAGATGTGCTAGACTAAGAATATGCTCTTGCCTGCCTGCACCTAATTTATTCACAGAGGGCTGTTTGAATTCCTCTGCCCCTTGCTAGCTGGGTGATCTTGAAGAAGTTACTTCAACTCTCTCGGCCAGAATTTCCTCACGTATAAAACGGAGATAGCAGCACTTCAATAGGTTATGAAAGAGTTCAATATTACCTTTGGCCATTCATGAAAATTTGATTAGACTTTGGTCTATAGTCAAGTAGGCTACAGACCATAGTGTGCTATTGACCATACCATATGTGTGGTATATGCTGCTCTATATGTAGTATGCTATATGCTGTGCTATATATGCTATGTGCTACCAACCATGCTATATGCTACCAACCATTCTATATACACGATATAGGCTGTGCCATATAGGCTAAGAGATATAGACTATGCTATATATGGCATTTACACTATATGCTATAGACCATACTAAATGCTGTAGTATATGCTGTACTAAATATGATATAGACAAGGCTATATGCTATAGACAATGTTATATGCTATAGAATATGTTCTATGCTTTAGATTATGCCATATGCTATGGACTGTAGTATATGCCTTAGATTATGCTATATGCCATAGGTTATACTATATGCATTTGACTAATCTATACGCCATGAACTAGGCTATATGCCATAGACTATGCTATATGCCACAGGTGCCATATATGTCATTTATGCTTGATGCTCTTGACTGAGCTCTATGCTATAGGATGCTATGACTGTATGGAAAGTCCTCTGTTTCCAGGGGGGACACTTGAGGAAAGGAACGTTTTCTTTGGATGGCAGTAGGGGTTTTCTAAACTATCTTCCGTCTGTTGCAGCCCACTGCATTCCATTCTATGGCACCAGTACAATCCAGTGTGTTTTCATTTAGCACCTAGTATGCCAAGTCAGGAAATGCTGCCTTTCTCTGGTTCAGCCTGAATTCTAGAACAAGAACTAGCGATGGAATTAAGGTCCTGCTGAAGAGCTTCTAAAGGAAAGAGTCCTATCTTTTGACTCCAACTCTATCTGGGGCTGGACCAAAGACTTGGGCTGAGTGCTAGAAGAGGAGCCTGGTCTCTAAGCCATGTGTTCATGCTGGTTTGGCTTTGAGATGGAAGTGAAGGCACGAGTTCCATGCCTAGGCAGCTGGGCTTTACTTGGGCTTTGGACATTTGAGACATTCCCTTCTGGCCTGGGTCCTTTTATTGCTACCTCAACTTCATGCTAAAGAAAAAAAAAGTAGCCTATACATGTGTTACACACACACACACACACACACACACTCATCCAGAGAACAAATTTGTGAATTTATTAACCAGGCCCTGTCTGTGGCTCTGTTGTGAAGGAGTGAAGACCCCTGTGGCTTGAGTGTTGGTGTCAGCACTATTAAGTGTTAATTGAGTTTTGGTCCCAGTGGTTAAAAAGCATATGTGAAATTCAAATACAGAATTTCAAACCCTTGAGCACTTCCTGAGTGTCTCAATGGCTTTAATAAGGAATGGGCATCTCTTTGATGGTAAATGATTTTCTTTCACAGTGTAAGCACAGATTGGATCATAATTGATGAATTTGATAGATGTTCTTCCTTGCCATGGATGGGAGCTGGCGCTTAGTTCTATTCATCTACATCTCCATAACTTTATATTCCCCTTTACAAGGGGGAAGCTGCCACATGCAAATGGAAGGTTGTATGTTTGGAAGTTCTTTTGTAGCTTAGCGACCAGTTTGAGCACATCATTTCTCTCTCTTTCTCTTTTTCCTTCTCCTAGTATCAGTTTTGCAAATTTTGAAACATATGATGACTTCTTAGAGCTGCTTGAATATGAACTGCCAGAGTCCTTGCTATAGATGGAGAGAAGAAACATGTTGCTTGACTTGGTCCAAAGTGTGTTCTTTCACCATTCTTTATCTTTGCCTCCTTGTTTCCTTAGGAGTCAATCCACAGGGGTGATGGTAGTTGAACTGATGCCTAAATAGGGTGTTGAGGACATATACTAAGTCTTTTTGGTGCTGAAGAATCTAGGCAAGCCATCATGTAATCTGATTCACGTGTCTCTTTCATTTAGCAAATGTTTGTTGAGTGTTCACTGTAGGCCTTCCTTAGAACTCGTAGTAGGAAGACCAATAAGGGCAGTTCCTTCCTTCTGGGGGTTATTAAACCTTGCCTCCCTTGCCATTCTTCTTCTTTACCCCATTCTTTGCCAGTATGGCCCACTTTCTTTTCTTTCCACCTCACACCAATATTTAAAAAAAAATTGTTCTAACTAGTTATACATGACGGTAGAAAGCATTTTAATTATAAATATATATGTATTTTATTTTTTATTTGTTCTAATTAGTTGTATATAACAGTAGAATGCATTTTGACAGACTGTACACAAATGGAGCACAACTTGTCATTCCTCTGGCTGTACATGGTGCAGAGTCACACCAGTAGTGTGATCATACATGTGTTCAGGGTAATCACGTCTGTC
The DNA here is from genome assembly GCA_004024805.1 of Geosciurus inauris. Classification (NCBI taxonomy): domain Eukaryota; kingdom Metazoa; phylum Chordata; class Mammalia; order Rodentia; family Sciuridae; genus Geosciurus; species Geosciurus inauris. The sequence continues at coordinate 87,699 of PVHX01002007.1, forward strand.
TCATTCCACCATTTTTCCCATTCCTGCAGTCCCACCCCTCCCCTCAGTCCCCTCTGCATAATGCAAATTTCTTTTATTATTCTCTACCCCCTGCCTCTGACAATGGATCAGCATCCGCTTATCAGGGAAAATATTCGGCCTTTGTTATTTTTGGGACTGGCTTATTTCACTTAGCATGATATTCTCTAGTTCTATCCATTTACCTGCAAATGCCATAATTTCATTCTTCTTTAAGGATGAGGAATATTTCACTGTGTATAGTGCCACATTTTCTTTATCCATTCATCTGTTGAAAGGCATCTAGGCTGGTTCCATAATTTAGCTATTGTGAATTGAGCTGCTATAAACATTGATATGCTACATCACTGTAGTATGCTGATTTTAAGTCCTTTGCGTATAAACCTAGGAGTGGGACAGCTGGGTCAAATAGTGGTTCCATTCCAAGTTTTCTGAGGAATCTCCATACTCCTTTCCATGGTGGTTGCACCAATTTGCAGTCCCACCAGCAGTGTCAGCATATACCTTTTCCCCCACATCCTCACCAACACTTATTATTGCTTGTATTCTTGATAATTGACATTGGAGTGAGATGAAATCTTAGAGTAGTTTTGATTTGCATTTCTTTAATTGCTAGAGATGATGAACTTTTTTTTACGTTTGTTGATTGAGTATATGTCTTTTTCTCTGAAGTGTCTGTTCAGTTCCTTAGCCCATTTATTGATTGGGTTATTTGTTTTTGGGAGTTAATTTTTTTTGCATTCTTTATATATTCTGGACATTAGTGCTCTATCCAAGGTGCATGTGGTAAAGATTTTCTCCCATTCTGTAGGCTCTTTCTTCACATTATTGATTGTTTCCTTTGCTGAGAAGAAGCTTTTTAGTTTGAATCCATCCCATTTATTGATTGCTAATTTTACTTCTTGTGCTTTATGAGTCTTAGTAAGGAAGTCAGGCCCTAAGCCAACATGATGAAGATTTGGGCCTACTTTTTCTTCTATTAGGTGCAGGGTCTTTGTTCTAGTGCCTAAGCCTTTGATCCACTTTGAGTTGATTTTTGTGCAGCGTGAGAGATGGAGGTTTAATTTCATTTTGCTACGTATGGATTTCCAGTTTTCCCAGCACCATTTGTTGAATATGCAATCTTTTCTCCAATGTATGTTTTTGGCGCCTTTATCTAGTATGAGATAACTGTATATATGTGGATTTGTCTTTGTGTCTTCTATTTTGTATCATTGGTCTACATGTCTATTTTGGTGCCAATACCATGCCATTTTTGTTACTGTTGCTCTGTAGTATAGTTTGAGATCTGGTCTGGTATTGCCACCTCATGCCAATTTTGAGGCATCCCAAATGATTTATCATTTTTGAGGATGGGCACACATGCTCCTACCCAGCTTTCTGTGGATATAGCCAAAGCCACACATTGGTGCCTTCTAGACTAATGTAAGGGGAAAGAGATGTTTTTCCAAAGGTACCCCAAGGCAAAGGTACCCCAAGGCAAAGGTACCCCAAGGCAACAGTGGCTGCACCTGAGTATTGATTTCTAGCCTAAGGGGCAAGGAGGAGGGTGGGTTACTATGTTACCCTACTCCAGGAGGCCCTGTCCACATAGCTATCTCTGTAGAGGGCATCATCTGATTTGGAAAGAGCATTGATGAGTGGGTTTTCTCCATCCATGGAAGGTCTCAAAACCAGTCCCATGCATCTACTCAGATAGGCAGGGAAATAAAGGCTGGATGTTCCCCCAGGAAAACCAGCAAGAAAAGTATTTCTCATTTAGTTCACCTACCAAGTGGTAGTTCAGAGGATCAGTTCAGCCCTGGAGGGCTTGGTATTGGCTCATGAACTTGGTCCCTGTGGCTAGAGCAAGGCCAACCCTTTGGGAAGTCAGGGCTTGCTTTACCTGTGGAGTTGGAGAAATTTCAATATAGTGGATGGCACTGGAGTAGTAGGTGGAATTGTGAAGCACTTCTAGAATCTCAGCCTGTTGCCCTTTTGAAATAAGCAAGAGAAATGAAGCGGTGTGTAGCTGGCTGGGTCAGGAACTCAACAGCGATTTGCCTCCTGTACTCTGGTCAAAATTCTCCACCTGCGCAGTCCTCAGTTGCACATATCCAAACCAACGCTCGAAATTGTCTCACAGGTCCTTTGGGAGGACCCTGTGACTCTCTAGGTTCTTCTGCTGCAAAGACCCTTTTGGGGGCCACAAACTCTGGAGAGGTGGGACTAGGAAAGTGGACTCCTGATCCTCTCTAACACAGGGCCACTGAGGCTGTATGGAGAGATGCCGCCGCCCCCGACCATCCCTGCACTCTCCTTGGGCTAAGGGACTTGCTCACTTATCACTGCGTGGGGTGTGTGACAGGCTGGGGAAGACACAGACGGCGGGGGCGGGCGCCAGCAGGCAGGATGGGTTGGCGGCGCAGCCCTGTCTGGTGGCTGTGACAGCCGGGTACCTGCCTGCCGGCCTCCGCCCGCGTCGCGCCCGCCCTGCGCTGACAGGCTGCCTTGTAATTGCGGAGGCGCAGAGGGAAATCACCACAGAGGTTTGCTAGGACTCCGGGGCCTCAGCGCCCAGTGCCATGTACTCACACCCTTCAGCAGAGGGAGGTCTGTGCAGAAGGGCGGCCTGTCACCGGCCCGCCACAAACAGGCCCTGGCTGTGGGCTTCTGTTTGGATTTTTTTTTATTAGAAAAAGAAATTTCTTTTCCTCCAGAAAAGAAAGGTGGAAGAAAGCAGCCCATAATTGGCATTTGGAAGGTTATTGCTTGTCAGAGGAGGTGTAAGTTGGGGACAGAAGAGAAGCCATTTGCATAAGCGTTTTCCACTGAGCAGAGAGAGGCATTAGGCCTTTCCCAGGGCCCTCTCGGGTGAGAGAGGCTGCTCCCCATTATGAAGTGTGTGGGTGCCCCTGGGACCCTTGCCCAGCTAGAAGTCAGGCCTCTGTGGATGCTGTCCTATGCCCAGCTGGTGCAGACTCTAGATGAAGCTGGAGGATGCACTGAAGTTTGGGGTACTTTCCACCCACTCCTGAACAAACCCGGCACACTCATATGCATGAGTTCCAGACGGTATGGCTGGACCCAAGGGTATTCAGACTCATCTGGTGCAGCTTTGTTATAAGCCCTGAGGCCCTGGTAGGGACTTGCTGAGAGGCACACTCTAGAGACAGCGTTGGGTGTACCTCAAGTCTTAATCGGGGGTTCAGAGTGATATTGGGAATTCTGAGGGTACCTTTTCACTTTTTTCTTTTTCAGCTAATAACATTTTGGCCCACAGATGTGACCAAAACCACATTTTTAGAGATTTACTCATTTTGATTCAAGCTTAGCTCACAATTATACAGCAAAGTCTCCTGAGAAGGCTTATAAGCTCTGTCAGGAATTTCTCCCTTAGCAAGAATAAAGGAGATAAAGATATTGGATACCTGGGGGCTGGGGCATATGTATGTATGTTGGGGGCAGTTTGGAGAAAGGAGAGTCTGGCAGCAGGGAAACATCTGGTCTGGGGGTCCATCAATCAGGGGAGTTGCAGCAGAGGTCCAAGGCCTCTCCAACTAATTTTATCGACATTAAAATTTAACCCTGCTGAGGCTTGGACTTTTGGGCTTCCCCTTCACACCTGTGGGCAGGTGAGGAGTCCACTGCGGGTGCTGCCTCACCACCCAGGAGGCCCAGCGGCTCCTGCAGCTGCCATTCTCCTGGAGCCTGACAGAATGGGACCCGTGGGGAAAGCTGCCACGTCAGCACCCAGCCCCGATTTGCACTCCAGCAGCTAATTAAAGCCAGGAAGGTAATTTATTGCTGAGGGAGAATGTGCGGGAGGTTTGGCTTAGTTGAAATGGCCCCCAAAGAGTTATGGAAAGCTAAAGTGGGTTTTCAGAAGCAAAAGTTAATTGCTCTTCACTTAGCATTTCAGTGTCATGTGGCTCTGAGTTACACACATGCTGAGTGGAGGCCTTTACCCAGAGGTGGGGACGCAGGGTGGGGGAGGGGTACAGGACTCAGGGCCTCCAAGTGGTCAAAAGGCCCTCACCCCCACCCCATGGATGAGAAGTGCCATGCCTTTTCTTACTGGGGAGGAGGGGCAAGGCTTTGCCTGCTCCCTGGGAACAGCCCCAGCTGGGGTAGGACTAGAAGGCATTTGTGTATGGAAGAGTTTTCCTGTAGAAAAAGAGCTCTGGTCTGACAATCTGGAGACTGGGAGTGGAGGTAGAGGACAAGTGATTCCTAGTTCTGCCCTGACAGTTCAGTGTGCTCCTTTCCAGGACTCCCCTCTTTTTAATAATCACCAAAGTACATCCTCATTTGTGGCATTTTTTTGACACTATGATTTGTTTCCCAGGTCTCCTCATGGTTGCCATTCATATTGACCCATTTGGCAGAGGGGAAGACTGAGGTATAAGATAGACTAACAGAGTATATGGAGGACATGGCACTGACTGGACTTTCAGCTACCTGGAGAGAAGCTTCTTGGGTCCTGAAATGTCTTCTAGACACCTTGTGGACAATGGCATTTGGGGAGAGGGTTAAAAAGCATGGATCTGAGTTGGTTTAGCCAGAAGGGGTGAAAAATTCTTTCAGTGAGAAAGCAGCCAAATGGAAAGAGTGCAGAACTGTGGCAGCAATTATCCTAACTATCGGCCTCACTAGTATGGGGTACTAAGTATTTCAAATGGTGTTTCCTATTTATATTTAAGGAGCTATATTTAAGCTGAGAGGCTCCCGTATGTTCCAGCTACATTTGGGAGAGAAGCATAGTGAGTAGAGGTGAAGAGGTAAGGGGTTCTGCATTTAGGCTTCTAGTCTGAGGTAGTTTGTAAATGGTATTGTGTTCTGGAGATCCATCTGGGTCATATCTCAGGTAGGGCTTATGTTCTAAAGTCATTGAGCTGGTGAATCTAGTGAAGTTAAAATTATTTTGGAGAAGTCTTTTATTGTAAGGACTGCCCTGAAAAGTGAAAGGGAGGCATTTTTTTCCCCCTCAGTATTCCTACTCTGTGTTTCTTCACTTGGGAGTAAGTAGAGGGGGAAGTCTAGCTAGAATGGTGTGGGGAATGGAGAAAGCAAAACTGATGGGGTGAATAAAGGTATTCATGTATAAGATATGTTTAGGGCTCTGCTCATTCTGCTGTCCAACATGAGGATCAGCAAGAAAAAGCAGAAAGCTCTTAAGATAAAGTGTGTAGATAATATGAACCCTGTGAGGATTTTTGAATCAAGGAATAAGTAAAAATCCTTTAAAAAACTTCACTTATGCTTGCTCTTCTGATTGTGGACAACGGAATTGTCTAGATACATACTTTGTGGACAAGGTTAAGTTCGGTGGTATCTGTGGTTTAAGACTATATTGAAAATAACTTAAGCTTCGTGGAGACAAGATGTGACCCCTAACCAAAATGCTTCAGCATGCCAGGCGTGGTGTTGCATGCTTGTAATGTTAGTGACTTGGGAGGCTAAAGCAGTAGGATGGCAAGTTTGAGGCTTTCCTCAGCAACCTAGTGAGGCCCTGTTCAAAAAAAAAAAAAAAGAAAAAAAGAAAAAGAAAAAGAAAGCAAGAAAATAAAAGCTTGAGAATGTAACTCAGTGGTAAAGTGTCCCTGGGTTCAATCCCACACTAAGAATATTTGATCTCAGCAGCAAATTATAGCAGTGTTAATCTGAGAACATTGGAAATGAGATTGAATTCCCCTTGTAGTAATTGTGGTGAATCCAAACAGTAGTGAGCATTCTTTTTAAAATGTTCCCTTCTGGATTATTCAAAAGTGTTTCTGAATTAAAGATATTGAGTCAAACAGTCCCTACTTTTCTTTCTTTCTTTTTTGTTTTGGTACTGGGATTGAATCCAGGAGCGCTTAATCACTGAGCCACACCCTCAGCCCTTTTTTGTATTTTATTTTGAGACAGGGTCTCGCTGAGTTGCTTAGGTCCTCACTAAGTTGCTGAGGCTGCCTTTGAACTTGTGATCCTCCTGACTCAACCTCCTGAGCCACTGGGATTACAGGCATGCGACACCATGCCTGGCAGCCTCTGCTTTTCTTGAGAATGATCTGGACATCTCAGAATACAGTCATATTTCCAGTGAAGCTCCGAATGTACTAAACAGCAGCCAAGGGAGCTACTTAGGTCATGTTCTAATCTGCAAATCTAAACTTCTCGGGAAGTCCTTTGTTTAGACAGAGGGTAAAATGGCACACTGGTATAGGCCTGAGTAGATGAAGTGTCCTTGGACTTGGGTTCATGTGTTTTTAGACCAGAGACTGCATTTAGCAAAGTGCTAAGTGCTGAATAAACTCGAGGCACCACCTGCTGTCGTGTTGAAGTGTTGGGACCGTAGGCAGTATTTCCAAAACATGCATATTTGCTCTGCCTGATTGAATGATGGAAGCATTCTTTCTGATGGCTAGGTCCAAATGCTATGCTTCTGGTTAAAACTTGAAGCTGGTGTGGCCGGTGGTTCCCTGTCCTTCCCATTCCTTGACAACCTTGCATGTACTGGACTTATCAGTAAGTGGACAAGGGACGTCCAGTAAGGTGACAGGGCCTCACTGGCAGGATGAGGGCAGTAGTGCCTGCATGTGGATGCCTTTGAAAAGAGTCTGGTTTCTGTGATGATAAATGAGACAGAGAATGGCCTTATTTTCTTCTAGAAGCAAATCCTAATATCATGTTGGAACAGGCCGAGAGTGGAAGCGAGAAGCATTATTTAGATGATGAGAACAGGAAGAAGGGTAGGGAACAGAGCTACTGATCATTGTGCACTTTTAGGTGGAGAAAGTCTGGCAGAGGGCAAGGGAAGCACTATAAATTAGCAAGGCTAAGAGCCTTTTGGAAGCTAGAGCTTTTATTGTCCTACAATATGCAGATTCCGGTTCAATCATCCTAAATGAAGTGTACCTCGTTTGTCCTTGAAGCCTTCTGGGGATAAAGCTCTAGGAGTACATCTCTGTAGAATATGTTGAGACTTTTAAGATTTTAAAATTTTATCCTAGATAACAAAATTGAATTGTTTTGCTAGAGAGTGGACAGCCGGGGGGAACCTAATTCAGAGCAGTGCTTTGTAAACCTCTCTATCAAGTAAGGGCAGAGATGGATAGGCACAGGTCCCCAGAAATGCCATGGCCTGATATATCTCAGCATAGAGTCAAATGTCTGAAGTTTAGTATTTCAAGTTCAGAACTTATCTGTGTTTTGTATGTTCTATCACAGTGCATCCATGTTTTAATATAAAGACCATGTTTTTCATTGCTTTCTCAAAGGGAGAAATATATTTTTACTGAATCCATTTTGGAACCCTGAACTTAGAAGGGCAGAAAGTGACCTCTGCTTTGGGGATATGGTTTGAGTGTGTTCCCCAATGGTTCATGTGTGTGTTAGCTTTCTGTCGTTATGACAAAATACCTGAGAAAATCAACTTAAAGGAGGAAAGGTTTCTTTTGGTCATGGTTTCAGTCCATTGTCATTTGGCTTGTTACCTTGGGTCTGTGGTGGCATGGTACATCATGCTGAGAGTGCATGGTGAAGGAGGAATATTTACCTTATGGTGACTGGGGAGCACAAAGAGCAAGAAAGAGGGGTTGTGATCCCATTATCCCCATTCTAGGGCATGCTCCCAATAACCTCACTTTTTCTCACTAGAACTTACTTCTTAAAGTTTCTGCCATCTCCCAAGAGTGACACAGGTAATGATCAAGCTTTTAGCATAGGGGCCTTTGGGGGCATTTAAGAGCCAAACCATAACACAGTGCTAGAAACATGGTCTTCAATATGATGACACTGAGAAGTGGAGGAGGGGTGGGTCTATAAGAAGTGGGGCCTGGTGGAAGGTGATGTGGTCATGGAGGTGCTACCCTCTGAAGGACCGTCTGTCTCAAGACATGTTTAGTTTTCACAAGATTGTGTTCTTATAAAGGAATGAGCCTGGCCCTTCTTTGGTCTCCATTCTTTGCCTGTACACATGCCTCTCTGCACTTGAATTGTTCCCTTTCCACTTTTCCATCATACTGTGCAGCAGCCAGGGGGCCCTCACCAGACGTCGGAGCCATGTTGTTTGGACTTTCCAGTCACTAAAATCTTGAGTCAAATAAATCCCTTTTCTTTATAAGGTACTCAGCTCTGTTATAGCAACATAAAATGGACTACACAGTGGTCCCTGACTGTCAGTGGTAAGGTCTTTTTACTAAGAACGCATAAAAAATGGTGACAAATTTTCACCACTTTTTGAGCTGAATCATGGTGGTAACTAAACAGAGAAGTCCTGAAAACTTTTTGTTTCTTGCTATAAATACCAGGAGATGGCACATTCAGGTGTACCAGAGCCTGGATAGGGGTCTGCAGGTTTGCCTGTCATGACTTGGCCTCAGCTGTGTACAGGAAACAGTGAATTGTGTTCATCCTGGGAACAACCAGGGTTTCTTCAGTCCACATCTGTGTGATTCCCAGAGCACGTGCACTCCATTATGAATAGCCCAGCATTATTCCGAGTGGCTTCTTTGTCCAGCCTGTTGTAGTGGCAAATTCCATCTTTTAAGGAAAATGATGGTGAGAAGTTTGTTCTGCAGCCAATATCTATCCTCTGCTGTCCAGGTAGTCCATTTCTTCCTAGTGCTTTTTGGAGATGTTTCTAAGAACTCAGAATCAAGGTGAATCAGCAAGTTTGAAAATGCTATTGGTGATTATCTCTTTCTCTTCTGATAAAGCTTATGGTTGGGGGCTCCCCAGATTGCAAGGTTGAGTATAATTCAACTAGTCCGTTCCTACTACCATTCCATTGCCCAAACTGAAGTATAGGATGATGGTGATCCAATTGCTTCTGGGGCCTGGGGTGGGATTTTGCCCTCACTTGGCCAACTTCCTCTTTTCCTCATACTGCTTAGAGTTATGTTTCCCCTACTATATCTCTTCCTACCTCCCTAGGTTTCCCCTAGTCTGAGGTTGGCATCTTCCTGTCCCCATATCCCTAAGCAGGGTGATGTGAGCAGCCAGGGTTCAGACCCATTCTATATGGGGGCATTTTGCTGCAGAGGGTCCTCGATGCCTACTCTGTTGGGTTTTCATACTTGGGTATATTTATCTTTGGAATGCAACCTTACCCAATTCTGAGAAAGGCAGCACCAGCCATTACTGTTCCATTACTAATGACTCAACTCAAACTATACAGCAGCTGCTGATGGGGATGAGGGATGAGAGGAGAAGAAAGAAAATAAGACACATGCTTTACTTGAGTCAGCCCCCTCAACAAATTAAACTATCTGATAATAGGTCTAGAAACACAGGTTAATTGCTTCTCCAAAATCCAAGTCTTCAACACCCAGTAGGGGCAGCTTCTGCTTCTTTTAAAGTGGAGCACTTGTACTGAGTGGCAAAGAGCCCACAGATAACTGAGCTGTACTTTGGAAATGGATCTGATGAGCCTTTTAATAGAAGAAAATCATCATTATTTCCCAAGAGTTCACATTCCCATAACATTTTTATTAGCAGCCTCTCTTCTAAATAAAGTTCAGTGGATTGATTTTGGTGGGGTTTTCTCATTTTAAATATTCCCTTAAGTTATGACCATGGATAAAGTCCTGTCTTCACCATCGTTATTATTGTTATCAACATTAGCAACTCCATTGTTATATTTATGTAGCACTTAGAAAACTCTCAAAACACTTCAGGTATATTACCTCATTTGTCCTCATAGTATCCTAGTAAGTGGGAGAAGGGACCACGTTTCCACTGAACATTGAGTACAGATTTCTCTATTCTGTGTCTTGATGTGAAACTCCCTTTGGGATGACCAGGAGGAAGCTCTCTGTCCCCCTTCTTTTGCATATACCGCTTCCTTTACCTAGAGCACAGGAGATTGCACCAGTACAATTCACAGCCGCCCAGAGGCTGCATACCTCAGAGGGCTCTACCTAGGGCAGAACAGAGGGCACCTACCATTGGGTAGGGGTAGGACACCTAACCCTGACATTGGCCTTAAGAAACCATATATATGCTTCATTTTCTCCTTAATTAAAAAAGGAGTCTTTAATTTTTTTTGTTTTGGTACATTATAATTATACATAATAGTGGGCTTTACTGTTATATATGCATACATACACATAATACAACAGTATATAAGGAAGTACCTCCTTTTTCTCTTCCCTCCTCCTGCCCCCTAGTCTCCTTCCTCTACTTTACTGGTCTCCCTTCTATTTTTGTGAGACCCTTGCTCCCAAAGGAGGATTAGTGGCTCCTTTCTGGGCTTTTGTGAAGATTAAATATGATAACCTAAATAGAAGTGCCTAGCATAATGGATGGAGCATAAACATGCAACCAGTGTTGGTTCCATTTCTTTGTTTAATTTTTCTCTTCTGGAGAAACCTGTTTGTCTGGTATGACTTTGAGAACTAAGAGGGAACACAGAATAGCATTTGGATGAGTTTATCATTTTAATCAGGGTCTTGTCAGAAATCATGTATTTTCTCACCTATACTGAGTAAAAGCTAGTGGCTAATAACTAGCATATTTTGAAGCTTGCGTTAGAAATGACACTGGCCTGAAAGCAGGCACCCTGGGCTGTAGCTCCTTCTCTGCCACTATCCAGATGGAAGCCCTGGAACAAATAAATCACTTGGCATGTCTAGGCCTCAGTTTTCTGATCTATAAAATGGAGAGCTTGGAATAAATGATCCTGTCAATATCTATGAGCTTCATAATTCTGTAATTTCATAAGAAGTGATTTTTAGAGAAAAAGTTAAATTATGTGTGTGAACTTTGTTCTATCCATCTCCTGAGCTATCTGTGCCATGGAGAGCCCTCCTGATAGTCCTGGTATTGTTATCAAGGAACTACAGCTGATTTGGGGACAGCACTTGAGTGTGGGCACAGTGCCAGGAAGAAATGAAAAACCTCCGGAAGGCTGGCAGGCAAACTCAGCTTCAGAAAGAACTGCATAGGGCACAGATTGAGCCTTATCCAGTGGTGAACCCCAGCCCCTTCTCTACTCCCACTGCCTACTCACCTGTTAGCCTTGGGGAGGAGAGAAAGGATCCTGAGCCTGGACTGATGGCCGGGCAGTGTGATGGCAGCAAATGTAACTGTGCAAAAAGCCCACCTGCTCTGAGGGTTGCTGAGAGACTGGAGACTGGGCTGCTTTGCTGACCACATTCCCAGGCTAGTAATATATTAGAAAAGTGTGTCATTCATTCCTTTTCTTATAGTTGCTGGGTCTGCTTTGCAGTAAATACTTCACATTCCACAGAGTGATAAGTTCTTCTAAGACAAACCACTTCAAACTTGCCCTATTCAAAGCTGGCACTCCTACATTATCCCTAGAAGTATGGGGAGAGTCTTGGCAGATAGATAGTTAGGACATTTTCTCATACAGGTTTCCCTATACTCACATAAATCAGGGAGAATACAAAGCACAAAGAAGACTTTTCCTGGCATGACTCACCCCTGTATTAGTTAACTTTCTGTTAGTATAACAAAATACCTTAGATAATAAAAAAGAAGAAAGATTTATTCTGGCTCACAGTTTTGGAGGTTTCAGTCTATGCTTGTTTGGTCCATTTTTTAAAAAATTTTTTTTAGTTGTAGATAGACACAAATATCTTTATTTTATTTATTTTTATGTGGCGCTGAGGATCGAACCCAGTGCCTCCCACATGTGAGGTAAGTGCTCTACCACTGAGCTACAATCCCAGCCCTGGTCCATTGTTTTGGGGCCTGTGGCATCATGATGGGGAGTGTGTGGTGAAGCAAACCTTTTACCTCATGACTGGGACACAAGAGAGGAAGAGGATGGGAGAGATCTCCTTTAGGGGAACATCTCCATATAACTGAAAGACCTGCAACTGCATCTCATCTTATAAATGTTCCATAATCTTCAAAAAGAAGAATTGGGGCTCAAGCCTTTAACACATAGGTCTTTAGGGGACACTTACCCAAACCATAGCAACCCCATCCTTAGTTTTATAAAATAAAGCAAAAAGTAAAGCAAAGCAAACAAACAAATAAAAAGCTCAATGCTGTATGCCCTTTTAGTTTAATTCAGTTGAGTGCTTACAAGGGTCACTCACCCTGCTGGGTGCTGTGAGGGTATAACAGTGAGTATGACGCTGTCCCCACTCTCCAGGGCACACAGTCTAAGGCAGACAAACATATGGTTAACTAGGATGACAAGGCAGGTGGGCAGGAATGATTGTATAAGTCCCTAGAAATTATGGGGGAATAACTGGGATTGAGAGGTTTTGCGAAATCTTTTATTTGGAGGTAGGTTGGTCTTGATTTGGACTTTAAATGATTGGTAGGGTTGCAATAAAAACATATGAGGGAGTAGAGAAAGGCCCGGAAGGGAGAGTTCAAGGCAAGACAGTGAGATGAGAAAGAATCCTTTCTTTACATTGCAATCTGTCCTTGTTTACATGAATCCAGCACTTCTTAGAGTTTTCTGGTCTTAGTTCATACTTTATCTGGACCAGGAGCATACAGATGCTGGAATGCATCTTTAGTTTAAAAACATGACAAGAATGTAAAAGGAGGTCTCAGCTGAAGTATGAATGAAACTTCAAATGTAAATCCCATTTTAAAATCAATTATGATACTTTGTCTCTTTAGAGGTAATATTCTTTGAAGGAGAGATGGAAGGAAGGGACATTTCTGACCTTGTCCTTGACTGTGCCCATGCCAGACATCACTAGCTGAATCTGGCATACCTTATCCACTGACTGGGGCTTTCCTCAGAGTGTTCTTTGGTGTTTCAGGCAGGCCCTGCCAATCAGTCAGTTGTATTATACAAGATAAATTCTATTTGATATTTTCTGTTTAAAGTCTTAAAACTTTACTACTCTCTTAAATACTGAGTAGCATTTTTATGAAACCCAAAGACTAAAAACAGGGAGAAATTTTATAACATCTAGTGCTGTGAGAATCTCAAAATATAACAGGAAGTTGCTCATGGAGCTCTGGGACTAGCATGAAGATATTTTCTCTTTTTACCCAGTCTTCCTGTGATTTAATGGTGTAAATATTAGAATCAAAGAGAGAGAAAATATGCAATAAATAAGCATATATAATAAAATATACATAAAAAATTACCATTGGCTAAGGATCAATGATTTTCAACTGGAATATACATGTGAATCTCTGACTTGTTTATAATGCAGGTTCTGGGGTCTCATTTTAGACTAAATCAGAATTTCTGGTCTTAGAGCCTGGAAATCAGCATGTTTACCAAACTCCCTATGTGATTCTCTTGCAGTCTGAGACCCGACCACCATGTTTAGGAACTAGAGACAGAAATGAAAAGGACTTTTTTGTTTGCCCTTGTCTATGTCTTTGGATGGTTGGCCAAAAATGCCATTCATTTCTCATGGTAGAACTATATTCCATTCCATGGTATTCCAATCAATAGAAAATAGAAAACAGCAGTCTTTGGACATTGGAAATGAAGTCACCATTTCCAAAGGGATTGGTCATTTGAATGAGCATGACTCATGTTCTATGGAGGATGAATTAATTAACATGCCTTCATATTTTGCGTTTGGTTTTAGGAGTGTTTGAGAGGGGAGAAAGTAGTTTATGTTGACCAAGAACATAACTTGTCTTGAAATTTCTGGTTGTCTTAGTCTGTTTTGTGATGCTATAATAGGATTCATGACATTGGGTTATTTATAAAGAACAGAAATTTATTTCTCATAGTTCTGAGGCTGGAAAGTCCAAGATTGGGCACTGCTTCTAGGATCTGATGAGGGCTTTCTAAGCTGCACCCTCACATGGTGGATGGGCAGACAATAGGGACAAACAGAGCAGAAGGGCCAGAGATAGTGAGCCCACTCTGGCAAACCCCTTTTACAGTGGCATTAATTCATTCACCTAAATATCTCCCCATAGGCCCCACCTCCCAACACTATTAATAATTTTCAATATGAGTTTTGGAAGGGACAAAAACCTTCAAACCATAGTACTCATTGTATAAACAATATTTGAATCCCCTTGAAATTTATAGTGATAGTAATAAATACCATGATTGTACATCTCTTTTGTACTGGACACTTCACTATGACTATATTCACATTGTTAGGTCAGTCCTTAAAATAATCCTATGAAAAATTATTATTTTTGGAAGCAGAAATGTGTGTTCAAAAAATTACGTAACTTGCCTTGAGTGACACAAGGTGTGGATGTGAGTCTTGAACCTAAGGCTGCCTGACTCCAAAGCATGTATTCTTATTTATTATATTCCAGTTTCTTTTTCCAAGAAAACTTCTGTTTTGTGAGATTGCTGGAACCCAAACCAAAAGCCATCATTAGTGTTGCAAACCTCAAGTCAAAACTTAGAAACACTCTTCCTAAACACAGTAATGGTCGTCTGTTAATTTAACTTGATGGAAATCCATCAAGTTGAGCAGTAGGCCTATTATTTGTTTACTCTTGTATGAATAAGTTTGCTAAAGTGTATTGGGATTGGCCTTGTGTCCCAATTTTATATTTTTGAAAAGTTAAAGAGTTCTTTTTTTGCTATCATTATTTTAAAAAAACAACCGATGAGGTCCTTATACCTGCAAGTTTCCATGGAACAACATGGATATTCCTCCTGTAGAGTGTGCTCTGGGAAGGACATGCAGAGCTGGACCCATCTGCTGCCCACTAGACTAATTGCTCACTCAACGTATGAAGGAGCACTGATTAGTGGTATTCTTTTTTGGATTTTAAGTGTTTCCCAAGGCTCATGTGTTGAAGGCTTGTTTCCCCATCTATGGCATTACTGGGAGGTGTTGGAACCTTTAAGAAGTGGGGCATTAGTGTGAGGTCTTTAGGTCACTTGGAATGTGCCTGCAAAGAGATTAGTTGGACCCCAGCCCCTTCTTCTTCCTCCCTTTTGCTTCCCATTCATGAGACGAGTGGCTTTGCACTACCATATGCTCTTGCCATGATATGCCACCACAGGCCCCAGGATAACAACAATTATGGACTAAAACCTCTGCAACTGGGAAGCAAAATAGGCCTTTCCTCTTTATAAATGGATTGTCTCAGGTATTTTTTACAGTGACAGAAAGCTGACTAGCACAAGTGGTCAAGAGGTTTGGTCTCTAGGGAGCTCTGTCACTGAGGAACTGTTACTTGGGCAAGTCACTTTACCACTCTGATCCTCAGTTTCCATACACATTTATTGAACCAGAGGCCATAAAATTCTCTATCTAAAAATGTCATGATTTTAGAAAACAAATGTCCACCAGGGAGCTAGCAAAGAGAGTGTTGTACCCTTGTTGGCAGCACTCTTACCACTGTCCTTGCCAGTCCAGGATGGTCAAAGGGTGGGCAACCCTGGACACTGGTCTTCTGAGACATCTGCTGTCCCACTGGCTGCTGATCTGCCTTCTTGCTGGTCCTGAAGTTGTTAGACTCTTTTCTCCACAGGAGATAGTCATGGTGGGTTCTAGCCTCATATTCTTCCATATTTCTTGTTGGGATGAATTAAAATCCTAGATCTTCAAGCAAAAATTCAATGTACAGATTATTGCTCTTAGTAGTGCTGACCACCCATTCACACCTCACCTCTTCCATGGGCTAGAACTGCCTGGGCCACTTGGGTGACAGCATGACTGTGAGATTCATAGAGATTTGAAGCTGAAGGGACTTTATGTGCATCCAGTCCAACTCCTTTATTTAGTGGATGAGATGGGAAGCCCAAGGGGAAAATGACTCAACTCAAGGACACCCAGCCAGTGAGTGAAGGAGTTGACAAGATGTTTCCAAATTCATATTGTGAGCACAATGATAGTCCCTACCCTCATAGAGTTATTGCTAAGGTATTTAAACGAGCTAACATGTGCAAAGTACTTTGTTCCTGGGATAGAGAACAAGGTGCTCCCTCCCCAGAATGCACTGCTCATGTTTCCACAGAAGTCCTGTTACTTGGAAGGACTGACTTTGTTATTCCTTTACTCCCCGGAGCACCATCACGTACAGGAGTAAACCGAGCAGTTTACTCATTGTGCTAGTGATAAAGTCTGACTTGGCCCATGCTGTGTACTCAAAGAATGTTTGGGGTTGCTGCCCACTAGGAACCCAACCCTCCTGACTCTTAATCCAGAGCTCTTTCCATTATACCATGCTGATTGACACATGGGTGGGGATGAGCTCCTTTGCAATACTATGAATACCAGCGTGATGACAGATGCTTGAGAACACATGGGGCCACTATCCCCATATATCTTAAGCCTGTCAATGTAATTTTATTATCAAGCATTTATCAAGACTCCTACATGCCAGGAGCTTTGCTTACTGCTGAGATGAATATAAAAATGAATAGGATACAGACCCTGCCCTCAAGGAGCACTTAATTTGATAATAGAGACAGACTTAGACATAAATAATTCAAGTGTAAGGCACATGATAATCTATGACTACTCTATTTTTTCTCTTTTCCACATTTTTATTGGTGTATTATAGTCATACATAATGGTGGGATTCATTATTACATATTTGTACATGCACAAAACATAACAATATACTTTGGCCAATATCATTCCCCAGTATTTCCCCTTTCCCTCTCCTCTTCCCTCCCCATGGTCCCATTTATTCTACTGATCTTTTAATTTTCATGAGGACTCCTCATTTCTTTTTCTTTTTCCTTTCTAGTTTCCACATATGAGAGAAAACATATGACCCTTGACTTTCTGAGTTTGGCTTATTTCACTTAACATGATGGCCTCAAGTTCCATCCATTTTTATGCAAATGGCATAATTTCATTCTTCTTTGGGCTGAATAAAAGTACATTGTGTATACATAACACATTTACTTTATCCTTTCATCCGTTGATGGCACCTAGGCTGGTCTACTGGCTAATTTATTTATATGAAAAAGAAGAACAGGAATTGAGACCTCACCTGTTGACATGAAGGGAGGGGTACCAAAGATACAGAACATCTGGTTAGAGGGACTCTACCACAGGGCCATGTTGGGTGTCAGGAGGGACAGGGGTCCCTGACCCACCAGGTACTCCAGCATTATGAGCTCCTTGTCCCTGACTGCTGGTGACATAGCAGCAGGATAGTGGCTGGGCCACTGTCTTGCTCCAAGCCTCCACTTCTTTAGCAGCTGTGAATGGGAGAACATCCCCTTTCTTGCTCTGAGCTTGATGGGGACTAGAGTGTCATTTGGTCTAGACCTCTGCTTCCGGGAAGGACGGGCCTCACCTGTGCAGACATGCAAGTCTGCACTCCATACAGAGAACAAGGAAACAACCTTCTTTTCCTCTCTTCTATCTGTTTTGGTGGTGGAGAGTGGTGGAGGGGGTCAAGGATAGTGTAGGGGAGAAGCAGGGCAGTGAGGGGACTTGTAGGTCAGAGCTTGACAAGGGGACTTAGGTGACCCAGGGAAAATATGGCCTTGCTCTCCACTGGCAGAGTCCCAGGGAAGCTCTCACTGTTCCCCACCTGTCCTGTGCTCCCCCCTCTCCCCCAGCGCTGCTGTCCCTGAGTGCACGGAGCAGGGAGGCAATGATGAATTTCCCCCGAACGGCATTACAGACAGTCATAAATAATGCTTTGCTCTTTGGTGACGGCACTTTCCATTAGAGCTGCCTGTGCTGGGTTGTTGCTACCCCCAGTCTTCTGCTGGGGACTTGCAGTAAAATTTATCAGCGAGCTTTCTGCACCTAATAAATCATCCCCTCCGGGAGCCATCTGGCAGATAAGGCCACGAGAACCCACATGCTCTACAGAGGCGGAGTCAGAATGAGAGGCGGACCTAGCTGGGCAGCCCCAGGCCCTGTTGAGGGGGACTTTCTCTCCACCAGCCTGACCCTGTCAGTCTTGTCCTGGCTTCTCTCACCAGATTCTGAAGAGGGGACCCTGGCTATGGTGTCTGTTCTGGTTTAAAGGACTATACGGTTTCCCACTTTGGGAACAGGCCCACAAATCACATCCTTCTCATGCTTTCTACCCCTAGGCATAGAGAAGGTTCTGGGATTTGATATTAGGCAAGAGCAGAGGTACTCCCAAGCCAAGCATGTGCTGTGCTGGCTGCCACTGCTATTTAGCTAAGTCCTTCTTGATAGGTTTTAGAGACTTGGGTGTTGGTCAACATTGAAATATATAACCTGGTAGTGATGAAGAACTTCCTGCTGAAATGAAAAGCATCTAGTAGCACCCCTTAATTTGGAGCAGAACTTCACATCTTTTTTGGGGGGGCACTGGGGATTGAATTCAGGGGCACTTGATCACTGAACCATATCCACAGCCCTATTTTGTATTTTATTTAGAGACAGGATCTCACTGAGTCAGCAAAAGTGAGGCAGGCTTTGAACTTGTGATCTTCCTGCCTCAGCTTCTCGAACCACTGGGATTACAGGTGTGCACCACTGCATCCGGCAGAACTTCACATCTTTTGAGGCACAACTAAAATGATATTAGTTTTCCTTCAAATATGTATTATTTCCTGTGAATATACATTAAGGGAGGTTCTAAAGGGTGCTGGACCCAGAGCGTAGGGACACATAGATGAATGGTCACAATTCTTTCTTTTTTGGTAGATGGTGGTATTTATTTATTTTCTATATTTTTAATTGGTGCACTCCAGTTGTACAAAATGGTGGGATTTGTTGTTAGATATTTGTACATGCATACAATCTAATGATATAATTTGGCCAATATCGTTGCCTAGGACAAGATTCTTTCCTTGAGGCATTTGCGGTGTGGTTAGACTCTAGTGTTAGCTAGAGT
This sequence comes from Geosciurus inauris, assembly GCA_004024805.1. Classification (NCBI taxonomy): domain Eukaryota; kingdom Metazoa; phylum Chordata; class Mammalia; order Rodentia; family Sciuridae; genus Geosciurus; species Geosciurus inauris. The sequence goes on from PVHX01002007.1 coordinate 106,401, forward strand.
CTCAGATGTGGTGATCCTCACATCTACTCTCAGAGCAAGATACAGCATTTGCTGGAGGTGAACCCTGACTGGGCAGAATGGAAGAGTGGTTAGGTTTCTGGTCTCGTTGCCTAGCAAAGTACCTGGTGTTTAGTAAGTACCTAAGGTATGTGTGTTGAACTGTCCTGAGCAGCCTAAGACCACTGATATATAGTAGAAGATGAGAATGAAATAACAGATGGGATGAATATAGGCTCACAGAGTGTGGGCCCTATTCCATAGGCTCAACCTGGTGATCTAGGATTAACTGGGTGATTTAGAAACGAAATCTTGTTCTGGATGTGTGTTACTTGTGCTCTTGGCTCAGCTCTGCCGCTGGCTTCCCGAGTTCAGTTGAGGGACATTCTGAATCTCAGTTATCTCATTTGTAAAATATTAGGCAAACCCTTTTTTTTTTGTAATTTTCACTATTATTGCTAGTAGAATATTTTCTAATTTTCCCCTTGCTGGTGCCTGATTTTGAAAGACTGGAAGGGGTAAATCCAGTCAGAGTCTCTTTTTGTGCCCTCTGGGGCCTTTTGCCAACTGAGATAATTTTGAGTGAGGTCCAGATGTGGGGGCACCAGGCAGCCAGAGCCTGAGCTCCTGGAGTTCTTTCCTGGGGAATCATTCTGCAGGAGGACACCTATCATATCGCCTCTGATTGCTGTGGACACATCCCAGGGAAACATTAAATGGAGTGTCCCGAAGATGCTTAGCTTAGCTATGCATTTAATTTGGCGGTAATTGAAATTTGCCAACAAAGATTTGCATGTAATCTGTGATTTCGTTTTTCAATTAAAATCACTTCCTTCTTATGGATGGAAAGTACTTGGCTGTTTTCCTCCTCACAGTGGTTTGCAAAAACGAATCCCCCACTGCTTTAGGGGCTGGAGTGAGGGGTGTAGGGCAAGGAGATGAAGGCTGAGGCCAAGAGGGGAGGTCACCCAGGATGGCAGTGCAGGACAGGCAGGTGTTGGGGTAAACTTGCTGAGAGGGAGGCAAGGTAACAGTTTGAGACTCCCTTGTTCACAGTGGTCTTGGGAAAAGAGCCCCAGCTGGGGGGTGGTGTGGTTGTGTAGGTCATGGGGCAGCTAAGGGCTGGGAAAGTCCAACCAGCTCTGCATGACCAACACAGGCAAGTGACAAGAAGCTGGAATCAAGGCCATTGGCTTAGGTACTGGGGAACAGGAAAGTGGTTAATCTGAAGTAGGAAGAGTCTTTTCTTCTGCTTCACCCTGGATGAGTGTGTGGCCTTTGATATATGGGAGTGGCACCTGGAGAAGAGACCTGAGAGCAAGCTGTGTCCCAAGGATGGCTGAGGAGAGGGCAAGAAAGGAGGTGGAGGCTCTAGAGAACCCAAGAACCTGTGGAGGTGAGCATCTTGCAGGATACGAATCTGGACTAGTCAAGCTGGCTGCCAGGGATGGAGTTTTCCTTGACTGGCTTTATGGCCTTGGGATAGCACTTAATTTCTTTGAGTTCCAGTTTTTGTCACCATCTAATGGCATAAAATAACTCCTATCTGAGCAGGGGCTGGGAGAGACCAGCTGCTGTGGTCTGAATGTTTGTGTCCTCTCGAAATTCATATGTTGAGTGAGTGCAGTGGCGCATGCCTGTAATCCCACCAGCTCAGGAAGCTGAGGCAGGAGGATAGGGCGTTCAAAGCCAGCCTCAAAAAAAGCGAGGCGCTAAGTAACTCAGTGAGACCCTGTTTCTAAATAAAATACAAAATAGGGCTGGAGACGTGGCTCAGTGGTAGTATGCCCCTGAGTTCAATCCCTGATACTGCCCCCACCCCCAAATTCACATGTTGAAACCTAGTCCCAGTGCAATAGGATTAGGAAGTTGGGCCTTTGGGAGGTGAATGGGACTAGTGCCCTGATAAAACAGGCCTGGGGGAGAACTTATGCTTCTTAGGCCCTGTGGGGACTCAATGAGAACACAAGAAGGTGCCACCTCTGTTGAGAGAGGAAACCTAACCTGACACTGGATCTGCCAGCACCTTGATCTTTGCCTCTTCCCAGTTTCCAGAACCGTAAGCAAAAAATTTCTGTTGTTTATACATTTCCCAGTCTCAGGTATTTTGTTATAGCAGCTGTTAGGGTTTGGATGTGTGGTGTCCCCAAAGACTCACATGTGAGACAGTGCAAAAAGGTTTAGAGGAGAAATGATTGGGTTGTAAGAGTCTTAACCTAATCAGTGATTTAATCCTCTATAGGGATTAACTGAGTGGTAACTGAAGTGGTAGCGTGTGGCTGGAGGAGGTGGGAATTGGGGTGTGGCTTTGGGTATATATTTGTATCTGGCCAGTGGACTTCTTCTCTGCTCTCTGATCATCATGTGAGCTGCTTCCCTCTGCCACCTTCTCCCACCATGATGTTCAGCCTCACCTCAAGCCCTGAGGAATGGAGCTGGCCTTCTATGGACCAAGACTTCTGAAACTGTGATCCCTCAAATAAACTTTTCTTTCCCTAAAATTGTTCTGGTCAGATCCTTTAGTCACAGCTGTGAAAAAGCTGACTAAAACAGCAGCTAGCCTAACAAACTAAAAACATCAGCCTTATAATCTGTGAGAGTCCTGAGTGGCAGGCTGTGTCTCTACCCCTTTATATGCTGCCTGATGTAGTAAGAATTCAGTAAACTCTGTTAAAAGGAAGATAGGTCAAACGAGATAAAGTGGAAGTCGAGAACATTTTGTAAGTTGTAACAGTTCATTTTTTCTTCTCTTACAGTATGGCTAGTTGTAAAATATGGGTTGAGCCCTGGATGGGTCCCGGCAAAAGTCCTGGGATGGCTGTTCTTGACTTGGGGTTTCTCTGAGAGCTTGCAGCTCTGGTGCTATTTGCTGCTTCAGACCCAGGTCTCTCCATGTGTCTCAGCCAGGGAGTGGGGTGGTGCTTTCTGAGCCAGGATCCAGCTCCTCAGTGGCCAGGGGAAGAATCATCAGTTTGCAATGGGCCAGAAATGCCACCATGGTGAGACAGGCATTGAGAGGATTCACTTCAAAAGGAGCCAGCCAGGGGCTTGTGAGAGGGACAATTTGGTTACTGTAGCTGGGCTGGAGGTGGGATTTGGAGCCATTATAAGAATTAGTAGTTGATTTCAGCCACAGTGGAAGGTACACAGCTGTGGCAGAGCCGAGTCCCTCTCTGTAGAAGTGCACATTCTTTTTTGTCTGGTTTCTTTCAAGTAGAGATAATCCCTTTTACCTGGCCAGACAACTGAACTGTTTTCTTTTTTTTTTTTTATTCAGTAATAAATCTGCCAACCCTGCAGGGCTTGAGCTAAGGGCTTTGCTTTCTGCATCTACACAGAGGTCTCGTAAAAATGGTGTAAAATGAAAGAAAAAAATGCATATTTCACACTTTGTCTGCTCTGGGTTATGGCGATTCTCAACTCATCCCCATTACAAACAGCTGACCTTCCCACAGAGTTCAAGTACCTTCTGCCCAGCCTGGAAGAACCATATCTCTCTGTCTCTCTCTCCCACTGTCCCTCCTCCCTCCCCCACAGACGCACTCATTTGCCTGAGAGGAAGCAGAGGCTGTTGATAAGTCCACAGTTCTGGTTTAATGTTTTCCAGGAGGGAAATGGCACAAAAGACCCCAGTGTTTGTGCATAAGTAGGAGACTATACCTCCATACCCTCCCCAAGCAGTCCAACTCATCTACTCACTTGCCCTCTATGCAAATTTATGCAGGTACGTGAATATGGGCTTTCCTTCTATTGAAGGCTACAGGTAATTTTCAACTATCAATGTTATTAGTTGGCTTAAGTATTCAAAGGAAACAAACAACCTTCCCAAGTTTACCTGTTCCCTTACACGAATCTGCCCAGCAGTCCAAATGGTCGCTTCCCAAACATGCCATGTTCTTTCCTATTTCCTGGCTGCCCCCTACCTTGCTCTCTGCCCCATTTAATTCTTCTGCCTTGAGTCTGCTCCTGTCTCTTCTGCTTATCTCAGTCTTTTCTACTTTCAAGGCTCACCTCCTTCTTGAAATCTTCCTGGATTACCGCAGCCCATAAAGCTCTCTCTTTTCTTGGGGCTTAGCACTTTGCTTTGGCTATCAATCATACACTGCTTTTTTGACTATTTTTTTTTAAATAAGGAATTGTTGTTTTCCTATTGAACTATCATTTGCTTATTTAACCTTTTTTTATTCTGCTATTGATCTATAATGCTTTATGTATTTTATTGTTGAACCTTTTTTATTCCACTATTGGTCTATAATGTCTTATGCATGTCTCTGTACTTTACAGTGTCAGACACATAGCTTTTGCTGTTTAGTAGACAGTAGATGCTTAGTGGATATTCAACAAAATAAGTGAATGAATGAAAACTCATTCATGGTATGAGTGTGGCTGTGATATTGTGGCCTGATCTTTTTTTTTGGGGGGGGGGTGTGGAGCAGTAAGCAACACAATTTATGCTTCCAGGGCAAGGGGAGAATCTTGACCTGGGGGAATGCTGCCCAGGGGATGCCCATGAGACAGTTCTTGTTTGGATGATGTTGGACAGTGTGTAGTTGTTGAGCGTCAGTGATAGCCCCACTCACACTGTGTGGACCTTGGATCCCCACATCTGCGACACATAGACCATTGAGATTTTTATGGTAGTAAGAACAACTAGTACTCCTTGCTATGCCCCCTCCCTCTGTGTTGTCCCCATTCCTTTCTACGTCCCTGTATGCTCCCCATGTGCAGTGTGTATTTAAATTAGAGGAGGGAATTAGTAATTCAATTTTCTTTCAAATCTGTGAGCCCGCTGCCGCCTGCCACCTTGCTCTGCCTTTGCTTTGTGCTTCCCACCTCAAGGCCACTTTACAGATTCGTTTGATTTGTGGTTGTGGTTTGTAGCTGTCACCGATTTCTTTGTTGTTGTTGTTGCTGCTGCTGCTACCGTTTCCTTGCAGCTCGATTTTTAGCTGAGTGTTTGGGTAGTAAATATGGTTTACACCAACTCTGTTGGAAATAATGGCATTTATGTGCTGAAAGTTATTTCCAAAACCTGTGATATGTGTATACAAATAGATCCACGGCAGGGCCCCTAGACTGGGGAGAACAAAAACTCAATAAAGCCTTCGAGATGGAGTATAAACAGGTGTCTGCGAGCAGGGCTAGGCCAGGAGGTTCAGGAAAAAACACGCCCCCTCCTGCCTCTGATGTTGGCTCTAAACTTAAGCTCTACCATAAATACCTTGCTTAGCATTGAGGGAGGTAAGAGATATCTTTGTGTTCATATTTACCTGCTCAGTGTTCACTTGCATTCTTTTGAGCATCTCACATTAAACTTCTTACTTTTCTATTCACTCACTCTCAATGGCATTAAACCTTAATTGCTCTAGATTCTGGTATGGAAAAAAATGTGCCAAAAAACTGTGAGATTGGCCTGTAAAACTGGCGGCCTTCTCTTCTTCCAAATGGCCGACAGTCTGGGGGATCTTTGGCACACTGAGTGAATCTAACCATTGTGAACAATGCCCCTTAAACTCTACCTTGGCATTCTCCTAACCTTGATGGAGGGCTGCAAATGGAGCCAGAGAACTCCCAGAGGGAAAGCCAGCTTGCTCTTAAAGATGTGGCTCTGGCCTCTGAATTTGGGAAGTAAGGTTTTCTTCCAGGCCTAGATTCTTGACTCCTCCCTGCCTCATCCCCTTGTCTGACAGCTGTTCAGAAGTGGGGCCCACACCTCCATGCTAGGTGAAGGTCTTCCTTGCCAAGAGGTCAAGAGTGATTTCAAAGACATCTTGGCACTCTGTGCTAAAGGCTGAGTGACAAAGGCATAGGAAGGGTGTTTCGATTGTTCTCTAACTTGTAAATGCCAAGCAGAAATCTTGTTGCAGTTCCTAAATGCCACATTTCGGCGTGTTTATTGTTTCCCCCCCTAACGGGGAAAGATGGTGAATGGACTAATAATTCAGGAGCCGAGAACATGTTTATTTGATTTTTAGAGCTTTAGCAAATACAGTGTGTACAAAACCCGGTGCCAACAGCATGCATAATTCCTCTAGGAATGGGGCTGATAAAAACACAAAGCTTGCATGCTTCAAAACTGTAACCAATATTTACACATCTGAGTGACTAATTCTCCACTCTGAGCAGGAGAACAATAGGCATAATAGTCAGGTACATTAATGCAGAGCATGCTCGTCTAGTGACTTGGTTATTTGACACATAAACAAAGTTGGGGGGGTGGCATGGGGGGAGACGCGGAGGCTTTTTATCTACCTGTGTAACCATACACCAAACAGCAGGCTACAAACACGCTCAGAAAATGCTGACCCAATGCTGTTCTTGTACCTCAGATGCAGGATTGGCACATGATTTGCAGCGCTGCGGGAGTTCTGTAGCTGACCTCATTAGCGGCGCGTTTCCTGGCTTGTTAGCATCATATTTGTATAATTTACAGCACCTTCGTTTTTATGGAATGTGTTTCTTGTAGAGTGTAATGGCAGCAATATATTTAACCTATCGTATTTAGGAATGCTTTTGCTGGAGGCAGCCTGTAGATATAAAGGGGACATTTTCTCCCCTCCTGCATGGGCCTTTTTCTTGTTTTGGCTCACTAGGCTGCCACATGTGTGTGCGTGTACATGTTTGCATATGCATGTTTATGTTTATGTGTGACTACACACATATGTACAAGTGACTGAAGGGCACAAAGGGGCCCTGAAGGCATGACGCTTGCTTCCAGTGGCAGAGGCTACTTTTAAGGACTGCCCTGGCTTTGGCCATCTCCAAGGTAGGGTTTGGATAGGGTGGATCTTATCAGGCTAGATGCTTTGAGAAAATGAACTTGCACGATGGAAAAGGGGGTCAGGCAGGTTAGATATTTGGGAATAGTTTTTTTAAAAATTTTTATTTTTAGAATAGGGACGGGGTGGTGTGAAGATGCTAATAAGTAAGTTGGCATACTAATATGAATTTTCCGTCTTCACGACCTTCTGGGGTCTTTTACATACATGGAAAAATGGAAAGTGCATGTCACTTGGGTGCATCCTGCCCCTAATGATCTCATATCTTAGGAAAAAAATAGAGTCTATGAAAAAGGATGGGCATACTTTTTTCCTTTCTAAGCAGTGTAGAAAAGGTAGAAATGTCTGGGACCAAGCCTTTGAAAAGAGGATGACATTTTTACTTAGATGTCTCTAGAGTCAGGACAGCTGATCCCAGTCGGCCTGTAAACTGAGGTTGGGACTGGGTGATGTCTTTCTAGAGTGGGAAGTTTCTACACTGCAGGTCCCTCATCTCCTCTGTTCCTGAAGGCAGATGAAGACTGAAGGCTGGGGTGTCACTCATGGAGATTTGACCTTGAGGGTTACATGCAGTGACCCAGGATAGGGAAGCACAGCTCTCCAGGAGCTGTCAGTATGTCTCAGTTCCATCTTCTGACAGGGGGCAAAGAGGGTGAATAGACTCATAATTCAGAAACCAAGGACATGGTAGGGTAAATTTTAGAACTTATAACTGGCAGCAGGCACCAGGCAGTGCACAATCACTTCTTGGCCTCAATGAAAAACTTACTCCAGGGGCAAGATAAATAGGTAGGCTCTGGACTTTGTCAACCCTCCAGAGATTGATAAGAAATGAAGTAAATCTATGAAAATGACCCGAGGCACTGGGACAAGCTTTTTCTAACTGGCTAGTCAGGTGAGGGTTCTCTGAACCTTTCCTTCATCCCCAGCTTTGGAAATTTCAGGATTTTTAATGCTTCTGGCATCTTTTCCTATAGCGATACTTCTTCTTATTGATTTAAAAAGATCTGGGCTCTTGGTTTTACTTAGTAGGTATGGTCATCCATACAGGGGTTCGTTCTAGGACCTCTCGATGATACAGAAATCCCCAGGTGCTCAAGTCCCTTATGTAAAGTGATGTGGTATTTGCATATAACCTATGCACATTCTCCTTATGCTTTAAATCATTTGAGATTATTTATAATACTTAATCTAATGTGAACACTATGTAAATAGTTGTTATTTACATTGTTTAGGGAATAAGAACAGGGGACAAAAGTCTATACGTGTTCAGTACAATTTTTCCCTGAATATTTTCAGTCTGCAATTGATTGAATCCCTAGCTGCAAAACTTGTAGATATAGATAGCCAATTGTATGTCCCTAAAACCCTGGAGTGGCTAGGTTCTGTGATAATAATTCAGAATGTTAAGTGTATTTATATCCAAAATTTGAATCTTAGTTTATATTCAAAGTTTAAATGCACCAGGGTTGCTGGCTATTTGAAGGTACTTCGTGGTGGTGAATCCTTTGGTTAAAAAGAAGAATTGTTTTGTAAAATCTTTGGTTTCAACTTAATTGAATCCTGGACTCTCTGTTGAGCACTTATTAAGTACTGGAGATTTAAATAAGAATTATATAAAATTCCCACCTAAAGGGACTTCATTCAAATTTCAAATCAGGATTTACATGTATTTTGTATAGACATATTCATAACAAAATGTGGATGATTTCAGTACCCTACATCTATGAATTACATTGCTTTTAAAGCTCTGTGAAAGATAGACCATTACTAAATATGTTTATTCAAAAACTTGTATTAGTGTCACTTGATTGATTTGGTAACAGCTTGTCTAATGTGATGATAAAAAAGGGCTATGCAGCTGGACTTAGACTGGTGGAACAGAAATACTGTTGGATACACTCTTCCCACTCTCTTAAAAGAGAAGTCATATTTCCCTGGTTCTCTCTGTGGCCAGTTCCTCTACTTGACTCTAGACCATCCATTCTTTCTCAACTTCTTGTTATCTAGAACTCTGGATTGTATTCATGCTGTCCTTTCTGTTCAGCGCTTAAATATGTCTAAATCTCTCCATCTTAAAAAAACATTACCTATGCCATAATCTCTAGATCAACTCCCTCTTCCTCTCTCTTTCCAGCCACCCTCACTGCTGTTTTGTTGTTGTTTTTACATGCTAGGCAAGTACTCTACCACTGAGCTACAGCCACAGCCCATCTGGCTACCCTTACGGAATGGCCATGGCATGCTCAGCACTTCAGTTGTCTCTCAGCACACTTGGGTATGGCTTCTGCTCTCCTCTATGCGCTGAAACTGCTCCCCAAAGCCACTGATGAGCTCCAAGACATTAAAGCTAACAGACATTCATCTCGTATGCCCTTCCCCTATAGTTGATGGCTCCCTTATGGCACATCATGTTCTCCTGGGCTTTGCTAACCTTGCTTGTCACTTCTCAGTTTGCTTTGTTAGCTTAGGGTTTGGTACCCATCCCTTTTATGGGAGTCCTCTGGGTTTTGACCAAATGTCTCATTTCTCACTTAGACCATCTTACCCATTTGTCACAGATTCCTTGGTCTTTGATGTGCTGTAGATTGCCCAACTCTCCTGAGTTTTTCTCTCTAACTTTCTACTAGAAAGCTCCAGTGGGCTTCTTTGCTGTAACCAAGAAAATACAAAATATAATAGGTCAAATAAGATGGGAGATTTACTTTTCTTCCACACCCTGGTCCAGAGTTTTTGGGCATCCAAGGGAGGGAAAGGAGGGGGTTGGTCCATGAAGTTGTCCAGGGAATTAGATGTTTTCTATCTTGGTACTTCATCATGCACAATATTGTCCTTTTCTATATGGAGAAAGATGTCCCTAATGCACCATGTTCTGGCATGTGTGCAGCAGGGAAAAAATTGGGGGCAACCAGCTTCCTTGTAAGAAAGTGACCCAGTAGTAAGTGGCACTTACAAGCCCCACCCAGGTGGCCATACCTAGTTGCAAGCTATGCTGGGGAATGTGGTATTTTCAAGGTAACCAAAACTCAATTTTATTGTGAAAATGAAAATCAGAAGGCTCTAGATTTTATCCAGCTCGTGTTACTCAGCGCTTCACTTTTGTGACCAAAATATCCAACAAGAACAATGTAGAGGAGGAAAAGTTCATTTTGGCTCATGGTTTTAAAAGTTCAATCTACTGAAGATTGGCCGATTCCGTTGCCCTGGGCTCAAGATGAGGCAGAAAGGAAGGTAGGTGGGAAGGCCAGAGAAGGGCCCCAGGGAAGATGAATCCTTCCAAGATAGGCCCCAAGGGTCCCACCTTGTCCATCCACACCCCACTTGCCTACAGTCACCACCCAGTCAGTCCATTCAAACTGAGATGGACTGATTAAGTTGCAGCTCTCATAATCCAATCATTTCACCTCTGAATATTTCCGCATTAACACAGGGGACACCTTATATCCCAAACCATAACAAACCCAATGATATAAAATTAAGTAAATCTATTAAAATTACCTGAAGCAAATGATAGGGATGAAGCTTATCCAGCTGGCTAGTTGGGTTGAGCACCTTCCCCTCATCTGCCAGTCCCTCAGAATGATTATTGAGGAAAGGATGAGCTGTCTCCAAAACTCACCTTATCTTCCCCACAAACCTGCTCTTTCTACACTTTTTAATACTCATCAGTCAGTATCATCATTGAACACCCAATTCCTCAAACCAGAAACCTAGAATCATTCTTGAGTTCTCTCTCCCTCCCTGCCACAATCCAGTCTTTCTCTCCTTGAGTCATTTACACTTCTTAACTATTTTTAGATCCAGATCCTTCTATCTCTTTGTTACCAGCTTGGTAGAAGACAGCATTGTTTCTTCCTTGAACCATTTCAGTAGTTTCTTAACTGAACTTCTTACATTTACTCTCACTCCTTTAGGTCTGTTTTCCATCCCATTCTTGAAGTTATGTTATAAAAATGGAAATATACTTTTTTTCCTTAAAATCCACCCACATTTTTTCATGTTCTAGAAGACTCTGCATGATCTGACCTCTGCCAGTCTCGCCAGGATTCTCTGATTCCTCTCTGACTTTTATCATCTCTAATTCTGATCCCGGTCCTCTCTAATCCTGACATCTTAAACTTACTATGACTCCTAACATTGGCTATGCCATCCTTTGGTTCTATTCTTTCAAACACACTTCTGCCTGTGAGAACACACTTCCTGTTTCCCTCCCTGACTTGGATAACTACTGTTTATCCTTCAGAGGTCAGGGATGATGATGATTTTTCAATGAGACCTTCCTCCTTTCTTCTAGGCCCTTTACTACTACTATAGCACCTTGTAATTCATCTTTACTAACTCTGATTGATAATTAAATGGCTGGGATCTATATTTGGTATTCTCTTATGAGCTCCAATAAGGCTGGCCTGGCTTCTTTATTTGATAAATAAAACACATGAAATTATTTGGAAAAAATATGCTATCTTCAAATAATTCCTTTCCTCCTTTCCCTACTACTGCTCTGTGCAAAGATTCTGTGTAATATGCATTGCTTATGTGCTATAATAATAGGAACAAGTGTCTGTTCATGGAAATTACTAAGAATGCATAGTGGAAGAAACAATGAGTAGTAAACAGAATGATAGGTCAGACTTATAATGATAGCTTACATTTATATTTAATTTTAAAATTTTGATGCTTTTGCCTTTATAATTTAATTTGATTCTTATAGGACCCTGTCAGAGATGTCAGATAAATTATTCCCACTTTTTAGGTGTACAAATTGAGACTCAGGCAGCTTAGGAGGCTTAGGCAGGAGGATCGTGAGTTCAAGGCCAGCCTCAGCAACTTAGTGAAAACATGAGCAATTCAGCGAGACCCTGTCTCTAACTAAATGCAAAAAAGGATGTGGCTCAGTGGTTAGGCGCCCTTGGGTTCAATCCCTGGTACCAAAAAAAAAAAAAAAAAAAAGACTCAATGAAGTAACTTAACTAAAGTCTGGGTGAATAAAGAAGCCAGAGTTTGAGTCCAGATTTGAGACCAGAGCTAGAGCCTTGTCTGCAAGGTCAGTCTGTGACAGGAACAGGAAGCACAGCCATGCAACCCTCGAGCCTCTGGGTCTGACTTCAGTACTCACTTGATCATTATTAGTTGAATAAGTAAATGCATGAATAGATACAATAGTAGATCTGACAACATTACAAAGATTTTATACCAACCTATAAGTCAACAATTATGGGATAATAAACAGAGACAATAAAATATACTATACTATATAGGAGAGAGGTGGAATCTGGCCAACAGACTGGATAATTGCTCTAAAGTGAATTCAGTGATCACCTAGTGGGTGTGGGAGGTCTGTACATATTCCTAACAAATTCTGAACCTACTAATAACATGTTTGACAAAGGAAATTTTATTATAACTCAGGGTTTGATTGAAAAGCAAGGTATAAAATGTGTGAATAATACCCAGCCTGGCTGCTCTCTTATGCACAGAAAGGAACAAAGGGCTATCATCTCTGTAATTGGTTGGAAAGACCCTTAAATAGTCCTCTGTCCAAATTTCATTCTCCTCTCCTTCCATCAGGGCATCTAATTATTTTTTTAGTTTTAGTTTTTTTGGGCACTGGGAATTGAACTCAGGGGCGCTTGGCCCCTGAGCCACATCCCCAGCCCTATTTTGTATTTTATTTAGGGACAAGGTCTCACTGAGTTGCTTAGTGCCTCTGCTGAGGCTGGCTTTGAATTCACTATCCTTCTGCCTCAGCCTCCTGAGCCGCTGGGATTACAGGCAAGCGCCACTGTACCTGGCCGAGGCATCTAATTATGTTCTCGATTACAGTGGGTACCAGGTAGCCCTTCACAGAGGTCTGCCAGGATATCCTCTCAAATGCTCTGGGGTAGACAGCACCTCCATGAAGGACAGTGCTCTCCCAAGGGAAGACATTAAGTCTGGAGATAGTAAGAATTATCTTAAAGATGTACAATTCTGGTGATTCTGAGAGGGGAAAAGTTTGTTTGATATGAGAATCTCGCCTTTCAATGTTTCTGGTTAGTTTCAGGATTGGCTTACGGTATGTAAAGCATCTACTATAGTTCTTGAACACAGTAGGTACTCAATAATTGGTGGTAATTATAAAGAGAATGCAGCTGACTCAGAAGAACAAACATAGACATGGGGTCGAAACCCAGTTTTGTCAGTTATTAGATGGCAAAATAATTTCCTGATCGTCAGCAAGTTCTAATTGTAAGGGTTTTCATCTGTAAAGATGATAAGCAGCCATTACGAACAAGATTCTCCATTTGGTGTTATTTCTTATCATTATGTCAACTTTGACTCTTCAGTTTATAGGTAAGTTAACTTGAAGCTCATAGACATTAAGCAACTTGAATTTAGGAGCTGGTCATTTAGCTAGTGTCAAAGTTAAGATTCAAACCCAGGTGTCTGCTTTCAGCACCTGATTATTTTCCAGTTTATAACACTGCTCATGTGAAAGAGAGATGACAGAAAATGCTGAACTGCTGTGATGATTAGATTCAGTGCTTGGCACACAGTCAGCATTCAAAATAATAGCTATCATTAATAATTATGCTTAAGATGGTGTAGGAAAATCTATATATTCATATTAACCAGAGTTGGAAGAACTTTAACATGTATAACTTGTTAAGGCCCCCGGTTGGAAATTTCCTGGTTGGCACGTAGTAGGCACTCCATAAGTGCTTGTTGATACATTAAACGTGTCATAATCGTGCATGTTAAAGATCTAGTGATGTCTGAATGTATAGTTGGAATCTGTCCGTTCACATTCCCTCCACACACACACCTCTTTCACTTTTGAAAACTTTGGAAACTTTTGTGAAATGCAGTAAGACAGCGAATTATGAGAGATAGTCTTGTTGCAACAGCTGCCTGCGGGTCCCCCCTGCCCCAATATATTGAGAGTTCTCTTTCAGGTATGGTCGAGTACACCTTTTTTGTACCAACCCTCTATAAGCAGACAATAACTAGAAACCCTTAAAAAATCTTAAAAAAGAACAGGTGCCTGAATATGCTGACAAAATCTTAAAAAAGAACAGGTGCCTGAATATGCTGGAGATTGAATAAAAGATTCTGCAGGGCATTGATGTGGAAGAAGGGAAAGGTATGGAATAAGTTTTCTATTTATTATGTCAATTAGTTGCAGCCAGCAACATGTTGGGCAGCTAAAAGAACTATAGGAAACTGGCAATACCCCTGGCCTGAAAAACCATATTACAGAGTTTTAGGCAACCACAGCTGCTAAATATAAACTCTGCCCAAATTTCTGGTTGACCTCTACATCAAGCATGTGTGGGGTAGAATTCAAGAAGCTCAGCTAAAGATAGAAGAATTGAACTGAGATTTGAGATGGTACCCAAGAGACAGAGTTTGAAATTTGAGTCCAATCAGCTTAATTGCCTGCTATAGCAACACCAACAACAACAACTCAACACTCTTACGCAGAATATAACAGAATTCAGAGAAACCACAACACAACATTCACAACATCCGGAATATAATCTAAAAATATTTCAAACAGAAAGAGCCAGAAAGATGTGAGCTATTTTCAAGAGAAAACACAGTCAAGACTGATACCTACTTGGTCCAAATGTTGGAATAATAGAGAAAGGTTTTAAAATAATTATTATATATATTCATTAACAAAGGCACTGGGTTCGATCCTCAGCACCACATAAAAATAAAATAAAGATATTCTGTCACCTACAACTAAAAAAAAATATATATATATATTCATTAACATAAGAAAAACTATGGTTAAAATAAATGACAAAAGATAAAATCTCAGTTGAGAAATAATAAAAAAAGGACCAAATAGAACTGGAAAAATAGAACATCTACAGTAAAAATTCACTGAGTTCATCTGGGCATGGTGACATACTCATGTAATCTCAGTAGCTGGGGAGACTGAGGCAGGAGGATCACAAGTTCAAAGCCAGCCTCAGCAACTTAGAGAGGCCCTAAGCAACTTATGAGACTCTGTCTCAAAATTTAAAAAAATTAAAAAATGGGCTTGGGATGTGGCTCAGTGGTTAAACATCCCTGGGTTAATTCCTGGTACCAAAAAAATTAAATAATAAATAAATAAATAAAACAAAATTTTCTTTTTCTTTTTCCTGAATTCCCCTAAAAGCAGAATGGGTATGACAAAGAGAAAGATTCAGTGAACTTAAAAACAGATCAGTAAAAACTATTTAATCCTAAGAATAGATAAAAGCAAACAAACAAGTGACTGGAACCTCAGATAACTGTCAGACAAAATCAAAATGTCTTAACATATGTTTAATTAGAGTTCCAAAAGAAGAGAGAAAATGGAGCAGGAAAGTTGAAGAAATAGTAAGCAAAAGCATACTAACAAATATGAAAAAGAAATGAAATATAATTATAAATTATGAAAATAAAAAAATAACAACAAAGTAAAAATCAGTCTTTGTGGATATCTCAAATTTGGTGAAAGACATAAATTTATACATTCTTAGCAAACTCCAAGCAGGATTGATCTGTCTGTCTATCTATCTATGGAAAATCATGCCTTGGTACATCATAGTCAAACTGCTGAAAAAACAAAAGATGGAGAGAAAATCTTGTGAGAAAAGATACATAATATATAGGGATACAGTGATTCAGTGGATACCAGAAAATAATGGAAAGGCATCTTTTTATTTTTTTAACACAGCAGAATGCATTTCAAGTCACAGTACACATATGGAACACAATTTTTCATTTCTCTGGTTGTACATAAGGTAGAGTCACACCATTCATGTCTTCATACATGTACCTAGGGTAATGATGTCTGTCTCATTCTACCATCTTTCCTACCACCATTCCCCCTCCCATCCCTTCTTTCCCCTTTGCCCTATCCAAAGTTCTTCCATTTCTCTCATGTTCCCCACTCCCACCCCCATTATGGATCAGGATCTACTAATCAGAGAAATCATTTGGCCTTTGGTTTTTGAGATTGGCTTACTTCACTTAGCATGATGTTCTCCAACTCCATTCATTTACCTTCAAATGCCATGATATTATTCTCTTTTAATGCTGAACAATATTCCATTGTGTATATATACCGCAGTTTCTTTATCCATTCATGTATTGAAGGGCATCTAGGTTGGTTCCACAGTTTAGCTATTGTGAATTGAGCTGCTATAAACATTGAAGTTCCTGTGTTACTGTAGTATGCTGTTTTTAAGTCTTTGGGGTATAGACCAAGGAGTGGGATAGCTGGGTCAAATGGTGGTTCTAATGGAAAGGCATCTTCAAAATTATGAAAAAAATTTATCCACCTAGAATTTATATCCAGTAAAACCATCACTCAAGAATGAACTACCACAGAGGCCTGTCTAGATAGAAGAAAGCTGTCTGAGCTCCTCAGATAACACTCTAACAAATGCTAAAGGAAGTTCTTTAGACTCAAAGGAAATGATACCAAATGGAAAATTGGATCTTCCAGAAGGAATGAAGAGCATCAAAAAGGGTAAAGTTTGGGTTAAATATAAACTATTATTTTTTTATTTCTCACTTTCTTTCAAATGCAAGTGACATTTAAACCATAAATTATAGCATTGCCTTGTAGGGTTTATAGCCTGTTGTTGTATAGAAATGATAACTTCAGCCTAAGTCATGGGGAAAGGTGGTACATGGACTTAGATAATTATGCAGTCATTAGATTTTCAGGTGCTATATCAGCCTTTGAGGATATAAATAAAATAGGACATTGTCCCTGCCTTCAAGGAGCTCTTTGTCCTTCCATGAACTGATGGAGACCCCTCATGATCTCTACACTGGTAGAATCTTCAATCTTATCACTTTTGAGCCATTTAGGGGAATATATTTTTACATATTTCATAAAAAGGTACAATATTATTTCTGAATGGATTGTGGAAAGTTAAGTGTATATATTATGACTAGAAATAATACTGAACTTACATGGAAGCTCAATATGACAACTGTGATCACAAATTGGGTTTATCAACTGAATCTGTGGGACTTTGTAAAAAAGAAAATAATGCTGTTATAGAAAAAAGCCAGTTGATAAATAGGAGAGACTTATGTTTCATTCCTCTTCTCTGCTTTCAAATCATCTTGATTACTAGTGCTTGGTGGGAAAATGGAGAATGTGTTCATTTAGTCGTTCAAATATGCATCCATCCAATAGATAATTATACAGTCATTAGATTTTCAGGTGCTATATCAGCCTTTGAGGATATAAATAAAATAGGACATTATCCTTGACTTCAAGGAGCTTTATCCTCCCATGAACTGAGGGAGACCCTCATGACCTCTACGCTGGTGGAATCTTCAACCTTATCACTTTTGAGCCATTTAGGGGAAAGAAAACACCCATCTTCTTAGATTCAGGTAATTGGTATCAGGTGCTTCAATCAGACTTTGAGCATGGAGAGTATGATGGTTTCTGATTTCATTTCCTGCTGTGGTGTAAAAAGCTCTACAGGGGTGGGAGGGTCTGAGGGCTGAGGAATATGTCCTTGTTTTAGTCAGCTTTTTTCACTGCTGTGACTAAATGACCCAACCAGCACAATAGTAGAGGAGAAAAGGTTTTTTTGAGGGTTCCTGGTTTTAGAGGTCTTAGTCCATAGAAGGCTGATTACATTTCTCGGGGCTTGAGGGGAGGCTGAACATCGTAGCGGGAGGGTGTGGTGGAGGGAAGCAGCTCACATCATGGTGATCAGAAAGCAGAGAGAGATTTCACTTTCCAGATACAAAATATATGCTCCATAGCCACGCCCCAGTGAACCACTTCCTCCAGCCACACCCCACCTGCCTCCAGTTACCACTCAATAAATCTTATCTGGGATTATTCCTTGGCTTAAGGTTATAACCCAATCACTTCTCTTCCAAACCTTCTTGCATTGTCTCACACGTGAGCTTCTGGGGGACACCACATCTAAACCATAACAGCCCTTGACTTGGAGTCACATGACTAGGTCCCCTCCTGCCTGCTGCTCACTTAACTATGTGATTTTAAGCAATGCTCTTAACCTCCCTGAGCCTTAGTTTCATCATTTGCAAACTGGGTAGCATCGCTGCCACTGTTCTTAAAGGAGGTAAATATATCTGTTTGCTAAGTTCCATGGTTAGTTTTGACTTAGGGGTCCACTAAAAGTAGGTGTTATAAAACTAATTCTCCAAGTTGAGTCTTGGGGAAAATGACTGATGATATTTACTCTAAAGTCTATGTTCTTGACTAGATTTTGTTTTGTTTTTTTTTGTGTGGTTCCATTTGGTATAGTGGAATTACCATAAACTTTGGCGTAAGGCATATCTGGGTTTAAATTCTAGCTCAGTATTTACTAGTTATGTGACCTTGGACATTATATCTCAGTTTTCTCATCTGTAAAATGGGGCATAATAATGCTTAGACTGTATAGCAGAGATAACCAGATGTCCACCAATGTTTTAGCTTTTCTTCTACAGCACAGAGACATTTTTGTGAGCTGCCCAGCTAGTGCTAAGGATTTGGGTCTGGAAGTACATCTATGATGAGTTCTTAGCCATCCCATGTGAGCATGAGTAACACATCCCAGTGGCCCAATTCCAAGCATGGCCCAAGGGGTGCTAAAAAAAAAAAGCCCTCTCTTGGACGAACTTCTATGTTCTTTCCCCTTCAGATAATGCAACTTTGGAAGCCAGGTGACAGATCTGCAAGATGGAAGAAGGCTGGGCCTTCAATCACTGTTTGGGGAAGGGCTACCTTATTCATTAGGTGCACCATTTGAGAATTAGTATAAGTGACAAACTTCTATTATGTTTGTGCTATCATACATTTGGGGGTTTATTTTTATAGCATTAATTAATTTAGAGCACATGTTACATACAGCATCTGGCATGTGTTATCTGTCACGTGGTAGGGTTCAATAAATAAAAGCACTCTTCTGCCTGAGAACAGCATTTTTTTTTTTTATCAGATCAGATGAAGAGTCAACATCACACTTGCCAATGCTGTATTTTTGTCATCCATGTGTGTGTGACTCTCATTTCCCTAATAAGTCAAGCAGAGGTAGCAATATAACCTCCTCACTAGATTATTGAGAAATAAGTAAATAGTAAGCAGAAGGTGAAAGCACATGTTTAAGAAAGAGTATTTCAGAAATACCAGATGATGCCTGGCAGGGTAGGAAGACTAAAGTAAACTGAAACAATCTTTCTTGAAAGCAGCAAATGTAGTCAGACCATTGTTGGGCAAGGAGGCCAGAAGCTGTTTTCCCTTAGAAGTATGTATTAGTCAGCTTTTCGTTGCTGTGATGAAAATACCCAACAAGAACAACTTAGAGGACAAAAAGTTTACTTTGTCTCATGGCTTCAGAGGTTTAGTCTGTGGTGGGCCAACTCCATTGTGCGGGGCCGAAGCTGAGGCAGAACCTCATGGTAGAAGAGTATGGAAGGGGAGCACTGCTTTACTTATGACATCCAGGAAGCAGACAGAAAGGAGGAGGAGCCAGGGAGATAAGAAAGATATAATCCCTGAGGGCATGCCCCTAGTGACTAACTAATTCAGCCACATCCCACCTGGGTCCAGTTACCACCCAGTTACTCCTTTCAAATTATTAATCCATCAAGCTGGTTAATCCACCGAGTAGGTGACAGCTCTCATAACATATTCATTTCACCTCCTGCATTAACACGGGAGATTTTGGGGGGATACCTTATATCCAAACCATAACAAAGTTCATCTGTGTTCTCACAGTTGTGCATGAGAAATGTACATTCAGTCATTCGACAAAGATGGACCTTTGTCCGTGAGGCGCAGTCTCAGAGCAGGTTTAGTACTAGAGGACGCGGGACAGCATGGCGTAGTCCAAAATCTAAACCTAGCATTTTATTAGATACAAGGGTTCAGGGCAGTGAGAAATAGCACTTCCCCTGCTGACCACTCTGTGTGATGGGTAGATGTGGCATCTCTGTACTCACTGCTACACCCTCCACCCCGCCCATCTTGCCTCTGGTGCCTCTGGTGCCTTTGTACCTCTGATATCTTGCTTTTTGCCTGCCATTGATGCTTCCTTCCCACTTGTCTCATGAGGCTACACACACAGACCCTAGAGTGGGTTCTGTGATCTGTGGACCTGGAGAGTTCAGAGAGCTAGTTAGGGTGGCAGTGGTTCTCATCTCATGGGGAGAATCTGGCTCCTGTCCCAGCACCCAAGGAGCTCAGGGACAGGCATCTGAGAGCTTGGAATCCAACTGGGCCAAATGACAGCAAAGCAATATTTCAGGCCAGGCCCAGGAACAGGGTCTGAGGTGGAGGTTGTGAAGGGGCATTGAGAGGTGGAGCATTCTCTACTTGAGAAGGCAGAGGGTGCTAGACATGAGACAGAGGAAGAGGAAGGGTTAGTGTTGAGGATGAGGATGGAAAGAATCTGCCTGGGGTAAAAGGCTGGGGATGAGAAGTGAGGGGGCAGTGGTTGGGTAATGTGAGTGGGGCCAGATTCTGGAGGATCCTGAATGCCAGGCTAAGAAGGTCTATGTCAGACAAGACTCCACAGGGAACTCATCCTGTGCTGGTCAGCCCATCCTGCCAGGCTCTTCCCGGGATGCTTGGTGCAGCCCTGCTGGTCCCATCTGCTCAGCACATTTTCATCCAGCTCTGCTCAGCACATCTTTCACTTCAGCTCAGCTCAGCACATCTCCTTGTTCCTCCCCCACTCCTCTCGGCTGAAGCCTTCCTCCAGGCAGAGAGGCATCTGGGGTCCCGGTCACCTTTTTGCCGCTGCTTCTTCCCAGACAGAACAAGGCCTCTCCCACTGCCAGTCCTCCAGAGCGAGGCTGCCACTCCCTCTGCATCTCTCCCACGGATTGGACCAGCCCATCACACACTTAAGACTTCCCCTTCCAGTGGCTCCGTTCAGTTTTGACCAGGAGAACTCAGAACTGCCTAGTCCATGCCTCCTTGTTCAAGCTCACTGCTGCTTGACCACCTTGCTTTTGTTACCCAAAGTCAGTCTCTCTTCCTCTCTCTCTCTCTCTCTCTCTTTACAAATGGCTTTGCAGCAGACCTGGGAGTGCACAGCAGCACCAATAATGTCTCCATGGTTCCTTGTTAGCTGCACTCTAAGCAGGAAAGTGACTAGGCCTGACAATATAATTTACATTGCTGTATAAAACTATCTGTGGAAGCCAAGCTAATTTGTGCCAGATTAGGCTATTTGTCTCAGCCACTGTCTAGCAGCACAATCTATCAGAGGGCTGTTTTCAAATATCGCTTTTCAAGCGTGCCCTTGAGAGGCAGAAATTGATTGGGATCTTAGAGAGCAAAATTACAGCAATAACTTAAAAGAAACAATAATTACTGAATCATACCAGTGTCAGCACTCTGCAAAACACGAAATAGCCATCAAACCCCAATCCAATATATTCTGAAGCGAATTTATTGAATGGAAAAAGCAGTTGAGTGAGGGTTTTTCTCCCCCCTCCTCCCCTTCCCCTGTACATATGGTTATCTCAAAACCGCAAGTGAATGAGTCGATAATTCTTGTCATTGACTGCTCCATTTTCACGGAGTCAGAGGAGATCCATTAGCTGCCTCCTGCTGCACCGTCTCCCTCTCTCCTCTCTCCTTCTCTCCATCGCCTCTATTCATTTGCTAGTCTGCTCTTCAAGCAAACAAACATGTATAACTAATCATCTGTTAAAATGCAGAGGGCCCCTAATAAATCTCTGCAGCTGAAATACTTTAATGGGTAATTAATTGATCCTGTTCCAGAGGAGTAATAAGATAATAAATTAGACAATATTTCACTCAGTCGTGTCAGGCTCCTAGCTAATGGCGCTGTAGGGCTAAGCTGAAGGATAATAAATTAGCCAGAAATTAACTGCTAAGAGCTTTCTGCAGAGAAATCGGCTGACAAGTGAGTCACACGCGTGATTCAGGGCCTGACTGGTATTGTGGCGGATCTCTGTGAATATGAACTTGCGCTTTGCGAGGGGGCCCCATGGGGCGCTCCCAGCTGGGCTCCAGTAGGATTCTGTTCCCAGTCAGAGAGAGCCTGTTGGGCAACACCCAGAGCTAGGGCCCTCACTTTGCATATCAAACTGGCTCCTGAGAGCAGTAAGCTCATGTACATGGTATGCTCTTGAAAATAGCTTCCCCCAAGCCATCTGATTCACTAAGCTTTTATGGGTCTCACCCACTCTGACCAGTAGGGCTACTGAACACCTGTTGCCGCCAGGTTCCATCTGTTGCTTCCCAAGCAGATGCGCAAATAAGAAAGGATGGAGCCCTGGTAGAGGTGGAAAAGAGACTCATGCCCTCACAAAGAAGGCTTTTGCAAAAGTTAAGCAGAAAAGTGAGCAGGGAGAGAGAGAGTGAAGTACATTTTGCTGCAAGGAAGAGATGTTTCTTATCAGGTCAGATGGAGAAAATCTCAGTTTTGTGGAGAAACTCAAGGCAGGTGATAACAATTATTAGGCAAGAAAAGACTTGGCTGTGGAAGGGTGTGTGGGCTTTTGCTTGAGGGAACAGGAAGCCAGCTTCTCCATGGAGGCAGCTGGAAGGTAGCTGAGCATGTGGCGAAGCGCTGGGGGATTAAAGTGATTTAACTTCTCCTTATTCTTTACCAGCTCTGTGACCTTGTGTAGGTTACTTAAATTCTCCGAGCTCTGGTTTGATCCTTGGTAAAAGAGTGTTGAATGAATGAAAGACATAAGAGAAGCTTGTAGTGTTGTGTCTCACCCAGAACAGGTGCCAATCTAGCATTATTTATTACATGGGGTGCAGAGGGGAAGGTTATTTACAAGCAAGGGAGACAGCAGCTAAGGAAATGAGAGGAGGTGGTGGTAGGAGACAATGGACATCTTGCTCCTCTTACTCTGCAATAAGGACCAAATTTCTTGCACCCTACCCTAAAGATGGTCCTAACTGGGATGTGCTCATCTCCTGCCAGACCATCCCTCATTGCTTAATGGTAAATGTGAGTTAATGAATTTTCTGAGTCACTGGTAGTGATGGCAGTGTGGATTAAAGGCATGCATAGAGCTGGATTATTTAAATGGGATAATGCAGAATCAAAGAGATGGAGACCAGAAAGGAGAAGAAAATGTCTAGACTGATTCCCAGGTTTCTGGGTGGGTGGCTGGTTGTAATCCTTTCCATTTAGCATCATTCAGAGTAGAACATTTGCCTTGCTTTCTGGCCAGAGGGGCTCTAGAAATTGCTTGCACTGATCCTTGAAACCTGCCACACTCTTACAGCCACCACAGCCTGAGATGCCCGCTGCTTTGGCTTCACCGGCTCATCCTGTTCCTGAGCAAAACAAAACAGTGCGCACCTCACTTGTGCCGCCCGCTTCCTGTCCTTTGCCTCCTCCCTTGGAGTTGCCTTGCTGCTGTTGGTGCAGGTAGCAAGCACTTTGACACTTGCTTGGCACTCATGTCTGTGCATCCCTGGAATCCAAGGGGACTGATGTCCTGGGGGAGGCATACTCTGACCAGTGGGTGGTGGCCACCAACAGATAAATTATTCTCCTTTCTCCCCTCTGGATGAACTACTCAAAGATGGAGTGGCTTCTTATGACCTTTCGCAGATGTCCTATGACACAAAGGGATCCATTCCTCACAGGCCTGTGGCTGGCTCAGTTATGTGCTCCTTTTCACTTGCCCTCCTCCCCTCCCTGCCTCATCTCCCTTCCCTACTCCTGCTTTCTGAAGATTTACTCTCTAGTAAACACTAGCGCTACATAAATAAATAAATCAACAAACAAAAAAACAAATACATAAAGTATTTAAGCATGTGACCAGTACCGTTATCACCATCAGCTTATCAGCAGTGTGCTTCTGGCATTCCTTGCCTTGTGTCAACCTGCTCTTCATCTTTCTGGGTGGTGACCAACCTGGGGCAGTGCTGGAAAGACAAGACCTTGCACAGTCTGTTAGACTTCAGGATGGCTGAAAACCACCTTGAGCAGCTTCAATGCTGCCTTTGTTCTGTGGGAGATGCTGGGCCTCCTGGAGGACCTTAACTAAAGGGCCGTAGCAGAACAGGTTCAGCCAGAACTGGGAACTGGAGACTGGATTCTAACTGTGTAAAAACAAAAGGAGTGGACTGGGGGTGTAGTTCAATGTTTGAGCGCTTGCTTAGGGTGTGTGTGGCCCTGGGTTCTATCATTAGGCCCCCCCCTCCCCTGCCCACGGAAAGAGATTTCCAAGTAGAAATGGTAAGGTCTGTGCAACTCACAGCAAGGACCCATTCACTGATATATCTTTTAAAAATAAGTGTGTCTTCATTTATTTTTATTCCCTTATGTGGAATGTTTTCTTGGCCTCTCTCAGTCTATTCTCTTGCTATTTGTGTATCCAGGCTCAGTACTTTGTCTCTCATGGCCTCATGTTTAGAAGAGAGGTTGAGGACACTATGCCTAACCTCAGCCTCTGATGGAGCAGGCCCAGGAACAGGTAGCTGAGCCTGGAGGCCCATTGTGTGTGTTGGAATCATTCGAAAATAGTTTTAAAGGTCCTGTCAGTGCCCTCTCCAGAAGCACATGGTAAATTTACCTTCTTTTCTTTAGATAATTGATGACCATGATATGACCCCTAAGCCTTCTCCCTTTTCAGGCTAAACCTGTCCAGTTCCTTTTACCATTATGCCTGTGCCATTTTCCCTTCTTTTTATTGTGAAGTAAAACATATGCAAAGAAAATAACTCAGATTACCAAGTACAGCTTGATTAATAAAACAAAGTGAACACCCACGAAGGGATAAGACACCAGCAGCTTTCTCTGGTGGCACTACCTGAACTAGACCTCCCCACTCCTTCCAGAGTAAGTGCTACCTGACTTCTATGCAAATCACTCATTACTTTTTATAAATTTTATAATTTATGTATAGACATACTTCTGAGATATTGTGAGCTCGGTTCCAGACCATTACAATAAAGTGACTCTCACAATAAAGCAAGTCACATGATATTTTGATTTCCCAGTGCATATAAAAATTATCTTTACACTGTACTATAGTCCATTAAGTGTTCAGTGATATTATGTCTAAAAAAGCAACGTAGGTCTGATTAGTGGATGCTGATGGATAAGGGAGGTGGGAATGGGAAACATAG
>PVHX01002007.1:131358-182165 GCA_004024805.1 Geosciurus inauris
AAAAAATATATATAAATATATATATATATATACTGTTCATTGAAAGTGCATATAAAGATGTTTAATATGAAGAATGTAATCTGCTTATAATTTTGTGCAAAGTTAGAAAAATTATGATTGTAATAATTTTTTTTTCTATTTGCCTCAACAAATATTTTCAGTGAATAGTGTGTACAGCTTCTAAAAATTTGTTTTTTTTTCTGTTATGTTTGATAACATGTATTAAAATGCAACTTTTGAGAAAAATAAATAAAAATAAAAATTAAAAAAAAAAGTATACCACAGGGAATTTCACTTTTATGTATAAATAGAAAGAACCAATCAAAAATAAATACATGAGCAAAGGGAAGATCAGTAAAGGAAGGAGAATGGGGTTGGGGGGAGGGACAAGGGGAGAGTGTGAACTGAAATTAAATTCCATGCATGTATGATTTTGTTGGGATGAGCCCAACTACTATGTATAGCTATAATGCTCAAATAAAGAGAGAGCGAGCAAGCGAAAAAAAAAAAGCAACGTAGGTACTTGATTAAAATACTTTATTAGTAAAAAATGCTAATAATCATTTAGATTGATGAAAGAGTGATACCATTAGATTTGCTGGAAGCAGGGCTGCCACAAACCTTCAATTTGGTAAAAATCAAAAACAAAAACCAAAAATCCCCCAGAATTATCTGTAAAGTGCAGTAAAAGTAAGCATAATAAAATAAAGTATGCCTGCATTCATTCCTAAATCATATGGTTTAGCTTTGCCGATTTAAATATTTTGTATTGCTCTTTTGTGCCTTCTTTGTTCAACCCTATGTTAATGAGTGCAATGCTTTGGGTGTATTCCCCGAAAGTTCCTGTGTTGGAACCTTAACTCCACAATGAGGCAGTGTTGGAGGTGGGGCCTACTGGAAGGTGCTTGGGTGTTGAGGGTAGAGCCCTCATTAATGGGTTAATGCCTTTCTTGTAGGAATGGGTTAGCTGGAATCTGGCCCCCTTTTCTCTCTTTGACATGCAATCTCTTGTCTTCTGTTTTCTACAATGAGTCGATGCAGTATGAAACCCTCACAAGATGTGGTTGCCAGATTATGAACTTCCTGTCTCTAAAACTATGAGCTGAAATAAAATTATTTTCTTTATAAAGTATCCAATCTCTGGTATTGTATTATAGCAACAAAAATGACATAAGGCATGGGATTCATCTATGTTTTTGCTTGTTGCTGTAATTGTTTAATATATAACATTTTGCATACTTTATATGTGTACAAAGAGATAATTTTGTTGATTCATGATAATTTATTGATTGTTTCATAATATGAATGTACTATAATCTACATATGTGTTCTATAACTGATGAGCTTTCAACTGATTCTAGCTTAGCGCCCTTATGATGGACATTTATTTCTGTGTCTTGTGAAATGTCATGCTAGGGTACATACCTAGCAGCAGAATGTTGAATCATAGAGCCTGCACATCTCTCACTTGACCAAACTGGTGTCCAAAATGATTGTGCTACATTGCAAATCAACAGAGTATGAAAGTGCCTGTGGTAGATGAAAGCTGTGCTACCCAGCTCAGCTCCTTCAGGGTCCTGCCTGCACTCAAGATCTGTGAAATGCAGATATTAGCCTGGCCCTCCTCTGAACAGCCTGGGTTTGATGATTATGTGAAGCAAGAATACAAAGGCTTGGCTATTTTGACCAAATGGTACGATTCCAATGGGCAATACTCCTCCAGAAAACCCTGTCTAGAATTTGTCAGCTCCACACCTTAGCTCCTCTTCCTCCATTCATGGGAGTTGATCCCAAGAAACATTTCCCACACCAAACTCTAACTCAGAGTTTGCTTTCTGAGAACCCAGTCTGTAACTGCTGCTGTGACTCTTGACCCTTGTCAACATTTGATATTAACAGACTTAACAGACATTGAGAAGTTGGTTGATATTTAAGGCTAGCTCATTGTGTTTTTTTCTTAAATAAAAATTAAATCCTAAAATTAGAAATGTTAAAATTTTAAATTATTGAGATATGATTTACATATAATAAAATATTCCTCCTTTTGACACATATAGTGTGGTGAGTTTTGATAACTGTATTCTGTCATTCAGTCACCACCACAACCAAGATACAGAACATTTCTATCATCCCCCAAAGTTTTCTCATGTCCCTTTACAGTCAGCCCCTATCCCCTCCCCACTCTGGTTTTGGTCACTGTAATTTTGTCTTTCCCAGATGCCTAATAAATGGATTCAACCAGAATACATTCTTTTGTGTCTGGCTTCTTCCATTTAGCAGAATGCTTTTGAGATTCGTCCTGGTTGTTGCATGTATCAGTAATTTTTCCTTTTTATTGGTTAGTAGTATTCTATTGCATAAATACATCATGGTTTACCCATTATCTCATCAATAGGCATTTGGAATGTTTCTAATATTTGGCAATTATGAATAAAACTTCTAAGACAACTTAGTATGCATCCTTTATCTGGATATATGTTTTCACTTCTCTTGGATAAATATGTAGTAGTTAGCATTATTGGGTTATAGGGTAGTAGTAATTTTAACTGTAAGTAACCACCAACTGACTTCCATTTTACACTTTATATATAAACAGTTTATGAGAGTTCTAGTTACTTCACATCCTTGCCAACACACAGTATATTCAGTCTTTTAAATCCTTATCTATTCGAGTGTGCTAGCTCATATTTTAGTTTATAGTTAAGTAATACAACATGGTGGCAAATAACATTGAGTACATTTTTATATGCTTATTGGCCATTTATATATCTTTAAACATTTTTTTTGGATAGCAGGGATTTAACCCAGGGGTGCTTATCTACTGAGTCCTTTTTATTTTTAATTTTGAGACAGTCTCAGTAAGTTGCTTAGGTGCTTGCTAAGTTGCTGAGCCTGGCTTTGAACTTGCAATCCTCCTGCCTCAGCCTTCAGAGCTGCTGGGATTATAGGTGTGCACCACTGCACTGGCTCTTTTAAAATCTGTTACCCATTTTAAAATTGAGTTGTTTACTTAAAATGGAATTGTTAAGTGCTCTTTATTCTGAATATAGGTTCTTTATCAGATATGTCTTTTGCAAATATTTTCTTCTAGTCCATGCTTGTAATTTCTTAAGTATCTTTTGAAGAGAAGCTCTGAATTTTGATAAAGTTCAATTTATCAAGTTTTTGATGGGTCGAATGTTGAATTTTGTGATCTAATCTTTTTTTTTTTGCTTACTCAAAATGGTGAAGATTTAAAAATTTTTCTTCTAGAAAAATTATAATTTTATATTCTTGTGGTTTTAACTTGTGTTTTGATGATTTTTAGGAAGAATTAGCACTTTTCATAAATTTATTTGCCATATATATTTTCTATTTTGTAACATGTCTAAGACTTTAGTCCATTTTTCTGTAACATTGTCCTTATCTGACTGATGTGTAGGCATTTTTATATATTCTGAAGTAAGTCCTTTATCCATTATTTATATCTTTACCACTCTGCAGCCTTTTCAGTATCTTTGTGGTGTCATTTGATGTGTAGAAATTCTTAATTTTTAGGAATTTGAATTAATGTTTTATTTCCATTGTGATCAGTGCTTTATGTCCTTAAAGAATTTCTTTCCTGGGCTGGGGTTATGCCGCAGTGGTAGCGTGCTCGCCTAGCATGCGTGAGGCACTGGGTTCGATCCTCAGCACCACGTAAAAATAAAATAAAGATATTCTGTCTGCCTACAACTAAAAAATAAATATTAAAAAAAAAAGAATTTCTTTCCTACACTGTGTATGTGTGTGTGTGTGTGTATTTGTTCTACTAGAGCAGAAGTTCTCAACTTTCTCGGTTCATGATATTCTTACATCTCATTTATTTTTTTCATAGTACACCTGGGCCAAAATAAATACCCAGCACTTTAGAGTAGGTAGAGGGCAGTGAAGGGAGGGGAGAGGGTATAGGGGTAGTAAGGATAGTGGAATGAATCAGATATTATTACCCTATGTACATATATAACTATACGACCGGTGTGATTCTACATCATGTACAACCAGAAGAATGAGAAATTATACTCCATTATATGTGATGTATCAAAGTGCATTCTACTGTCATGTATAACTAATTAAAACAAATAAAAAAATTAAAAAGAAAAACAACCATTTATTAGGTTGTTCCAAACAACTTAGTTCCAAACAACTTAATAAGCATTTGTCTTCTAGTGACTTGTCATTTGAAAATATAACTCATATATATTGAAAGAAGAAATAACGTATTTTTCATTCATAAATAATTACAATTACTTGTGAAGGGGATTATACACCTTTGGGCACTGCACAACTTCTCAAACCTTGAAATGAGATGGGATATTACCACTATCATTTCCTGTTTTGTTTTGATTTTTCTGGGCTATTTGCTTTTTATTATAGCAACGGATAAAAATCCAGCTTTGCAAAGATCTGGTGCCATTGAAGGAGCTGAGTTAATGTTGAAACTATCTAGAAGTAGTAATTTATATAATACATGACAGCTGCCAAATAGCAGTGTGTTCTTCTCAAAAATTTATGCTCTCTCATAGCACCATTGTGAGTTTGATGCAGTTTCCTAAGGCACTTAATGAATAGTTTGGATCTCATGTTCCTAATACCCTTTTTGGAAATCTTGATTGTTTTGCTTTTCACACTAAAGTTTTTAATCCTTTCTGAATTGATTGTTATGTTTGGTGTGAGTTAAGGGATCCAATTTGCTTTTTTCAAATAGGTATGTTGTTATCTCAGATCATTTATTGACCAGTCCATCCATTTATCATTAGTTTGCAATGACACCTTTATCATATCTCAAATGCCCGTGTGTGTAGAGTTATTTTTATTATTATTTAAACCATTTTTGACAAATGAATTTTGACAAATTCATTTGACATAGAATTCTGATGCGATAATTTTATTTTTCTTTTGCACCTTGAAAGATGACTTTACATTGTCTTCTACCTTTAAAGAGATGTGTTAGTCAGCTTTTTTGCTGCTGTGACTAAAAGACCCAACCAGAACAATTTTAGGGGAGGAAAAGTTTATTTGAGGACTCGTAGTTTCAGAGGTCTCAGTCCACAAAAGGCTGGCTCCATTCCTTCGGGCTTGAGGTGAGGCTGAACATCATGGCAGAAGAATGTAGCAGAAGGAAACAGCTCAGATGTTGATCAAAAAGCAAATCGAGTCCACTCACCAGATACAAATATATACCCAAAGCCACACCCCAATTCCCACCTCCTTCAGCCCCACTCTACCACTTCAGTCATCACTCAGTTAATCTCTGTTAGGGCATAATTCACTGATTAAGACTCTTACAACCCAATCATTTCTCTTCTGAATCTTCTTGCCCTGTCTCACATGTGTGATTTTGGGGGACATCTCACATCCGAACCATACATGAGACATTCAGGTTCTTTTCATGCAATATGTTATTTTCTTCTAAGTGTTTTCAAGACTATTTATTTATTAATTTTCAGCAGTTTTATCATACTTTGTCTACATGTGGTTTTCATTATGATTATGCTTCCTGGGATTTGCTAAACTCCTCAGATAATCTATAGTTAATGTTTTTCGCATGAATTTAGAAAAAAATTTGATCTTATTTTTCTTTTCTCTTTTCCTTTTTTGGTACCAGGGATTGAACTCAGGGGTACTTGACCACTGAGCCATACCCCCATCCCTATTTTGTGTTTTATTTAGAGACAGGGTCTCAGTGAGTTGCTTAGAGCCTCGCAGTTACTGAAGCTGGCTTTGAACTCGCGATTCTCCAGTCTCAGCTTCCCAAAGTGTTGGGATTACAGGCGTGCACTACGGCGCCCAGCTGATCTTATTTTTCTTTGAATACTTATTCTTCCTTTGCCTTCTGGGACTGTAAATATATGTTTATTAAGGTACTCAACATTGTCCTTCAGATCACTGATGCTCTGTTCCTTTTTAAAAAGTTTTTTTCTTTTCTTTTTCCTGAATTGGATACTTTCTAATGATTTGTCAAAATTTTGCTGACCCAATCTTCTGTCTCCAAAATATACTCTTAAAGGCTGTCTAATCAGCTGTCCACTTTAGATATAGTAATTTTCAATTCTGACATTTTTATTTGGTCTTTTTCTATAGTTTTCATTTTTCTGCTGAGATACCTATTTATTCACTATGACATTGGTTTCTTAAAGTCCTTGAACATATTTATAATGGTTTCTTTAAGTTCTTACCCACTAATGCTAACATTGGGGTCATCTAGTGGTTACTTTCTATAAACAACATTTTTTCTTCATTTTTTTCTTGAATCTAGGTAACATTTTTCCTCCCTTCATGTCTAATAATTTTTTAAATTATACACTAGACATTGTTGATAAATTGTAGGTACTCTGAATTCTGTTATCTTTCTTTGAAGAATGTTTATTTTTGCTTAACCATGTAGTTAACTTGGCTAGTTCAAACTCCAAACTGTGTTCCATGGAATCCTTGCTCAGATCAACATTGAAATCCTTGCTCAGATCTTTCAGCCTTTCCAGTTGCTATTTATCATTGACCTCCCTAGAATCTTTCCCATGTATATGCAGTTCAGCAGTTGGTCAAGGATTTGGGTGGAATTAGAGGCTTTTATTATGACTTATTCTTTCCCAGGGTTTCTCTTCTTACAATGTAGCTTCTTTGGAAGCCTATTTATTGACTCCTTGAACCAAAGAGCTGGAAGTTTTCTTGTTTGACATTCAGCTGTACCTTACCACAAGACCCATAGAGAATTCTTGGGCAAAAAACATACTCAGAGCAGTTTCTTTTTTTCAATGCTGGACTCTCTTCCAGATTCTGACTCTTTTTGTTGTCCTCTAGTACCTTCAAATAGTTGGATTTAAAAATATTTTATAAATGTTATTTGTAGGAATGTTAATTCAATATAGACTACTCTCTCACAGTAGCACCAACTATTTCCTAATACCTTGAAATTTATTTTGATAATTTATCTGTAGATACTTTTAGATATTTTATGTATGTAATTGTATGTGTGTGTGTGTATGTGTTTTGTATAGGAGATTGAAATCAGGATCTCCAGCATGCTAGCCAAGGGCTCTACCAATGAACTACATCCCCAGCAATTTTAAAAACTTTTTATTTGAGATAGGGTCTTGCTTAGTTGCTGAGGTTGGCCTGGCATTTGTGATCCTCCTGGTTTGGTTTCCCGAGTAACTACAATTGCAGGTGGATGCCACCATGCCAGGACTATGCAATTATATTATTTGTGTATAATGAGTATTATATATTTCTTCTTTTTCATTTAATATTCCTTTTATTTCTGTATTTTGTTTTACTGGATGGGCTAGCTCCTCTAGTACAGTACTGAAGGAAATGGCTCTAGAAAAATATTTTATTTGTTTCATAGCTCAAAGTTAAAACTTTCAGAGTTTCACCCTTAAGTACTATATTATTGCTATGATTTGAATGTGGGTAGTGTTGTCCCCCAAACCATCCCCCCAAAAAACATATAATAATGGCTTGGTCTCCATGGTGGTGGTATTGGAAAGTGCTATAAACCTTTAAGAAGTGAGGCCTAGTGGCAGGTGCTTGTCATTGGAGGTGCTACTTCAAAGGGTATTGTGGAACTTCAGACTCTGGCACTCTCTCTTTTTGCTTTCTGGTTCAAGATAGGGCTATTCATACTATTTGTGTTTTTGCCATACTTTGTTACCCTTATCAGAGGCTTGACCAATGAGGTTGCCTGATCTTGGATTTGAACTTCCAAAACTATGAGCTAACTAACCTTTTTCTTTTCATAAAGTTAGTTGCCTCAGGTATTTCATTGTAGTAAGCAAAGCTTACCAATATAACTATATTTGTTGTAATTTTTTAAATAGATAAACTATCATACTAAGCAAATAACTTCTTGGCACTAAAAGTATTTCAAAAAATTTATGAATGGCCATTAATTTTATCAAGTACTTTTTCCCATCTATTGAGATGTTCAAATGATGTTTTCCTTAATATGTTAATGTGTTGAATTACAGTAATTGATTTTCTAGCATTTAATCAACATTATATTCTTGGAGTAAATCCAATTTGGGAAGATTTATTACCTTTTTAAAATATCTTGCTTGATTCCTTTAGCTAGTATTTTGTTTAGTATTTTTCCATCATGTTCAAGAATAAGGTGGAATATAATTTTCTTTAATACTATCCCTGTTGAGTTTGATATAAAGGTTATGCTAGCTTTATGTTGTGAGTTAGGAAGAGACTGTTTATAATTGGAATGATTTCTTCTTTGAATAATTGGTAGAACCTGTTAGTGAAGTAGTTCAGGTTTGTAAGTTGCTTTGGAGGAAGATTTTTGACTTCTGCTGAAATTTAAATTTATGTAATGGTCAGAAAAATACAGGTTTTCTTTTTTAATGTCAGTTTTAATAAGATATATTTGTACTGGTTATTAGGCTATTGCCTTTCATTTCCAAGTTCACCCTTGTTTTCTGCTCTGCGATGCCAGTGCTGGGACTCTGAAAAAACTTTTCTGCATTGTTGTCTGGTTTTCTGGTAGGTTCTTTAGTAGGAGACTCTGAAAGGAAAGAGATGAAAGGCAAGAGGAAAGAAAGTTCTTGTGCTTTCTTGTTTACCTTTGAACTATTAGCAATGTCCGTCAAGAACATTCTGCTCTGGAGGCAGCATTAGTTCTAACCTTCAGCTTCCTTCAGTATGCCTGGAACCAGCCTTTATTTCGCCCCTGAGGCACTGGCAGCTGGGTAACGCCCTCTTCTGAGGCCCCAGTCCCAGCTTCCTCAAGTTCCTCTTATGAGCTCCTGAGGAGTTAGCAGCATCTAAGTATGTCCTGTTTTTATTAGTATGAACTCCAGATTCTTTTTTTTTTTTTTGTGGTAGGGGTATGTGTATATGCCAGGGATTGAACTCAGGGACACTCAACCACTGAGCCACATCCTCAGCTCTATTTTGTCTTTTATTTAGAGACAGGGTCTCACTGAGTTGCTTAGCACCTCGCTTTTGCTGAAGCTGCATTTGAACTTGTGATCCTCTTGCTTCACCCTCCCAAGCCTCTGGGATTACAGATGTGCACTACTGTGCCCAGCTTGAACTCCAGATTCTTGAGGCTTCCCCTCCAAGCTTCTTGTTCTGATATCCTTAGCCTCTTCCCATTGTCCCCAGCCTATGATAGCTGCTTCCTTCAGTTATTTATTGATAGTTCATTTTTCTTTTTGTGCTTTATCACCTCTCCAATAACTTGTGTATATTAACATTTTTCCATTAATGTACCTACTGAGGTTTGTTTTCCTGACTGGGCACTGGTATCATACTTGGTAGTGGAAGTAGTCACAGATTAAAACCCTTTGAAAATGTCTGGCCCTAGTTTAGTTTTTTTCCTAATCTTGAACCTATGTGGAACTCCTTGCCAATGGCAATGGGGTACTATTAATCCACAGCATGGAGTGTTAACATGATAAATGGTCAACTATGGTTGTTTATAATAAAGTGCTTGTTGCACTGATGCCTTGGAGACCAGGTAGCTACTATATTCAAATAATATGGCAATAATAATGATAATAACTACAAGAACTCTGATGTATAATGGCTGCTTCCAACTGTATTGGAAAAATGACAACAGACAATGACAAGATTAGGTATGTTAGTTTTTTATCACTGGACAGAAGACCTGAGAAAATCAGCTTCGAAAAAGGTTTATTTTGGCTTACAGTTTCAGAGGGTTCAGTTTATACTCGGCCAACTTCATTGCTTTGGTCTGAGGTGAGGCAGAACATAATAGTAAAAGAGTATGGCAGAGGAAATCTGCTCACATTATAGCAACAACGAAGAATGAGAAGGTAGGGAGAGAAAGAGAGAGAGAGAGTGAGAAGAAGAGAGAAGGAAAGGAAGGGACTATGGAGTAAATATAGTCCCTAAGGGCATATCCCAAGGAACTTTCAACTAGCTCCCAACTCCTACAGTTTTCAGCATCTCCAAATAGTCCACTAAGCTATGAATCCATCAGCAAAATAATCCATTGATGACATCAGAGCCCTTCTGATCCTATCATTTCCCCAAGAGCCCCATATCTGAACATTGCTGCTTTGGGGACCAAGTCTTCAACACCTGAACCTCTCTCTGGATGACATTTCAGATTCAAACTATAATATCAACTCTTTAAACTTTCAACTCAAATGTTTAAACAACTGGAGTTCTTCTATAGAGACTACAAAAATAATTTCTTTCTACGTACAGGGCCAATCTTGAAAATTAAACCTTTAGTTATGTGGATTGCAGAATTACAAGATAATTTAAGTCACAGTTACACCAAGTGGCTGCCTTTATTGGTTCATAACTGAGAATCTTGAACTCCCAGTCTCTGTAAACCTCCTTTGTTAGGGCTGATAAGATCAGGTTGCTCTTTGTTGAAGAGCCAATGATAACCTCACTGGAGCAGGTTGCCTAGCAAAATGTTGCCTGTTTTCCTCCAGCCTCCAGCCTCCAGCCTCCAGCCTTTAGCCTTCAGCTTTCATTGTCTCTGTCTGACCTGAAAAAAAAATCATATTCCAAAATAAATGCAAAACATTATTAATTTGCATCAGCATACTTCTGGGGGAATATTGTGGGAATGGATTCTATGGATGTTAAAACAAGGAGGACAAAATATAAATGGAATCAAGCCTAATTGATTATGCTTGTGTACTTACCAGAGGTGATAGAACTCATGTTAGAAATGGCTCTGAAAATTAGTTTAACTGATTGGTTGACTGAAGCTTGGACTCAACAATGAACTATATTCAGTGAGGTTGAGGCATAAAGTAGATGATTGATTCCTAAGGTTTAATAAGGTATGAACATTAGAATGAATTTGTCATAGTCAAAACAGCACATATTTTCCCCAAAACCCAATACTTACTATATCCTTCCAGAGACCCTAGAGGATAATTTATTAAGGAAAAAAAACTTGGGAAATACATTAGTGATAGAAGCATCAGCCTTTTTGAAGAGCCTTATGATGGCTTCCTTTGTACACATGAGAAGATGCGGCTAATCAGAGGTGCTCCCTGATTTCCATGGGGACTGTGGAGAGTTAGTGGTCAAGGAGTATCTCTAAACTGCCAGGAGATCATTACCATAATGGGAATCAGGAACGAAGAGGTAAATAGGATAATCTTCTGGGATCTTTGGCAGAGCCGAATTGATTACTGTGTCCCTAGGAATAAAACAGATATGCAGTCTACTAAAGTATTACTTCTTTTGTATAACAGAAACACTCTAGGTCTGATGACCAGAAACTTAATCTGACTGATTTCAATGGAAAATTTTAGCCTCTTACCTAGTACCCAGGCATAAGCCAGGTCAAAGACCTGGAATTCCTTTGCTAAAGAGAAGTCTGGTTTTCTTGAGGAAAAACATACAACACTACTGTAACTAGAATTTGTATATATTTCTACAAAATGTCCCCAAAGGTACCTTTGACAATTTACTAAGATTACTATGCACTGGGGGAAAGAACAACGTCAGACTTTTCAGGGAATTACTAGATGCTGAATTAGCTCTGAACTGAATATTAGTGATCCCAAGTGACACCGTGATCCACTGGTCAGAGTGGGAACTTCTGATGACCCATGAAATTTTGGCATAAATCCATCTCATTGAGGGCTCTGTGGGTCCATGGAAACTCCATGTAGTTTTTTCTCCAGTTCCTGAATGTCCACATGCAATGGACACACTTGGTAATGGGCAGAATCCCCACATTGACTCCTTGGCCCTTAGAATGAGAGCTGATTTTTGCTGACCATGTCCAGTGGCTTTGTCTTATGTTTCCAAATGAACTGTAAGCTCTAGAAGATAGTAGATCTCACCTGGCTGATTCTTTCATTTCTCTTAGTGCTTGGGAGAAAGTACTTTAGTATTAGGTATTCAAATATATATGTCTCTATATATTTATATATAAATGTTATATATATATATGTTATATGTAATGCTCTTAAGCAATATGTGCTACTTTTATTCAGAATTTAAACCTCATTCCATATTCATGACATTACTGTGAAGTGGATTCTATTATCTCTCATTTATAGATGAGGAAACTGAGGTGCAGGAAGGAAAAGTGGCTGGTTTTGAGTCACTCAGTGGGTAATAAAATAGAGGTCCAAGCAGATTTTTGGAATAAAAATATTACATGTTTTCCATTGTAGCCTAGTTAGTTCTCTATCAGGCAATTTAGTGTTATTTTTCTTATAATGAAAATATACCTTTTCTTAGGAAAAGTAAATCCTCTCTTGTCTCCTTAGAAATTATAATTTCAGTTACTAGTTTGAGCTGGGGGAATGAGAAGGAGGAAGAGGAAACTGTCTCCTCTTTAACCCTTGCATCAAGTTATTGATCTGAGACTTCTCCTTTTATAGCATATAGCCCACAAACATAAGTAAGTAGCATTTAAACATACCTTTACTAAAGAATTTAGGACAATGAAAGGGAGATAATCCTAGAAATTTATGTGCAACTTTAATGATTGCCTTGCAAGAAGTGGCTTTCCTTTCCTGGCTTCAAGCCTTCTT
The DNA here is from genome assembly GCA_004024805.1 of Geosciurus inauris. Taxonomy (NCBI): domain Eukaryota; kingdom Metazoa; phylum Chordata; class Mammalia; order Rodentia; family Sciuridae; genus Geosciurus; species Geosciurus inauris. Next base: position 143,871 of record PVHX01002007.1, read on the forward strand.
CTCAGGGAATTCCTCCTTCCTGTTTCTTGGCCTTCATAGGATATTTGAAGCCAGCTATCCATATATCTACAATCCCTGCCCTTATAATTCTCATAGCCCACATACAGGAGGTGAATCTGACAGATAGTGGGGACTTTGGGGTACAGAAGGGAGGCCTGATTCCAGTAACTCTTTCCTGACTGATGTCTTCCTAGTTTCTTGGTGATCTGTCCCAATCATGGGAGTATGAAGTTGAAGGCACAGGTAGGAAAAGCAATCTCAACGTAACATGAGAACCCCCAGCCCTCACATAGAATCTACAGACACCCTCTAAGGGATGTAATGTAGCTTTGCCATACTCTTCATGGTATCATCTAAGGGGAAATTTGTCATTTCATTTCTTAGAGTCAAGGACCAGATTTTCCTAGAAAATTTCCTATTTCCTAAGAGCAAGTTAAGACAACTTAGGAGCTGTATTGACTAGTTAGTCCCATTCTGACTTGGAAGCTTTAATACAATAGAGTCAATATCAGAATCCTCTGACCTTATAGGCCATCAGTGCAACTCCATGGTGACCTACCTTGAGCACCACTGACAGAAGCAAGGAACAGGCAAAGGAATGAGAAAGAAAAATATGGAAAATGAATAGTCAAGAGAGACAAACGGAGAAAAAAGACAAATAATAGTAATAAATAAGTGTTCCACACTTAATATGGCACAAGGATGTGTTTTTATTCTGGTCCATATTCTGGTAAATGAGGTAAAACCTAATTATAAGAAATTAAATGTGCCTGTAATAGAACTTGTAGTTGCAGTGCTTGTATAGCTAATATAGGTACTTTTTTTTTTTTTTTTGGTACTAGAGATTGAACTCAGGGACACTTGACCCCTGAGCCACATCCCCAGCCCTATTTTTTTTGTGTGTGTTTTATGTAGAGACAGGGTCTCACTGAGTTGCTTGGCGCCTCGCCGCTGCTGAGGCTGGCTTTGAACCCGCGATTCTCCTGTCTCAGCCTCCCTAAGTGCTGGGATTACAGGCTTGCGCCATTGTGCCTGGCTCTTTAGCATTTCTTATACACAGATATTGACAGGTGGGGAGGTGAGTGACAGATAAAGAAGACTGTCTCGAGATAATGCTAGTTGCATCTCTAGGACAGTACAACTAGGTAAAGAAGGGCATGAGCCTCTAGGAAGTTAATGAGCATGAGAAAAGGCACACAGGCATGAAAGTACAAAGGCATGATGCCCTTGTTTTGTGTGGAGAGCACATGTAGGTGACCTTCTATGACCTATTCCCACCTTTTGGTAGCATTCAGCATTTTTGTTTTTGTTTTTGTTTTTTTTTGGTACCGGGGATTGAACTCAGGGGCACTTGACCACTGAGCCACATCCCCAGCCCCATTTTGTGTTTTATGCAGAGACAGGGTCTCACTGAGTTGCTTAGCACCTCACTGTTGCTGAGGCTGGCTTTGAACTTGCAATTCTTCTGTCTCAGCCTCCCTAAGTGCTGGGATTACAGGCTTGAGCCACCGTGCCCGGCTGCATTCAGCATTTTGTTACAATCTTATAGTGGAGACCATTGGTGGCTCACCCAAACATCTATTCTTCTCTTTCTCCTTAATACTAGGTCCTCATTTTTTTATAAGACATATTTTCTCTCTTTTGCAGTGATGTGTGGTCTTGTAACTGAGGTATAGTAAGTATGAGGTAAGTGGAAGGATTGCTGGAACTTCTGAGCAGGCCTTTTGAAGAGAGTCTTTTTGTTCTCTTGACCTATAATACAGATGTGGTGGCTCAAACTCTTCACAGTCATCTCAGACCTGCCCTTGATGATGGAAGTCACTTAGGATACTGAAGTAGAAAGACTGAGTCTTCTGTTTTTCTGAACATGGTCTGCCAATTGAGCATATCGATTTCTAGAGATGACATGGTTTCAAAAGTCTCTATAAAGACAAGGTAGAGAGTGACATAGAAAGTCCTTAGAAGACATTGTGAGATAAGCCATTATAATTCCAAAGTCCCTAGATGTCTGATGACATAGCTGATAGAATAATATTCTCTAGAAAATCAGATATTTCCCTGGGGATCTGTGGGAAGTTAAGGAGATTGTGCAGTGAAGAAACAAAAAGAATATTTAAAAAAAAAGCCATAAAGTACATTCCTATGAAACACAGAACTGGGATTTATACCCAGGTCTGTCTAACTCCAAAGTCCATGGTTTGTCCATAGAAAAAACAAGGATACATAGAAAAACAGAGGATGAGTGAGAGGTGAGATATCACAGTCACATCACATATCAGTGCCTTCAACTTTCTTAAATGGCACCACAGGGACCTTTCTGAATTTCATAAGTAGATTAATCTCTGAGAATACCTAGTTAACTTGGATTATCTTCTTTGCACTTTTGTTTTGGGTGTAAGGTTTCAGAGTGCTTGTGTTCACAAGGCTCTTCCTTTAATTTTCCATTCAATTTCTTCAGCCTTGATAGATTTTTTGCATAAGTAACTTGCTGAAGTCACAGAAGTTCTAGGAATTTGCCTCCAATCTTCCAAAAGCAGTGAGGGAGTGTCTTGTTTTTAGTTATTCTGTAAATGTGTGTCCATGGCACATGTGTGTGTATAGTGGATGTGTGATATCTATGTGAGAAAGAAAATGTCCAAGGAATTTAAGTCTGATTTGAAAGTGGGAAGCTGGTGCTTGAGGTCTCCATTCCTGTTGTTTACCTCTTTTTTTTAAAAAATATTTTTTAGTTGTAGATGGATGCAATATCTCTATTTTATTTATTTATTTATTTTTATGTGGTACTGAGGATCGAACCCAGTGATTCACACATGTGAGGCAAGCGTTCTACCACTGAGCTACAGCCCCAGCCCCTCTTGTTTACCTCTTGAGAAGCAGGATTTGCTAGCTACCTCTTCAGTGTGCTAATGGTAGGTCCTGCCAGTCCTATGACGTCTTTGCCTTGGAGGAGAGCCTTGCCAGTTTTCATTTCTTGTTATCTTCTTGGTTCACAGAAAAGCTCAAGAAGTCAGGCCTAAAGGGCTATCCAGGAGCTACTGAAACTTGCTTTGCATTCATTCTTTATTCTTCCTTTCATTCCTTCCATATTCTTGCTTGCATTCTTAGGGTGCCGGTGTCCACCTGTGGCATTCTCAGGGAAGCTTTTTTTGTTACCCTGACCTCCTGACACTACTAATGTCCATTCCTCTATACTCTTAGTGTAGCATGTATCAACATTTGCTATAAAACACATTTGACCTATTTGTTTCATTGTCAAATCTCCCTTCACTAGAGTATGAACCCTAGATGGGTAAGGATTTTATGTTTTGCTCATTGCTGTGCCCCTAGTGCCAAGGACAATGCCTGACACAAACTAGACATTCAACAAATATTTGCTTCATGAACGAATGAACATTCTACAGTTTCCATCTATCCATTGGCAAAGGTATTAGTTAGTGGATAAAATGGTCATTAGGACTAAAATAGCATCTGGGATCAACAAAGGGGTGATTCTCACTTTTCTTCCTGGATTAGAACATGTTAAGAACATTCCAGATTTTCTTCCACCTTAGACTCGCACTCCCTTCTTTCTTTAAGCTTCCACTGGCTTGGTGTCTTTGTCCTCTGCTAACTCTGTTGTATGTCAGTTCCAGCTATTAAGAACTTCTACATGAGGAGTCAGAAGAGAAATAACCTTTTAACCTCTATAACACAAAACCAATGAGCATGAGGGTAGATTGTCAGGAGACATTCACCTTTGGACCATGGAGAAACTGTGGACCTTGAGCCCCTAATTTAATTCAATAACACTTTGGCATTCACAAATTATTGTTTGTGAGCAAGTTTGAGGGCCCTGGTATGATAATTTGTAATTTTTGTTGAGGTATGTACTTGAATTGCCTTGGGTCTAGAACAGCCATTTCTTTTAACTAATTGATTAATTTTTGATTGGTGCATTACAATTAATCCACCATGTCATATTTGTACATGCACATCACATAATTTGATCAACTTCATCCCAATACCTCCTCTTTGCCTCCTTTCCTCCCTCCTCCTGAGCCCCTTCCTCAACTCTACTGGACTCCCTTCTGACATGAGGTGGAGCACACATTTCTTAATGAGTATTGTTTGGACAAAAAGTAACAGAAATCAATTTGAGAAGGCTTAAGCAGAAAAGTAGTAAAGGGATGTGGGGCAGGATACAACTGAAGGACAGGACCGAAGAATTAAGGCCAGAAAGGTTTTGCTGATTCTATCTGTTCCATCAGAATTAAGAATTGATCTCATGCCATCCATTCTTTAGTGGACGTTGGTTCACATTTTATGACTTCAGTGCTGGTTAAGAGGTAGCGAGAAATTAAAAGATGCATTAGACTCTCTTTGCTCTCAAGGATCTCACTGGTTACTTGTAAGACAATACTTTTTCATACATTGAACAACAATGTTTGGTAGGCTGAGTTCCCTAGAGTTGGAAGTATTTCTCACCATAGAGACATATCTATGTCCTGGAGTGAACTCAGGAAGCCTTCATGTAGGAGATCATGTTTTATTTATTTTCTTTCAGGACAATAGAGTTTGCACTATAGATGGAAGGAAAGATGTGGGGGAGAATCAGAATGAACAAAATCTTGGAAATGTGACTTTAGTAGCGGCAATGCAGAGCAGAGGGATGGCAATAGGCAATACCCAACAGAAGAAAGAACCATGTTGGGTAGTAATGACAGAGAAACTGTGGCTGGTTGGGGGGAGGGCTTAAAAAAATGACAGGCTAGTGAATTTAAATTTGATGGGGCTATATGAGGCCACTGTAGAGCCTTTCTAATATTTAAAATCTTCTAATGGAATATTTTATTTATTCAAATATGTTTATATGCACTTAGAAGGTATAAACAACAAAACAAACATCTGTGTACTCTTATCTAATTTAAGAATCAGAACATGAGGCTGAGGATGTAGCTCAATGGTAGAGTGCTTGCCTAGTCAGTGTGAGAACCTGGGTTCATTCCCCATTATCAAAAATGAATACAGTAAAAAGAAGCAGAACATGCTACAGTTTGGATATTGAATGTCTCCCAGAGGTCCTGTGTAAAAGCCTTATTCTAAGATGGCTCTAATGGCAGATAGTATAATTTTTTGGAGGTGAGGCCTAATGAAAAGTCCCACTAAAGACCCAAAAGCAATGGACTGGAAGTCCATAGCCCAACTATGGACTAGAAGCTCTAAAACAAATGAGCCAGAATAAAACTTTTCTCTTTACAAGTTAATTATGTCATGTATTTTGTTATAGAGACAGAAAGTAGACTAACAGATTCCTGACATAAAATTGATGGAGAACTCCATCACTGGGGAGACAAATTTGGGAACTGCCACAGATTTGCAAATCAGACATGACAAATGCTCTGCTTAGTACCAAGCCAATACCTATACCTGATACTGATACTCTGAATTTGGAAAAGATTATGATGAAGGAATTTGAAAAACAACTATAAGATCTTAAGTCTGGGAGACTTTGAGAATTGATGGTGTCATTGTTGGATGTGAGGAAGTTTGAATATTTTGGGGGGGGGGCAGGAAGATGGTGAGGTATAGGCATGGTGGTGAATTTAGTTTAAGATTTGAAGGCATTTGAACTGTTCAATTTCTCTGTAAAAATATAACAAAGTTGTCCGCGGACCCCAGTATGTGTATAGTTCGCTGGTGCAGGCGGAAGTGGCACGGTTCCGCCTGCCTCAGGGCTTCTGCCAGCAAGGCTCTCCACCATGTTTTGTGGGGAAACAAGTGAGGACTCTTCAGAAAGGTAAGAGTGTCGTTTGAGGTTTTTCACAGCATAGCAGTACACCAGATCTGTGACTGTGAAGAAATTGTTCTTTTCCCAAGCTTCTGTGACTTGGGAACTTGCCTAATAACATAAGAATGGACAGGGAGCCATTGCAACAAAGGGAGGTGTCCTTTGCTACTTTTGGTGCTACAGCTGCTCCATCCTGATACCACCTGCTTCTCCTGTCTTTTAGGAGATGCCACAGTGATGGATCATCTCTAGAGCAAGGCACCCAGCAAAAAGGCCCAAAGGATATGGAAAACTCTATCAGTTCTCAGACTCATGGCCTTTAATGGGCAGTTATAGAGGGAGTGGGTTAGTTTTTTGATCCCGGGCTTCAAAACCTCGGATAACTTATTTGTATAACTAATAGAGCCACAGATGGAAGGACATGGAGAGTACCCTAGAGTAATGCCAAAATTTCAAAATAGTTTTAAAGTGTAATTAAATAAAACACTAAAGTTCTTATTGTTTTTTTAATTTCTAGATTCTGGGAGAAGCCCTTGTTTGAATCCTAGCTTTGTAAATTACCATGTGATCTTAAGAAAGTGACTTTATTTTTTTTAGCCTTATTGAAGTATAATTGACAAATAAAAATTGCATATGTTTATGGTGTACAATGTGATGCTTCCATATAATGTATACACTGTGAAATGATGACCATAATCAAACTAATTAATATAACTACCACCTTATATAGTTCTGTGTGTGTGTGTGTGAGCGTGCACATGTGCATGTAGAACATTTAAGGTCTACTCTCAGCTATTTTCAAGGATACAATACATTATTAAGGGGCTGGGGCTGTAGCTCAGTGGTAGAGCGCTTGCCTCCCATGCGTGAGTCACTGGGTTCGATCCTTAGCACCACATATAAATAAGAAACAAACAAACAAACAAACAAACAAAAACCCCAATACATTATTAAATACAGTCACCATGCTGCACAACAGATCTCCAGAACTTATGAATACTGTCTAACTGAAACTTTTTACCTGAACTCATTCCCCATCTGCACTCCAATTCTCAGGAAACCACTGTTCAAGGAAGCCACTTAGTTTGTTTCCAGTTTCTTTCTCTGTTATGCAGGAGTGGTTGACATGAGAAGTAAATGATATTTATTTACAAAGCCCTTGAAAATTTTAACTATTGTTTAAATTGTGGTAAGCATGAAAATAGTATGGGGAGGTAGAATAATGTGTAAATAGCTTTTACAGTTAACCATTAGTGAGCATCTATCTGTGCAAGACTATGTTCAAGAGCTTCCCATTCATTTTCCAATCCAATCCTTTCAGGTACCCATTTGATGCAAGTTTTTTTTGATGCATCCATCTTCCCTATTTTATGGATGAGAAAACTAAGCATTGGAGATTTTAAGTAACTTGCTTAAAGAAGTAAAACAATGAACCCAAACCATGAAACCTTGCTGACTCTGCAGACAGAGCCCCAAGTTGGTGATAGCTTGGTGTGGTCACCAAGATCAAGGACCTTGGCCTTGTAAATTTGATTGCTATTATATGTAGGGGTGAACTAGACTTATGCATTGATTTTCTCTAGCCCAACTTACAAGAGAATGATAGAACCTAGAAGGTCAATTTTTAATTCACAATGAGAAATATATCTAATAAGTAGATTGCTAACAGATCAGGTGGGACCTCTTTTTGTAGGAAATTGAAATTCTAATCAATAGTTTGCTTGGTGGGGATGAAATGAGAGCACACCAAGCAATAATAATGGGAACAATTATAACAATGATGGTAATAATACCAAACACACTGATCAACTACTATGTGTACAATGCTTAGCTCTTTATGTGAATTAATCCACTAAATTTCTATAAGAATCCTATGTAGGTACCATTTGATTCCCATTTTATAGGTGAGGAAACTGAGATATAGTTAAGGTTAGGTAATTTACCAAATTCAATGAATGTAAAGAGCAGTAGGACTGAAACTTGACCCCAGGCATTCTGCTCCATTGAGAAATGATTTGCTTCCCAGAGACACTGCCATATGGGAAGATAACTATTCCAAATTCAGCATGAAAGTCAGAGCATAGCATATAGCTAGTAGCAAAAGGTTGGTTTTGAGAAGACCTGCATGGGTAGCCAACTAGAGAGAGAATAGGGAAGGTTCATGTGATCAGGAAGCTCAGCATGGGATAGAAGTAGAGGCAAGGATTGAGACAGGATTGGAAGGAGAGTATGATTTGGAAAGGAGAGACTCCTTGGAAGCAGAGCGAGTAGAGTGAGCCAGAATGAGGATGATAGCCTATGCAACACACACCTAGAACGGTGGATTTGTGTTGGGAAGCAGTGGCAAGAAATACTGCAAGAGTATACAAAAGGTGAGAGAGGCTGTGATACACATAGAGGACTCCATGCTTATGTACAATTCTGAATAGAAGTTGGCTCTGTGCCAGGTGCTATAGAAATTACTTGGGGATGGAATGATTGCTGAAGTCTAGCCTTTAAGGTGCTCACAGTGTAGCTGAGGCAGAGAGGATTAGACAGAAGAGTGCAGTGCTCCATGGTGATGACTGTCACAGAACAGAAATGAACAGCTGGGGGAGCCCAGATAACCAAGTACCTCAATTCATGAGGTGGTTTACAACTGGGTCTGGGAGAATAAGAAGTCACATTTTGTCAGGGAGGAAGGCTGGAGAGTGAGGGAAAGATTGGAGGTGTAGGGTTTAGACACCCAAGGGCCAGGGAAGGTTTAGTGTGATAGGGTACATATGTCTGGGCAAGGAAAGTAGTAAAGGGTGGGTTCTTACTCACTCTACTATGGTATGGATAAGTGTCCCCTAAAGGCTTATGTATTAAAGGCTTGGTTTCCAGGGTGGAACTATTGGAAGATGTTGGAACTATTAAGAGGTAGGGTCATTGGGAACATGTCCTCAAAGGGGTTGTGGGACTCTGACCTCTTCTTACTCTCTTACTTGAGAGTGGTTTTACTCTTCCACTTACCCCTGCCATGATGTTGCCTTGCTATAGGTACAAGGCAGTGGATCTAGCCAACTATAGACGGGAGCCTCCAAAACCAAGAGCCAAAAAGTACCCGTTTGTCTTTATAAGTTAATCACCTCAGGAATTTTGTTATAGTGATGGAAAGCTAACTAACACATATCCTAAACATTTACCAGGCTCCTAATAAAGGCAGATAGGGAGGAGACACAAAAAGAAATGTTATTGTCTTTGCCCTCTAGGGGCTATCAGTCTAAGACCAAACTGCCAGCTCTTAGCGGGGATAGGACCACATCTTGCTAATTTGTATTTTTTAAATGCTCTTATTACACTGACCAGAGTACTTGGCACATATTACATGCTCATCTGTTGAATGAATGAGAACAATTTTCATATAATGCAGAATTAAAAAACTATAAGCAGGGATGAATACAAAGGGAGCTCTGGTCTGCTCTGATGGAGAATCTGAGAGTTGATAGTTAGGGGCCACCGGGTGATGACCTGGGTTTTCTTGGGGTAGGATCAGTGGAGGAGCCATCTGCAGCATTCCTGGCTGCCTGCCCTTCACACCTCCTCTCTCTGTCCCCTCCCTTCCCGTCTCAGTGGGCTGGGACTGAAAATCAGTCTGGGCAGCACCAGAAGAGCTTTGCAGACGAGATTAAAAGCAAATCAAAGAAGAAAAATTGTGGCTCGGTTTATGTCTTCCTAATTAAAACCCCGCCAGTCTCCCTTCTTTTTCTTTCCAGCTAATGTTACACTAACGAGCTGAGTTTAGTGGCATTTATGTAGATAAAAGTCCCAATGATTGATCTCAATGGCTTGTTAAAATTAGTTTCAGTCCACCATATTGATTTAATTCCATTGCTTGAAAGTGCTAATTAATAATGATAATAAAAGTGTCTTGGTCCATTATTATCAGTGGGCAGGCGGGGGGTGGAGTGGGTAAGGGGGAGACTCGCTGTTTTTAGTGTCACTTACTCTGTCTCAGGGTGGCCTTTGAAAACTGGCTGAGGGGACCAGAGGCTGGGGATGGGAGCACATCCTTGGCCCCTGATCTGAGAGCTCCTGCTGATGGTACTAGGGTCTACACAAGTGAGCAATGGATCCTGACTGCTTTCTGAGCCCCCTCAACTCCCTGTAGGTTTGTGAAGAGGCTGCTGGCTGGGGTGGTTCTTGAAGGAGGTCAAGGGTTTAAACTCTGGAGAAGGGAGGTGTTGGGGGATCACTATTTGAGTTACTGGCACGCAGGAGAGGGCTGGGCTTGGGAATTGAGTCAGCCATCTAGACTCGATGCTGCAGGAAGCCCAGGAAGGAGGGAGGAATTCAGGGCAAGAAAGCCAATTGAGGGAGTCCAGTGGATATGGACAGGCAAAGCATTTAGAGAGCATAGGAAAAGGGCCAAATTGAGTTAATAGGGGAGCAGTAGATGTTTCTCCAAAATAAATTGATTCATTTAGGAGTCTTCTCACCTAAGATAAAGCCCTATACTCCTTGAGAGGACACTCCCCCTCAGACACTCAGGGAATATGGTTTGGGGTGAGGAAAGGTTGTGCCAGGGATGGAATTGGCACCTGGAAGAAGGAGCTGTCATTCCAAGGCAGTGTCTGTGGCCCTGTATAAGGAACGCTACACAGGGTGTGATTGGGGAGAAAGGAGAAGCAAGGAATAAGGCTCCTGTAATTTGGCTAGCTCTTCCCCAACCCCAAACCCTGAAGGATTCTCCAGCTGACCCCATATCAGATCTCTCTATCTCTGTCTCTCTGTCTCTTAGACACACACACACACACACAGACTCATAGATACACACACATTTACAAAACAATCTGCATCAAATATTGGTTCAAGTTTCATTAACTACATATGATTTGCATCTTGGAGCAGCTGGATGCCTGTAATCCTTCCTTTATTGAACTTTATGACCATTAATGGTGCATAGATTATACTCTGAGAACTAGAAAGGAGTGGAAGGGGATGGCCCAGGAAGGTCCCAGGGTATGTGGTGAAGAATGTGGGATAAGAAACTAAGAACAGATAAAGGACAGACAGCATCTGGCAATGAGGAGTCAGGGACCCCTGGAAACACTTTGTAAAGTTCATTGAGCCCAGCAACAAGGGGACCAAGAGGCAACCTTACTTCTGAGGCAGACTCCTGAGCAGTCAGTAGTCTCTCTTCGCTGCTTCTTCTCTGGGCTGATCTGCTTGCTAGGCAGGGATAAATCTGTAAAGGTAGAATTCTATAAGCAATGCAGCTGCTGTGTTAGGCAATTTTGAGCATTACAGTCTTGAGTGAACTATCCAAAGGGATCCATTTGATATATGCATTTCTGGAGGTGTCCTTTATTGAAGGACCTTATGAAGTACTCCCCATGACCCCTAAAGAAAGATTAATTGAAATCTTGCACTATAGAAAGCAAACTATATATGATTTACTCTATTGTTAACTCATGCATAATTATATGCAATAATTATAGTGTACAGTTCTATATTAATTATAATCCATCCTCATTAAGGAATTAACCAAACCATGTGTGGCTGGGGTGAGGAGGAGGGGATAATTTTTATTATGATTTACTCTGTATTTTGCTTCCTCTAGGTTACACTATATTTTTCTCCCATGCTGTGTTAGTCAGTTTTCTGTTGTAATAAATACTTGATATAGAGCAACTTAAAAAGAGGAAAGGTTTATTTTGGCTCATAGTCTTGGAGGTCTCAGTCCATGGTTGGTTAGCAGCATTGCTTTGGGTCTGTGGTGAGGATGGGAGTGAATGGCTGAAGAATCTACTCACCTCATGTAGTGAGGAAGGGGATGGAGTTCCAATATTCCCTCTAAGGGTATACCTCTAATGACTGGACTTCCTCCTACTGGGCCTCACCTCTTAAAATTTCCACCACCTTCCAGTAGCACTATGAGCTGGGGTCTGAGCCTTCGACTCATAGGCCTTTGGGGACCACTTATCAAAACCATAACATATGCCTTAGTATTGTACTTGTTCCCCCTGTGATTTGGGTTGGGATGTTGTGTTCCTTGTTTCAAAGTCCTCATTACTAACCACAGACAGTTATCTGTCTCTGTGTATGCAATTCCTCAAGGTTTACTTCAGAATCTTTACTGGTGTTGCTCCTTAGGAAGGGCGCTCTCTCCAACATGATCAGCCAAATGTCAACTGCCAGCTTTACTTAATATGGGATTTCTATTTGAATGATCCTAGCTTTCAGTTTCTCACTGCCTACTCCCTGCCGGCTGCTCCTGTATTCAGCATAGTGCCCTACACTGTGATAGGGTGAAGGTTTGAGCTTGACTCATTTTGGGGGAAGAGTAACTTACAGATTGAGTCCAAGCTTAGAATAGATTGCCTTTGGTAAAAAATATGGGGATCCATATGCTTCCTTGTAACACTGTTAGCATCCTCCCTGCTTCAATTCAGGAATATTACTGTTAACTATTTCATGCACATTTGCATGGGGGTAACTAACAATGCACTTAGCTGGAATGTGGATACTGGTAGTGATCTTAAAAGTATTTCATTAACTTCTCTGTTTTGAGATAAGTGAATCATTTATGGATTTTCTTGGGGAGCTCTAGAACTTTCAGTGTTAGAGAATATATATATTCTGTCACCCCTTGGTACCTCCCGTTGTTCCTTGTCATTTTTTGCCTTTTCCTTTTACATGTGTACCTTCTTCTGCAACCCTAGTTTAGTCTTCCTAGTGGAGGTCGACCTGTAAGCATTAAAAGGTTGTCTATATTAACTATGGGATAAAAATAAGCAGGAGGGAATGAGGGAACCTTGTCTAGGGCATAATATGTGCTGCTCTGGAGAAAGTGTTTCTTGTTGGGATTCCTTATGCTAAGAGTGGCAGAGTCCACTTGTTCCTCATGACATGACTTGGTGGCACTAGATCTCCTCAAGGGCACTTGAGGTGTAATTTTGGAATAGGCAGGCTCAACTTGTCTAGTCTGATGGATGGTATGCACAGTCATGCGTTCCAACAAGTTCAGTGTGGAAGTCTGATGGTCTTGCATCTGGAGGTCAAGCATCTCTGACCACACTCAGTTGAGAACACAGAGAAGACAGCAGTATCTGGTCCTGGGGATGGAGGGCTAGCCAGTGCTAGGGACCACTCACAGGATTGAGGGATTGTTCACTCTGCAGTAGGTGGGTATATGCTTATGGGGGAGGAAAGTTGGCAAAAGGAGTTCTGGAACAGTCAGGGAGAGGGAGAATGATTTTAAAATCTCATCCAATGTGGTTCACTAATATGGAAATTGAATTTGTCATCAGATTCATGGGTACACGAATGGGAAACTGGAGACAAAGAAAGAGGTCAGGAATTTGGTAAATATCAAAGTGGAATAGAAGGTGAGGAGCCAGAGAGGAAGACAGTCTGAGACATGGGAGCCAGAGAAGAGGGGATGGGGGTGGGGACAGTTGCACAGCAATGCCAGCTTGAGTTGGTGACACAAAGGCAGTGGGCAAAGGTAGTTAGCAGTTGAACCTCATCCACTTCTTTACGGCATTAAGCTGAAGCCCCAGTACTGAATGAGTATACACAGGGTTGCAGCTCAAGCACTGTGTAAGCATCCAGGGCAGACCTTTGGTGTCCTGGATCTTGGGTGTGGATGGATATACAAGAAGATGGGAGTGGGAATCATGCATGGAGGAGAGGAAAGAAACTGTGCTTGGGCCAACAAATAGGCAGTGGTATCTGGATCATCCCCCACTGGCTCACAAGAGCCCCTTGTGCACATCTCTTCCCAGCTCCAAGTTCAGTGACTTATTGTTCAGCAACTAGGTTGTCAGTTTGAAATCAGCCATGGTGAGAGTATTTACACCACAGGGAGTGGCAGTACATATTGAGTTCTTTATCCTATTGAATTGCTAGTGGCCATCTACCAGGAGCAGGACCTCATTTCATGCCCTGTGGTATTAGTAAGAGGGAATATTGGCATATCCTTTACTCTGTGGGATTAGCTTAGACACTACACAATCTGGAGCCACTTAGGAGTCAGTGCTTTAAGAGCAAGGGGACAGAGATGCAGGAGAAAGACAGTAGAGGAGTTGGCATCACCAGGTCTGACAGCTGTACTGGCTGTTACCAGTGCTGCTAATGAAGGCTGCTGAAAGTAACCATCAGCAGCCCCATTTTTAGCCTTTTGGCCATTTGCCTTGCTCTGGGTGTGGTGTGTGGACACAATAGTACACTGGTGGCTAGTGAAAATGGATACAGACCTGTTGAAAAATAAATTGGCACCATGTATCATGAACTTAAGATGTTAATGCCCTTTGACCCAGTAATTCTCTTTCTGGTAATCTGTTCTAAGAAATCAAACCTAAATACATTTTCACTGCTTTTTGACGTATCATGTAAAAGAGATGTTAGCTGCCACTTTATTTATATTAGCAAAAAGTTGAAATTAATCTAAATGTGTAACCATAGCAGAATGGTTACATAATCTATGGCATATCTTCTTAGTGGATTATTATGTAGAGATTTAAAAGTATGTGAGGGAGGATTATGAAAATTACAGAAATGTATGATATAAATTATAAGAAATTACAGAGTAGCATTTTTTCCACAGTGTGTTTCTGGAACACTTGCTCTCATGTCAAATATATTTGGGAAATGCCCCTTTCAGGACTGCACAATGCATAGAAGCACTAAGATTCTGAGTTCTGAGGTTTAACCTATTGCTTCTTGAACTATTTCACCCTAATGTCTTTTATCCATCCAACATCTATTACCATCCTTAGGCACAAATGTTCTGTGGAATGGAGTTTTGGGAAATGGTAGTATGTGGAATGATTATAATTAGATTAAAATGTCCATCACAGAGAAAGGATGGGAAGAAAGAATGACAAAATTCAAGCAGGAATTATCAGTAACAATGACAGGAAAAAGTTATTTTTCAAATCTTATTGTTTGTGCATTTACCAGAAATTCTTTTGAATATATATATTTCTGTATTAGTTCTTGTTACTGTGACCAGAGTACTTGACAAGAACAACTTAGATGAGGAAAGTTTATTTTTGCTCATGGTTTCAAAGGTCTCAGTCCATGGTCAGCTGACTTCATTGCTTTGAGCCCAAGATGAGTTGGAATATCATGGCAGAAGGGCATAGAGAGAAGCCATTCAACTCATGGCAGATAGGAAGCAGAGATGTGGGACAGGAAGTGGGCATAGAGAAGACTAACCCTTCCGGGCACACTCTCTCCTCCACAGTGACCTACCTCTAGACAGGCCTCACCTGCTCACAGTGCTTACAGTTAGCACCCAGTAAAGTACTCTTTTCAAATTATTAATCCATCAAATGGATGAATCCATTGATTAAGCTTCAGTTCTCATAATCTAATCATTTCACCTCCTTCATTAACACAGGGGCTTTCGGGGGGCTACCTCATATCCAAACCTGACCCCCCAAAGCTCATGTCCATCTCACAATGCAAAATACACTTAGTCCATTTCTAAGAGTCCCCACAGTTAATAGTTCAGCAGTGCCCAAAAGTCCAAGTATGAAGTCTCACCTGAGACTCATGGCTGTAAGCCCCTGTAAAAATCAGGAGCAAGTTACCTACACACAGTATAGAATGGCACAGCGTAAACATTCCCATTCCAATGGGAAGGAATAGGCTTAGAGAAAGAAGGGTTAGGACCAAAGCAAGATTGAAACCCAGCTGGGCAAACAAGTCTTGTAGCTCCATGTCTAGCATTTTGGGCACATGGAAATGAGATGTCCTCTTCCAAGGGCTTGTGTAGCTCTACCCCCATAGCACTGTCAGTTGCATCCCACAAAGTCTCTATCTAGCCTGGCTCTGTCCACAGCCAGAAGCTAACTTTGGTTGCTATTTTATGTTACTGGTATCTCTTAACCCTGGGTAATCTCCATTCCAGTCTTGACTTAATCTTCATAGATTCATACATTACCCTCTTAGGGGCTGCTCACAGGGAATCCAACTCTGCTATGCTTTTCCTGGCCTCTCAGACTTCCCTTGAAATCTAAGTAGAAATCTCCATGACCCCCTAACGCCAGAATCCTCCATTCTTGCAGAACCAGCACCATGTGGATGATGCTAAGGTCTGCCACCAGTTCAATGTATAGCCAGGCCTCCTTGAACTGTGACTGCAGAAGCCTCTGAATGTCTGGATGGCAACAGTGATCCCCCTCTCGGTGCCAGTTTCTGTGTTAGTCAGCTTTCCATTGCTGTGACCAAAGTACTGATAAGAACAACTTAAAGGAGGAAAAATTCATTTTGGCTCATGGTCTCAGTTTATGATCCCCTGAGTTCAATGTTCTGGGCCCAAGGAGAGTCAGAACTTCATGGTGGAAAGGTATAGTGGAGCTAGTCAGCTCATAGCAGCCAGGGGGAGAAAGTGAGAGCGAGAGAGAGAGAGAGAGGAGAGAGGGAGAAAAAGAGTTGGGGTAAGGGGCCACAGAGAAGATAAACCATTCCAGGGCATGTCCCCAGTGACCCACCTCCTCCAGTCACATCCTACCTGCCTACAATTGCTCTCCACTGCAATAGTCCTTTCAAATTATTAATCTATCAAATGGATTCATCTACTGACTATATTATAGCTGTCATAATCTAATCATTTCATTCCTGCATTAGCATAAGAACTTTTGGAGAACACCTCATATCCAAATCATAACTTACATATATTATTTTTTTAAAGAAGTTTATAAAGGTCCCTAAGAAAGCTTGTGTCTGTATGCAGTTTATAATATGTAAATTTCAGAATGCATATTTTCTGCCTAATAGATAAAATATCCATATCATTTTATAAAATATTTGATGAGCAAAGCCTGGTAATTCTTATAGTATGATGCCAATTTCAGAGTGTGATTGTGCACTTGTGAACAACTTAGTTCACCAAAACCAAAAAGAAACTAGTTTAAAAAGTATTTACTCATTTTACTAAACTAGTAAGCTTCTAGTTTATTAAACCATTTACTAGTTTAAAAACTAGTTATCAAATAATTACAGGTACACTGGGCCCTAATCAGATCATTTTATACATATTAACTGATTTAATACACATAGTAACTTATTTAATCCTCATTAACTCCAAAAGGTCCGTACTATGATTGCCTCCACTTTACAGATGAGTAAATAGTCATGGAGAGGTTAGGTGACTTATCCATGGTTCTAAGCCCTCTGACTCCAGAGATTGGACTCCTGATATCCAAATGGACTCAGTGCTGCCATCCATGATTGCTCTGGAACAGCCTACAGGATGATTCAGTTGATGATTCAACTTGGCCACAAGACCATTCCTTCCCATGTGAGCTAGCGACCTGTCTTCTTGGGTTGGTGAGTTGAAACCACACAAGGCCTTCATGTCCTTTGGCCTTATCCTCAACTATGTGGAGAAGACTGGGAAGGTACAGAGAGGAGGAAGAAGAGGAATGACTTCTCACTTCTGTCCCTAAGGGCACTGGAGCTAGCCTGTTCTCTCCAGCTTTTTATGAACTCTGGTAAGGTATCCTGTATCCTCCTTCCAACACATCTTTTTATTTAAGAAAAATTTTCTTTACACATCTCTCTCTTTTTTAAACTTTCCTTTCAAAGGATGTTTTAAGAAGTGATTGTAGGATGTCTTTCAAGATATTTTTGTATCAGATTACACTCTAGATGGGCTGTGACACCCACTTGGCGATACCAATTAAGTTTAGAAACTGGTTTCATACAGCTGAGATGCCTTGAGGTAGAGGAATGGGGCTGAAGGTCCACTGAAGGTCATTTTCATTCTCTGTATTCTGGGGAGTTTTGGATATTAGGTGTCAGAGCAATGTGACTGAAGCAGGGTGCCACCTAGAAGAAGGCTGCTTCCTGGGTGTAAGAGACAGAGGCAGGCAAGCTCAAGAAACAGGAAAAGAGAAAATGGTTTTTTATTGTCTTTAAAGTCCATGATTCCAAGACAAAGAGTCTGAGGTTAATGTGTTCTTGCTGAAGTTCAGCCGAAAACCACTTTTGATCTTTTTTCAGAATATGGAGAAGACCATCTGGGCACCATTCTTGGAGGAAAGATGGCTCACATTGGTTTGAAGCCCATTGTTAACTCAACTGGGTCCCACTTATTCCCTATTTTCTAGATCTTTCCACTCTGGGCTATATGATTCTGGGTTCCACAGGTGTCTTTTAGGTCCTTCTCTCTAACCCTTTGTTTTGCCTCTGCATTCACATTTCCCTTTAGCAGTTCAACTCTAAATAGCATGCAGTGCTCAGAAGAGACAATCCCAGAACCCCCTGGGTGATTGCTTGCGGGACCTGTGTTGTTTACCTCAGTTTCTCAGTCTGCCATTATGCTTACTGTTCTGGAGAGACACACGAGACACAGCAGGCATGATCCCACCCCACAGTAAGGCATTAGACATCTGTTGATTTTACTTTTGCCTTGTGATCCACCCCACATTTACTGTTCTCTTCCTATCAGATTTTATTCTTTCATTCTTTTCTCACTCTTTTTACCTACTTGATTTGATAGTATCATATTTGATGCCTTTTTTCTTCCCTCCTCCTAGATTTAAAACTTTATACTGATTATTTTACTGAGTTTCATTGGATTTGTTTTGAACCAAGTACAGAGCTTGTCAAATTTATTTTTGTATTAATTAAAAATTTTGTCCCTGTTTGCAGCTTCTGGGCCATTGGTAAGTCTGACTCTCATAGAAGGGTTTTTGCTGTAGTCAGAGCTTCTGTGCAAGCAATGTGGTACCCATGTTGTTGTTGACTAACTTGACAAGAAAAATAGGGCCAGTATCTTGGTGACAGAGCTTTGACACTGTCATGGTTTGGTGTGCTTGAAAACAGTAAATATTTCAATGTCCCACCCTCCACCCCAGAGAAAAGAAAGAGGGCTGAGAGTCAAGGGCTGCATGTAATCCTAGCAGTTAGGGAGGCTGGGATCCCAGTCCATCTTAGTCAAGCCCCCTAAGGCAGGTCACTGTTGTCATGGTTCCCTGGCCTCCTTATCCTCAGTCCCCTTGGCTGATCCTCTTGCAAGGTACCTCCAGACTGATCATGTGAAGATGCCACTTCTTTTAATTGTCCCCACCCACTTAAAAATCATTCCATGTGTCCCTATTACCTGGTCTTGTACTCAGGACCCTCTGTATTCTGGCTCTAGATGAGCTTTCTAGCCCATCTGTGTGTATCTTTCTCCAGGATGTGCTCAGCTTCCCCACCCGCTTTTGCTCCAGGAGTCACTTCTACAAATCCTATCCATCCTTCAAAGTCCAGCCCAAGCTCTTGTACTAACCTGTCTTCCCTGAGTATATTTGCAATCTCTTCTTCCACTAATGATTGTGCTATCAGACACTCCATTTGCCATCATTGGCACTGTCATTTGTGTTGTTATTTAATTCTTCTACTTTCTTAAATATTTGGGTGTCTATATTCCTCCCTCAACTGTATTATAAATTCCATGGTGTTAGGGGCCATCCCTGACAGACCATAGTAGATATTTGATAACTCTTTGGTCAATGAAGAGTACTCTTCTCAATTTCTTTCTCAGATTAAAAAAATGCTCTAATGTTCCTTATAAAGTTGAGTGGGAAATAGAGAGGGGGAATGAGGCACATAGAAGTAAGAGAAAATTTGCCTTGATAGTCTTGAATAGGTCTTTAATAAAACCCAGAGCTTTGGTGCTCAGTCTAAGATTTTTCTGGGGCTTCATTTAAATAATTCAGAGTCCAGGATCCCCAGATAGTTCTGAGAAATAACCAATACCAGGATAACTGGAGCATGCTGCAAAGAAATTGTGTGGTACTCATTACTGTTAGGAACAATAATAACAATTATGATAATAATGATGATGGTGATGATGATGATGATTACCCAGCAGCCCTGACTGAGCCTGTCTCCTAGATGGCAAATTCTCCAACATATGATTAGAGTATGTTCCACTTTTCTGTTGGAACAAGGTGTGTGGCTGGCAATAGGGCCCACGGCCCCAGCTTCCTAAAGTCACAGGGGCTGGGAGGAATGGGTGAGGAAGACTGGCCTGCAGGCTTGTTCCTGGCAGAGGGGAGGGAAATCATTTCCAGTCCCTTTGGTTTTGACTGAAAACAAAGTGAGGGTCCCTGAGTTCTCCTATAAACGATAATGATAACACAATTATCATGCAAAACAAAAATTAAGTTTAATGGTGCAAAGCCAGGGTGTACTGGGGAGGTAATTCATATTAATTATGTTTGGATTAAAAGCTTATTTCTTTTGTTAGCATCTGCAAGTAGAAACTTAGCTGTTAGAAACAATCCGCATATAATTACGGCCTCTTATGGAGGAGCAGTGTTGAACTTAATGGAGCATCTCTGCTCTCCTCAAGCTCCTGGAGAATGGTAATATTTCACATTTTATGAAACACAGAAGAAATAAATTACAGGTTTAATGATAAGAACTACTTGGGCTCATAATGAAATCTGATTGGCCAGTTAATCCACCGAGACCCTCAGATGTGAACCATCCAAAAGGGGTAAAACTGATGAAAAATGAAATTAAATGGAAAAACCTTCACCCGCAGCCTCTTTTGCGAAGGCTGGGGAAGCACTAGAGCAGGAGAGAAGCCCTGGAGGGGTGAAGAGAAAAATCACTGTCTCCAGCTTTGGGGAGAGTTGAGGAAGTGGAGGAGTCTCCCTCCTGCCTCCCCCAGGTTTTCTGTAGAAATGAAGCCAGTGGAGAGTTCCCTGAGGGGAGGAAGCAAAGGGAGCTGAGAGGAAGAAAAGAAAGGAGGCAGCTGATTTCTCTGGGTGAGAAAGCTCCTGGGATTCCAGGAGGAACAGAGCTGCCTACAGCAGAAAGACAAAGACAGAAGGAAGGCTAATGGGACCTGGCTCTGCTTACCAGTTTTTCACAAACAAGGTGTTATGGTTTGGATGTGAGGTGTCCCCCAAAAGCTCACATGTGAGACAATACAAGAAGGTTTAGAGGAGAAATGACTGGGTTGTGAGAGCCTTAACCCAATCAGTGAATTAATCACCTGATGGGATTAATTGAGTGGTAATTGAAGGCAGGTAGGTTAATGGCTGGAGGAGGTGGGACATTGGGGGTGTGGCTTTGGGGGGGTATATATTTGTATTTGGCAAGTGGAGATCTCTCTCTTTGCTGTCTGAGCATTGTGTGAGCTGCTTTCCTCTGCCACACTCTTCCACCATGATGTTTTGCTTCACCTCAAGCCTGGAGGAATGGAGCCAGCTGTCCAGGGACGGAGACCTCTGAAACCATGAGCTCCCAAATAAACTTTTCCTTCTCTACAATTGTGCTGGTTGGGTCTTTTAGTCACTACAGTGAAAAAGCTGACTAAAACACAAGGAAATGCTTTGTAGGAGAGGAAGGTAAAGGTCTCCACTGGTTCTAAGTTCTCAGGGTGCAGCTGAGCATAAGAAGTGCTTTCTTGAGGGACATAGTGGGTGCTCCTTCAGGGCCAGCTGGGCCTTTCCTTGACTCTCCTGTTGAGATGTTCTCATCTCCAGCCTCTGCACGTTTCTTAGGAGGAGGTCCAACTTCATTTGGTAGAGCACAGCAGGGACATAATAGAAAGAATTTGGGCTTGGGAATAGGACAGGCCTGGGTTCCCATTCCTTCTCCAGCATTTGTTCTCTTAATGGTCTTAGAATATTTCACGTTTTTTTTTTTGTGGTACCAAGGATTGAACTCAGGGGTACTGGACCACTGAGCCACATCCCCAGCCTTATTTTGTGTTTTATGTAGAGACAGGGTCTCACTGAGTTGCTTAGCGTCTCGTGGTTCCGAGGCTGGCTTTGAACTCGCGATTCTCCTGTCTCAGCCTCCCAAAGTGCTGGGATTACAGGTATGCGCCACCACACCCAGCTAGAATATTTCACTTCTTACAGTCTCAGTTTCCTCAGCTGCAAACTGGGATCATTGTGAAGCTTAAGTAATAATAATATGTGTAAGAATTCAGTATGTATCGTGCTTAGGACATGCAAACTACTGAGAAAATGCCCTGACATCTCTATTCTTACTGCTGTAAGTATGAAGGTTTACTATCCTTGGTGAGCCCTGTGCATTAGCACATGTCTACAAACCTATGGGGGGAATCAAATATAATCAATATAGGAATTCAATGATTGTCCCAAGGACTCTTAATCCTCAAGTAGGTGACAGTGACATCTTTAGCCTATGACATAATCTTCCCAGATCCCATATGGTTAGGAAGTCTATAACTTTTGATATCAGAGATGGAACTATATAGAAAGTGGAGCTAAATGAGGCTTCCTCCACACTCAGCTCTTCAGGTTGCACCTTATCACCAAGCTTGTCCCTGATGTTTGCTGTGGGTGCCTCCCTTGGATAAAAATGTGTAAGTATGGAAGAGAGTGATGGGGCAGGAAGGACAAGTACACACAGGGGTACCTCCCTCTGGTCTTTGCCATCCAATGCATAGTGACATGACCACAAGATAAAAATTAGAAAAGATGGTTTAACCAGGCAGTCTGGGTGGCATGTGAGATTGTGGAGTAGAAACTTCTCTGAGGAAAATGGAATAGCAAATTCTTGGAGTACCATATTATCAGATAAAATGGTGTACCATGGTCTAACACTGCGATCCAGGAGCCTCTAAAACATCCTGAAGGTCCCCATGGATTTCTGGGAAGCTCTTGCCGGTCCTTGTGCCTCAAATCCTCCTGTGCATATATGTTATCCTTATCTTCTTCCAATGACCTCTTTTGTCTAAGTGAGCTGGGTGGTCTCACTACACCCCTTTTAATGGTAGATGTGTAAACTGGAGGAATCTTGGGTATCATCTGGTTCTGCACCCCTGGATGCACAAATGGGGAAGTAGATACAGCCCAGGGACAATGTCTAGTACAGGATCTGTCACATGTAGATACTTCATAAATGGTAATTGCCCCCGTTCCTTAAGTAACTTGCCCACAGTCCCACAATGCTCAGGCTAGAAATGCCCAAAGCTCCCAGGTTTGAGTATATAATGTGTCAAAGAACATGCTGGCATTTTAATGCACTCTGTTGCATTTAATTCTCACCAATGTCTCTAAAGCAGATGTCATTTTCCCACTTAACTGATGAGGAAAGGAAGGCTCAAGAAGTTAATTAACCAGATCCGGTAATTAGAAGTCTCCTGACTCCCCATTTGGAATTCTCCGCACTCTACTACTCTGGATTCAGGGTTGAGGACAACAGTTTTCTATTATTTTTCAATGCAAACTACTTAGCTAACCAACAGATATCTCATAGCTCCCTCCCATCAAGCAAGTAGCACTGAGCACCTCTGGGTTTAAATACTGTACTTTATTCTCTTGATGGTACTTATCCATGTCAGTTCTTTATTTGTTGAAGAATATAAACTCCAAGAAGGTAAGGACTACATCTTGTTATCTGCCATGTACAGAGTATTGAGAGGAGGGTTGGCACAAAGTAGAAATGCAATGCATCTTTGCAGAGTGAATGAATGAGAGAAATGAGTAAATGAAAGAAAACCAACTGTGTCCATTCCTACTTTTTGCTGTGCTTCCCTGGTCCTCCTCTGGAATTTGTTTCTCTCATTGCAGCTGTGAAGGCCTCCATGCATGTCTGTGCTCACAGCTTTGTATGGAGGGAGGTAACATGGAATACTATGAGTGCCACTCCATCCTTCCTGCTGGCAGAGGCCTGGGGAGACAGTCTCCGGCAGTAGTAAGGAGAAATTATCTGCCTGCCTGTGACACATACTGCACTGTTTAGTTCCAGTTTAGGTGTTGGGAGGTCTCAGTTGGTTTCTCAGATCCCAGAGCTCCCTGAGAAAGGAATGGGATAGGATTCCAACTGATGGCAGGGATGGCCGGCTGGCACATCCTGCTTTATCTCCCTTGCCCACTTCTGCTCTGCCAGAGGCAGTCCAGCCAAGGACAGGGCACAGGGTCAAATTTCTCCTTGAAGATTGCTCTACAATGACTAGAAGAGAGACTGAAGGTAAGGAGAAGGCCCTCCTTGAAGAAGTGACCTTCGCTTTTAGAGCTTCCACAGGGACTTAGATGAGAGGGTCAAGCAGTCACTTTTCAGCACATGGAGACTCTCAGGAGCTGGCTCTGAACCCCAGCTCTGGCTTCTCCTAGCCATGTGACCTTTGGAGAATCACTTGGCCTTTCCCTACCAATCTCCCCATCTGTAAAAACAGTCTAAGAATAGAACCCATCTCAGTTGCTGTAGAGAGAAAACTAATGAGTATTTCTAAAGTTGTAAGGGTAGTGACTGGCACATGGTTAGAACTATGTTGTAAGTACTATGTAACTATTTGCTAGATAAATAGAAACAATCCAAGTAGGCCTCCTGTGAAGATGTTATTATATAATTTATACAATACTCTCCCACATATCATGCCTTTTGATCGTTTCTCTGTGACAATGGGGAGTTTATTCTTTTTCCTTTTTTTTCATTCTATTTGTTTTCCAGATGAAAGACATGAGCCAGAGTGAGGAATGTCCCCTAAAGGCTCATGTGTTGAAGGCTTGGTCCCCAATGCAGCAACGTTGAGAGGTAGGGCTATGAAAAGTGATCGATCCCGAACTCTCACCTTATCAATAGTCTAATCCATTGATGGATTCATAGCTGAATGGACTATTGGGAGGTGCTGGAAACTGTAGATGGGGCCTAGTTGGAGAAGTAGGTCATTGGGGGCATTCCCTAGAAGGGGATATCTTCCTCACTCTTCCTCACCTGGCTCCTTCCTCACTCTGTCTCTGCTTCCCAGCCACCATGAGGTGAGCAGTTCGGCTCTGCCACACATTCCCTGCGGTGATGTTCTGACTCATGACAAGCCCATAGTGATGGGGCCGAGTGATCATGGACTGAAACCTCTGAAAATGTGAACCAGAAAAACTTTTCTTCCTTTAAGTTGTTTCAGATATTTTATTACAACAATGGAAAGCTGACTAATACAGTTCTCATAACAATTGTAGGAAGTAAATATTATTATTCCCATTGTACAGATCTGAAGACAGTGGCTCACCTGTGAGAGTCCCTTTGCAATGCTATGCACACCATGGGTGCTCTGCCCGTCTTTGTGTCCCTGGCAGGAGCTGTCAACTCAGCACTCTAGCAACTGCAAATACATTGAAAACTCACACAAAAAAATCCAAGTAGCTAAATTCCTTGGAGAATGGGATATGCAAGCAAAAGAAAAGAAACTCCTGCTAAGCACAATTATGATTTACATATCTCAACAAAGCTTAATAAAGAAACTCATGTCTGGTCCATGAAGGGCAATTCCTTGGCCATGAGATTGTAGGAGAAAAACCTGTGTGGGTGATGGAAAAGATATGAGCAGGACAAGAAGAGTTGAAAAGAGATGCTCAGAAGCTACCTGGTTGGTCAATTGGGACAGGCTTATATAGCTTAGCAGCCTGCTGTTGTAATTTTCCTATAACTAAACAGTTTAAAATGGGTTTTGAGGGGGAAACAAGGGCAGGATCTGAACTGGGTGTGATAAGGTCTGCATAGAAATGGCTTTCTTAATCAAAGGTTGTGACTTCTATACACACATACACATATTTATAATTGTGACACCCATGTGTTAATTTACTAAAGCTACTATAGCAAAATGCCACATGCTGAGTGGCTTATACAACAAAAATTTATTTTCTTATAATTCTGGAGGCTGAAACTCCAAGATCAGGGTCCTGGAAGAGCTACTTTTCTCTGAGGCCTCTCTTCTCTTAAAGATAGTCAGCCTCTTCACATGATTATCCCGCTGTGCATGCTGAGTGGCTGAGTGTCTCTTCCTTGTCTTATAAGGACACCAGTCATATTGGATTAGAACATACCCACCCATATGACCTCATTTAACTGTAATTATACCTTTGAAGGCCCTATTTCCAAATACAGTCACATCCTGAGTACCAGGGGTCAGGGTTTCAACATATGAATTTTATGGGAACATGATTCTGCCTGTTCAACCTTATTTTTTTTATTCAGCTTATTTGATATGACCTCCTTCTCCTAAAGAACTACATGAATAGAATTACTTTTAAAATAAAAGAAACTAAACTAATTTTTAAATAATTTTTGAGGCTCTCATATGAAATTTTGAAATAACTGAAGATTTTCCTGGGGATGCTACAAAATCCTGGCTGGGAATCACTGCTTTCTGGACAACTAGGAAGGAAACACTCAATTCAGCTTCTAGGAGAGACAGAGTTACAACTGTTGAGTGCTTATTATTTGCCAAGTTAAATATATTGCCCAAGAGAGTAACAAATATTCTAGTATTCTTGTTAAGTATATTGTCTAAGGTCACACAGCACTTAAACAATAGTGTGGTGTTACTGGACTCCTGAGTCCAGATGCTCTCTACCATATCAGACTGAAGCATGATCAGTGTTCTTAACATGCAAATGTGTCCTGTACCTGTTTGCTAAGTAGTATTCTTGTGTATGCCAACCTTTCAAGGCAGACATCCAACAACCCCTACTGGATGGTCCAGTGTAATGATAGTGGAATGGTACTATCTTTTGAGGAGCCGCTTATTTGATCTGGGGAGTAAGCCGGCATGTGGACCCTACTTTCCAGACACAGGGTGAGCGCATAACTTAAATCAGGCCAAGGACAATATCTTATCTCCAAGACTGCAGTGATTGGTCTGGGGTCAGGAATGTAACATGAGCTGGGCCAACCTGAGTCCTTCTTGAAGGTTTTAACAAACTGCTGGTAGAAAATAGAAATTCTCTTTTCTTCTGGGGGATGGCGGATGAGGGGTGGGGGATAGATAGAGCTCTTGGGATGTGGATCTGGGTCTTGGAGGCCATGCACCTCACCATGTAGAGAATACAATCTGCAGAAGGAGAGAATGAAGCTAACACAGCGATATGAGAGGCATGAGTCAGAGAAAGAGAATTATGAAAGCATGATAGTTCCTAAGTCAAACCACTGTTGAGGTCATGTTCTACCTTTCCTAGGGTGTGTAAATGGTTTCTTTTTTTCTTTTAGTAACATGGCCTGGAATTTAAAATGCCAAACTCTAAACAAAATCAGATGAGGGGCAGCTGTGTGGTATGATGTGATGAAAATGAGATATGTAATCAGTGGTTGGGTGTGAATCCGGCTTTGAAATTTTACTAACTGCATGATTTTGGAAGAGAGATAGTTTCTCAAAATTTTAGTTTGTTTAGTAGTAAAATGAAGATAATGATAATACATGTTCTTCTAGAGTTCTTTTGAAGATAAATTGAGGTAAAGTATGTGAGAGGGAAATGTTACAGAATTTTAAGCATAAGTGAGTAAATAGTTACTGTTCCCTGAGACTGCTGAGAGGGACTACTTTTCTGGTCATATATGAAAACCTTCTGCCATAGAAGTTATCAATGAAAAATTATCAAACATTTGAGGAAAGTTATCAGAATGAAATAAAGATGGTAAGAAAACTAGTTCTTATACAAAAGGAAACATAGGTAACAGCACCATCAGCACAAACCTTTAAAACAAAAGCTGTCACAATCTAATACTCTTGAGGAGATAAAGAGGACATTATATTCATGAAACAAGAAAAGGAAATTATAAAGCAAGAGCAAGTTATTTTATAAAAGATCAATCAAAGAGCTGAAAAATGTATAATATGACTGTGGAATGGCAGAATGGATACAACCAAATAGTTATTAAGAGATTACCAGGTGCTAGATGCAAGGGCTATAATGATGAGCAAAACCAGACATGAGCTCTGGACTCACATACTTGCTAATGAGGGAGAAAGGCATTTAAAAAATAACTCTTCTAACACTTTTAAAACTAAATATGATGCTACAAAAGCCTGTATTGAGTTGGGGCCCAGGCAGTTCTTGCCCAAGGAAGTAACAACTGGGCTAAGATCTCAAGATGAGTAGGAATTAACTGGGTGAAAAGGGAGAGTGAGAATTCCAGGCAGAGGAAGCAGTAAATGTAAATAAAGGAAGGTGTGGTTGGTGGGCTGCAGAGACTAGGGGAGACTTAGAGAAGCTGAGATGGAGAAAGGAGGAAGGGGTACAGATCATGCCAACAAGGAGTCATTTTAAGTTTGGATTTGAAGCAACCTTTAGCCTTGAAGGGAAGAAAATAAAATCTCTTCTTGCAAAGGGACTTAAAGACCCTCTTTCCATTACCTAGTATTCAGAATACTTTTTTACAGGCAGAAAATGCAGGCTTCAGCGTTGAGAAGTTTGTTCTCACCCAGCTCACAGTCAGCATTTCGCCGAGTTAGGAAGAAGTGAAACTGCCCAGAGGCATCAAGCGACAACAAAGCTGGACTGGGCAACTAGGCTGACAGATGGGAATTATGCCAGGTGAGGCTGGACAGGCACTGAGTCACATGTACTCTGAAGTTAAACAGGACCCAGGCAGGGGAGAGAGGAGGATAAAGCAACCCCAGAAAAACAGGCACTGTCTGAAGGAGGGAGGGAGGAACCAAGGGAGAGAGAAGGAGAGAGAGGTATGAGGCAGAATGTGCACACTTAATTCCTGGAAGCCTTATAGTTCTCTATTCTAGTTCCTGTGAGGCCATACTGAGCTAGTGTTCTGCTTCTTGTTTCCATAAACTTCCCTTTAAGGTTCTGCTTATATTGGTATAACTAACCCCTTTTTAGCTTCCCAAGAAAAGAAAGGAAACTGAATAGAAGAACAATTTCATTCTTAAGCACGGCCTTATTCACAATGAATATGTACAGTCTGAGATGTAGGAACAGTGTTCTGATAAGAGGCTTGACATTCTAGCCTGACAACATGGAGTGAAAGAGGAAAGAAATTTGCCAGGTTTTTAACCGTGCCCTTAGCTGGCTAAGGATTATGGTCATATCTCTAAACAAGAGGAATTAAAATCTGACAATTTCATAAGCTTTATAGTCAATTGCATATCAATATATTTGGTACTCTGTGTAGCATCTGTTTATTGGTACCAAGTATGAGTTTGACCTTTATCAACACCTTCTTAATATCTTCTTCATGAAGATACAATGTTTTAAAAATATTGCTATAAATAAGCATGTCCCAAATGGTATTCATTGAAAGACTATTGTCCCTAGATATAACACTGTACATCATGTGATAAATGTCTGGTTGCTTAAAAAAAACTGGGGTATACTCTTAGAGATTCAAAATACACAAATGTATAGTAAAAACCCCGAGAAGTTCTTCAGTAAAAAACATTTGTTGAACTTTATTTAGTCCAACATTTCCAAAGTTGTTTAAATATGAAAATGTTCTTTAATGAGCACTTCATAAAGTCCAGCTGGACACAAATAATATAAGAAATGAAGTTTAGGAAACACTTCTTATTCTAAGAATGTACATGTTGACTATGGTATAGTAATTTTTGTGTGGCCACAGGAGGAAATGAGAGTGGGGCCTGGAAAGAAGTTGATTATATTCAGAAATGGAGGAGAGTGTTCACTGTAGTGGAAGCACCAGATCTCTTTCTGTGTATTTTGAATCTCTAAGAGTATACCCCAGTTTTTTTAAGCAACTAGGTGATGTAAGATGAGAATGAAGGGAAATCCAGTGTCAGAGACTTATTGGGGTTCCTGTGAAAGGCAAGCCAGGGAAAACAGTTTAGGATGGGCTACTTTGAATAATTCCCCTGTGTTTTGAGCTGCATGATAGTCTTTAGTTTCTTGTTACCTGGCCTGGGGATATGTAGGGAAGAAGAAGCATTGGCTTGGTGTATGGGAGCTGGAGAAAGGCTTGTTATTGGCTGGTTTGTCTGTGAGAGATGTGCTCCTGGCCAAGCCCTCTGCGGTCCCTAGGAGAGGCCCGGCCTGGGCGGAGCAGTCTGTCCCCAGCCAGAAAGATTTTAAGATGTCAAAACACCATGAAATGTAAATTATAATTTAAAGACATGATGAGTACAGTTACCAGGGGATATTTTGGAAAAGTGTATCCAAACTGACTCCTAAAATCTAGATTTTGGAGACCAAAGTAAATGAAACCAGACAAGCAATTCTTTATTCAGAATTTTGTCAATGAATATGGTATAAAATCTCACAATTATATGTATTTATAATGCACAATAAAAAATACATGCAAAGAAAAATAATTTTTGACTTTATTGTATCAGTTTCTAGTCAAGAAGGTAGGACTGACCTAGGTATTTCAAACAGGATATTCAACACATGTAATAGATCACAAAGGTCGTAGACAAAGAGCAAAAATGAAAATATTAAGCTAAGTCCCAGATTATCTAGAACTGGAGAAATAAGGTGAAATAGCCCTGGTGAAAGGGCTTCCAGAACCTACTATCACAGAGAGTAGATCATAGCCTCAGAAGCTGGTGTGTTATGGTTTAGATGCTCGGTATCCCCCAGAGCTCATGTGTGAGACAATTCAAGAAAGCTTTGAGGTGAGATGATCTGGTTATGAGAACTTTAACCTAATCAGTGAATTAATCCCTGATAGGAATTAACTGGGTAGTAACTGCGGGCTGGTAGGGTGTGACCACAGGAGGTGGGTCCCTGGGGGTGTACCTTTGGGATTTATATTTTGATAGCTGAGCTTAGTCTCTCTCTGCTACCTGGTGTAATGTCTTGAGCTGCTTCCTTCCACCGCACTTTTCTGCCATGATGTTCTGCCTTGCCTGTCCTGGGGGAATGGAGCCAGCCTCTCTGTGGACTGAGACCTCTGAAACTGTAAGCCCTCAAATAAACTTTTCCTCCTTAAAATTGTTTTTGTCAGGTCTTTTGGTTGCAGCAACGAAAAATCTGACTGAAATATGGGGTGACAGAAGAATCACTATCAGAAGAAGGAAGAAAAAAGAAAAAGAAGTGGAGGGAGAAATGGAGGCAGAGAGAGAGAGAGAGAGAGAATTTCCTTTCCTTCCAGTCTTGACTTGCCTACCAGTCAGGTGAACCCTAACAGGAAGCCAACTGCCAAAGGGTCCTGGGAAATGTAGTTCGCAGGCTTCCAGCCTTTTATCGTAGAGGGACAATAGTTAACAAGACTCAGTTTGGGTTTGGGTCATGTTCATAAAAGGCTACATGATTACTAGTTATTGTTATGAGGCTATTGTTTAAGTCTTAATGGACCTGTCAAACAATCACTGTAAGACCTTTATTATCTCTAAATTAATTAGTGGTTTGACTAATCCGTGTGATTGTTTAAGGCTAAGTACCCTAAAGAAAACCACATATAAATAAATTTTCTTAAATTATTCAAATGAAAGGAAAATGTACGTGACAAAGAAGTTTTAGCAGCAAAACTTGTAGGAAAAAAATCCAAAAAATCCACACTTGAAAAAAACCTAAATGTTTAATAATAGGTGACGAACTAAGAGAATTTTAGCATATTATTTAGACTACTGTGTGACTATTACAAATAATAAATGTTGACACTATGTAACAAAACCCATTCTTTCAAGCAGTGTATATTGAGCACCTGATGTATGCCAGGTATCATAATTAATGAAAGGCAAAAAAGAAAAATGAGATATAGTACTGTGTTCTTATGGTGTCTATAATTTTCTGGAGGAGATAGTCTTATAAACATGAAAAAGAGTTTACAAATTACATAGGGAATTAAAATGGCAAATTTTTATGTATACAAATTTTCTATAATGAATATGTATTATATGTATAATAAAAGTAGTAAATTCTTATAATACATTTTTTACAACTATGTAAAATATATATAATTATTGGAAAAGAACACAAGAGTGAAAATAGTTGCATTAGGGTAATCCTACTGTGATATTTAGTTTTATGTCAACTTGGCCAGGCTGTAGTACCCTGTAATTTAGTCAAACACTAATCTAGGTATTGCTGAGCAGGTATTTTGTGGATGTGGTTACCAATCGGTTGACCTTATGTAAAGGAGATGATCCTCACTAATGTGGGTGGGCTACAAAACTGGAAGGCCTAAAGAGCAAACACTGAGTTTTCCTAGGGAATAAGAGGTTCTGCCTCAAGACTGCAGCATCAACCCCTGTCTGAATTTCCAGCCCGCTGATCTGCCCTGTCATTTTGGACATGCAAGTCCTCACAATTATATGAGCCAATTTCATATTCCCTTACTTCTCTTTATTTCATATATGTATATGTTACACACACACACACACACACACACACACTCTGTATCTCTGCAGAACTCTGACTGATACACCAACTGCTGTCATTTAGAACTGAAATGTCCCTCAAAGACCCATGTGTTAAAGGCTTGGTCCCCAGTCCATGGTGCTATTTATTGGGAAGTGCTGAAACCTTTAAGAGATAGTACCTAGTCGGAGGATGGTAGATCATTAGAGGTGTGCCCTTGATATTTGGACTCTCTCTTCCACTTCCTGTCTGTCTTCTTCCCCTGTGTGTTTCTGCCTGAGGTATTGTGCTGCTAGACCCAAAGGTAACAGGGTCCACTGACTTGGACTGACACCTCTGAAACCATAGCCCCTTTTCCTTATTAAGTTGGTTAGCTCAGGTATTTTCTCATGCTGATACAAAGCTGACTAACTTAGCCTTTGTTCTTTTTAACAGTCTTTAATTTATTGCTGGTTTAATAGTGTGTAATTTCCTTACAAGTTTTTCTGCTTTTCCTATGACTAGATTTGTCTTCGATTATCTTTTTTCAGCCCTCCAACAACCTCCATCTCTCATTGGCCCCAAAGATGTGTGAAAGCTGTCTGTAAAGGCAAGTTCTCATGAAGACAAAGGGCAGTGTATTAACATACACATTTTCTCTTTTCTCTCCAACTTGACTCCAAATGAGGATAGTTCTACTCTCAGTCTTAAGGCTGGAGTGGCTTTGCGACAGTCTCCATTCTGTCAGCCCTTTGTTGGATTCCAGAGAGCCATGCTCCCATAATCCTTCATCACAGTTGCCCATCACAAACAGTCTTTTAGAGGACATAGGGCAGTTTGACTATGACTAGCACAAAAGTCCCAGGAGACTGAGTGGCATGCCAGTGGCATTCTTCAATTTCTATTTCTCCTAAAAGGGGACTGTTCAGAAACCTCACTGTTCAGTTCTCTGTATTTCTTGAGAGGTAGAACTGTCAAATGAGTGCAGATTTGGGGGACAGAACATTGGAGTGAAATCTCAGCTCAGCCCATTTGTGGCTGTGTGACTGTACCC
This sequence comes from Geosciurus inauris, assembly GCA_004024805.1. Taxonomy (NCBI): domain Eukaryota; kingdom Metazoa; phylum Chordata; class Mammalia; order Rodentia; family Sciuridae; genus Geosciurus; species Geosciurus inauris. The sequence continues at coordinate 176,668 of PVHX01002007.1, forward strand.
AGTTTACTTAACCGCTCCTAGACTTAGTTTCCTCATTTGTAAAATGAAGATGGTTATCCAGTCACACTTCACGGTTGTGATGAAGAAGTCCAATATAATATGCAAAGTTTCTAGCACAAGGTAGGGTGTCCCACAAATGGTAATCACTATTACTGTAATGTCCGTGAGGGTAAGGGTGAACTTTGGAAAAATCTTTGAACATATGTTGGCCATTAAGCGGTAGAGTCCCTGACCCATTCCCACCTTCCAGATCTGGCTGAGGATAAAAAAGTGATATTTGCAAAGCCCACTAAATGCTCAGAAGAAACATATTTTTACATTCATTTAATATTGCCACCATGTTAGTAAGAACAGGATATTAATCAACTCTATAAATAGGAGAGACAATTTACCATCACATAGAAAATTTGTATTTGCAGATATGCTCTTTCCCCCAAAAGTATGTAGACAGTAAATAAATAAATAGCTTTTTTTTTTCACCTTCCCCTTGGCTTGGCACCTTATAAGGTAGGCTGGCAGGTAGGTGCCTATTTGCACTATCACTTCTTCTAGGCCCAAGGACCCAATTCTAGTTAGCTTTCGTGTTTCTGAATGTGGATTATTTGCTTAATGAAGCATCTGCCAGGAAAGTTTTAAGCCCAACCAAGCTTTCTTCTAGCATCTCTGCTTCCTTCTCCTCCCTCCCTCAGCCCTTACCCAGCTGATGTGTGCTTAGGAAATGCAAACTAATTTTAAAATTCGCTGGAGCAAAACATGATTAGAATGGTTAAGTCTGCTGCCAAAAATAAAATCAGCTAATGCATTCCATATATTTAGATTTCCAAAATTAAGTTGAAATGATGCTTAGTTCATCCAAAGTTTGGGTTGATATGCATCATCCCATATCTCTGCTAGTTGACCCTACTTTTTCTGGCAGCAGTAAATTCGGTTCTCTTGTAAGTGGTATCATCTGTTCCATATCCCAGGGCAACGTTTTTGCTCTCTCATTCTGCTGAGAATGGGGTCACACTCCCTATTTATAATGATGGAGAAGAAACTCCACAGATTTGGGGAGAAGCAGGAGACAAGAGATACTTCTGGCTCTATCTTAACTAAGTCTCTTGCATTCTTTAGGTCCTTCTGCTCAGCCTTGCCAGATGGTCAGGAGGCCAGCCAGGGAAGGATGCCCCAGTTCTACCAGGTGACAGTACTAAGAGAGATACAAGTAAGGCTCAGAAGTCACGTTGCTGCCTTCAAGGAGCTCACTGTCTCTTTGGGGAGACAAGATGAGCATTGCAGCATAATGTGCATTACAAAACACAATTAATTGTTAAATTTTGTTGCATAGACTGTAAGGAGAAACTCAAGGGAGTGATCATTAATAAAGGATGAAGCAGTTTTCATGATGGAAGAAGTACCTGAGTTAGGTAGGTTATGGGAGAACAAGAGCATTTCAGGTGAAGGAACCAAGTTCAGCAAATGTGAGAATATAGAAACATTCCAGACACAGTTGTGGGGCAGCCTAAGAAATTAGCCTGTGTGGAACTGAAGCGCTAAGTTAAGGAGTTGGAGGAAATAGAGGTGTTTGAAGATTCTTGGATGCAAGGAACAGAAAACAACCAGATGTCTTTTAAGAACAAAGGGGGATTTATTTAAGGATACAAGAGTGCCATAAAATGCAAGGACAGTGATGCATGGAAAATCATGTTAGGATCCAGGAAGTTCTAACTGTGTCTCTCCTTTCTACCTCTCTGGATATACATCTGCTCCAGTATCCTGGTTTTTAATTCTATGGCAGATTATAACTGCCTTCAGCATCTTGAGTTCTCTCATTTCCTTTCTAGTCCACTGGCTGTTGTTCTGCCTCCATTCCAAGTTCCTGGGTGAGAGAGAACTTGATTGGTCCATGCCTGGTCCAATCAACTATGAGGTGAGGTCCCAGAGTGCAAACACAAAGTGGCTACTGATGCCCCTCCTAGGGTGAGAGGCTAGAAGGAAGTCCTAGGGAAGGGAAAAAGTCAATTCAGTAGGTAAGAATAGCTAGGACAGGCTTCCTGCCATTCAGTTCCTCCAGAGTCATAGAGGAAAACTGGGTGAAAATACTTCAGTTGGCTGGAATTCTAGAGGATCATCTCAATTTTGGCAAATATAAAACAATCTAGCTTTTTAGAGCAGAGAAATTGGTTTGTGACCATTTATTTCAGAAAAAAAGGATTATTGACTTTTGGGGAGACAACACTAAGATGCTTTTTGACTTTGAATGATACTGTCCCATTCTGCCGCTTTCTCATTATACTCATCTTGTCTACCATGCATCTCTTCCTCATGGTTTGGGGACCTTCCTTCAGTAGGGTCCAGCATCCCTCCCTAGGCCGAAATGAGGTTTGGTACCCTCAAAGCTGGGAGGTTCTAGGAGGGGAAATGCATATTGCCTTAGGCCAGCGGCTACCCATTGGCTGGAATGTGAGCTTCCTGTGGGCAGGAATAGGTCCTGAATTCACCTTTGCATGTACCTGGTGTCTGGCATGGTGCCTATCATGTATGGATCATAGTGAATGCTTCTTGAACTGAAGGAATCAAGTCAGTTTCCACATATAAGCAGTTCATAGCCAAGGATTCACTTAAAGAGAATATAGCTTTATTATAAATAAGGACAATAATCATAATCTCGCCCTGCAAAAACATTACATATGGCACCACTTCTGGTCCTACCAACTGTGTCTTGTAGAGGTTAGATGACCCCAACTCCTATTTAGTTTCAAGGATCACCTTGATTTGACTCACTTCAAACAATGCTTTGAGACCTTATTTATCTTCCTGCCTAAAGGGGGTCTTGGGTGCCACAGCCTTCTTTTAGAAAAGGCAGGAGCTGGCGCCAGTCACGGGAGCAGAAAAGCTCCACTCGGTCCATGGTGGCCTGGGACGAGGGTAGAGAGGTGCCGGCCACCCTCCACCTGCTCCCCGGGCTCAGCCCACCTTGCAGAGCTGGAGGAGAAAGGCAGTCTGGAGGGTGGCCCACCCGGGTGAACTTCTCGCCTTCCACAAGAAGAAGGCAACAAATGAGACAAAATGAAAAATATAATGATGCATATTATATTAATCATCCTCCCTTTTTCTGACACAATAAATCTTCTCTTTAAACTCAGGGTAGCGATTGCATCATCTCCCTCTCTCCTCGAAACAGCACAGATTAAGATAAAGTGATAGTGCTGTGTCAAAAGAGAGCTTTACTGCCACACTTGGGATACAAAGAGAGAGGTTAATTTATCATCGCTGGGGAGAACTGACAGAAGAGAGATATACTACCGAAAGGGGATTTAGCACAGGGCCAAGAAACTTCACACTATTTTTACCATCTGTCACATGCTCTAATAAAGCAGGGCAAAATATGAAGAAAGGAAAAATGAACTATCAAACACTGATGTAATGCAGCCCATAAATCTAATTTAATTACTTTGCATGGAGACAGGTCCTCCAGTCTGTGTGAATATACTGGATTTTCTTGGCAACTTAACAACTAAGTGTTTTAATAACATCACACTATAATTTATTCTGCTTGAAACACAAAACCCCTTTTGTGAGAGTTTCATTTTTGAGAACTGTTAATTTTTTCGGCTAATGTCAAAACTGGCATAAATTCACATGTGAACTTGAAGCCTGACTGTGAAAAAGGCTTAGGTTACTGCATGCCTTTTTATTGTTTGGCACTTTTTCCCCCTTCTGCATGCATTAGAAATAATTGGGCTCTGTTGATGACTTAGGTGAGGAGAGTTGTCTTGCAATTAGATTTTAATATAATGACAAAGGGTATGTGTGGGGGGATCTTTGTAAAATATAAAGAGGTAAGAAAATGCAATGGGGGGAAAACAACCCTTGTTTTCCAGCAGAATAGCAAAACCCAATGTAAAATATACCTGGAAACAGGCTGTCCCCGGAACCATGACAATTCTACTCTGGAGGATATAAGATCTCAGGGCCAAAGGGACGCTGGGAATGCAGGTCTGCCCTAGAGGGAGCCACCGGGAGCAGAAAATAAATCAGAAATAAAATTAATATTCATCGGGTGTCTTCCCGAATTTGGATGCAGTTACAGAAATTATTGTTAATAATGAAAGCCATATATCAAAGGTTATAAAATTCATCTGGGCTAGGACACTATTTTTTTAGGCTTTGTTCTGAACCATTAAAGATGACATATTGCATTTGTGTGCCTCTGTGTATAATAAGATACATTTAGGTCTGATTCTAACCTAAACTGGCAATTTTGGCATTGAACTCAAGTTCTTAAATGGGGGCTGTGACACTCCAGTCCAGAGGAGGTCGGCTGAACCCATCCATTCTCCCATGACCTCACTCAGTAGGGCAGGATGGATGGGTAATTAATTTGTTAGATCATCAGTGATTCATGTTGGAAAAATAAAACTCTGAGCCACTTGACAAATTCAATGGAAATATAATGGGAAAAAGGATAAAAAAATCCCTATTCTCCTCCCCTCTATAAAACCCCAAACCCTCACACTGAAAGAAAACCTACATGTAGAGATAGTCTGTGAAGTTCATTTATTTATTTCTTCAGCAACACTTAATAAATCCTTGCTCTGTGGAAATCTCTGTAGGACACATGTTGGGGGCATATGCAGTCTGGTAGCAGAGATGAATCAGACAGACAAATGACTTTGGTTGGGGATATTTGGAGAAAGTTTAACCTGGCAGCCAGTATCTGTGGAGTTCATACAGGGGACAGATATGGAGCTGGTCATGATATGGGATATGGATAAAACAGAAGTGATTCATCTGGAAAATTCTAACAAGTCTTAGGCCCATCAGGAAATTGACCACAATATCCATATTGTTGAATATTTATTGAATGCCACCGGTGATTTGGTACGTGTTACATATGTAGAGCTATTCAAGGACCTTGAAGCCAGGAAACCGAGTCACAAAGGTTTTCAGAGAAGTGCTTTCAAATAAATTTCTCCTCATGCTTGTTTCTGAAGTTCACACTCCCTGGTTCAGACTTGGAAAACACTCAATTCTTGTGGTTTCTTGTTCTGTTGAATTTGTGTGGGAGAAAAATGTACAACCTTGAACTCTGAATGAAGCCCAGTGTGAAAAGTAGTGGTTTTCAGCTGTGCTATTTCAAATGCTCTCACTGGTATTTTTAAAGACTTCCCACATATTCTGTTACTGACCTGGGGCCTGGAATAGTGAACATTAAAAATTTAAAAAAAAATCAAACTGCTAGTATTTACTTATGAAATGACTTGGTTATAGCCCAGCAATCCAACTGCCTTAAAATTAGTGCACAAATTGAAAGTTTGAAGGGTTTCTTTTTTGGCATTTTGATTTCCTCATCTGAAAAATGGGGATATTAATACCTACCTCCCGGGGTTGTTGTGAGAATTAAGTGCCACTACATATGTAAAGCATTGAGCTCAAGAAAATGATGGCTGCAATTATTATTTTATTATAATTTTTTTGATTTCACTCCTCCTCCTTCTTTTCCCCCCCGGCTGCAT
>PVHX01002008.1:0-136046 GCA_004024805.1 Geosciurus inauris
TGAATTTTGTCAAATGCCTTCTCTGCATCGATTGATAAAATCATATGATTCTTATCTTTCAGTCTATTGATGTAATGTATTACGTTGATTGATTTCCGTATGTTGAACCAACCTTGCATCCCTGGGATGAACCCCACTTGATCATGGTGCACTATTTTTTTGATATGTTTTTGTATGCGATTTGCCAGAATTTTATTGATTATTCATTTATTTATATGCGGTGCTGAGAACTGAACCCAGTGCCTCACACATGTGAGGCAAGTGTTCTACCACTGTGCCACAATCCCAGCCCAAACCAAGGATCTTAACGTCTATCCCTAGTGAAGTTTAAGAACAAATGATTACATGGGTCAGCATTTCCCAAACTGCTTGAAGTGATGACACCTATTTACTTTCCAACCTTAAAAGTTCCTCAGAATATAGCTTCAACAATGCTGACCTAGATGATTCATAAGCACTTGGATAGCAGTAAATACCAGGAAACGCCTGAACAATTCAGGCCAAAACTTACTTCCTTTTTTGATAGAGCTGTTATATAGATAGATAAGAATAATGCCATAAACACAGTATTTTTATTTCCATAAAACCTGTCTAAATCTGCATAAAGTAGTTCAACCAAATATGAATCTACACAACAGCCCGGATTGATTCACTTGTTTATTATCCATCAGATGTCCTCCAGCAGTGGTGACACCAGTTACGTAACAGAGGGAGAAAGGGAGGTGGGGGTGGGTTCTAATTTGGCCTGCTTTATGGAACTATGCTGCCTCCTAAGGATCCTTTCTTTCATTTTTGACTTTTTGCAAATCATTTGCTAATACAAACTCGGGTTTGCCAAGCATCAACATCAAGCTCTTGGCTTTATGCAGTCCCAAGTGAACCTTTAAGAAAGAAATCGAGACAGTCTTTGTTTTATATCATGTTGATTTTCCTCGCTTCAGTCATCATTACACACTATGGTTCTTCAATACCATCTTCTAGGTTTGTATATATTTATGTACCTACAATATAATTTAAACTGAAAAATACAATCCTGTTTAAAAACTTGGGACTGATAGGCATGGGAGTTGGGGTGTCTAGTCAAAAGAGCCAGACTTTGAAGCTTCAAAGGGATTTGGTTAGTCCTGAGCCAAATTTTAGCATATTACTTACTGGGTATGTTAATTCCAGGCCTGTTATTAAATCTTCCTGAGTCTCAATTTTCTCCTTTATAAAATGGGGATGATAATAATACCTACCATGTTCCGTTTCTATAAGTACCAGAAAAAAGTAAATTCTCTTTCATGGTACTCAGTCCTGAGTATAAACAGCTGTAGTTGTAACTGTTATTATTGTTACCTATCTTGCCTGCTTCAATTTATTCTTAACCATGTTTATGTTACACATTCCAGTTTAAAGATCACTCTTTGATAAAGAGAGAAGCCAAAGAATTGAGTAGGTCTGCTTTCCATCATATGTTAACATTATTCCTCTGCCCCAAGCAATGAGCTTAGCCGTTACTTGTTCGCGTTTTGAACGTAGCTTTAAAGATCTCTTTTCTTTTGTCTTTAGCATTCTCTCCAGCCTCAGCTTGGTCTGAACTTGAATTTTGCAGATATTTCCTTACTGGTTTATGCCATTCCTCTGAAATTGCCCTTGACCATGTGCTTGACTTTCAACCTTTTATACATTCTTTTAATATCCAAGCCCATCAAATAGTTCCTTGTTCTTAAAATGGTTCCCTTTCCTTTTCTGTGCTCATCCAAAAATATTGTAATTTGACTATAAGAATTTTCCTTTCTTTTATTTCTTTGTATTTTCCTTTCTCACTTTTTATACTATCCTTTCAAGTCTCTGAAAAATACTGAAAAATACTTGTCTTTTCTGACATATATTTTTTAAACATCATTGTTACTATTCAGTTATGCCCAACTTTCCTTTCTTTTTAGTTATCAAACAATACTATCGCTATTTCCTCCCAAGGATTTTGTCAGTCCTACCTCAATAAATGGTTTTTGAGTTGGTTAGAACTATGTTCAGAGGGCATTTCCATCTCAATGCTTCCAGAATCTTTGGTTTAAAAAAAGAAAATGACAGCAAACCTTTTGTTTTCTAAGGATTGAAAGAAACATCTATCGGCCTTTGAGAGAATGAAAGTCCTTATCATTGACTATATATATTGGGTTGTGGCAATTTTGATACTTAGCTGAATCTAAGTATGTGCAGTACCATAAACCAGCAAAGTAAAACTCTTACTCATTTGTCCACAATAACCTGCAACAGTTGTTCAGGCATAATTAAAATGTTTTGGCTCCACTGACAAGAGAACAAGCTGTGCTTTGAAGTTAAGTCATGACAGTTCACAGTCACAATTTCTAAGGGGTTGGCAAAGGATGAAAGTTTATACCCCCAACTCTTAAGTGGTGGAAACACCTTGCTGTTATATTTTTGAGTCTTGTGAATCTGTGGCTATTTCCAGAATCTTAACACAAGAACACAGAAAGGACTTCTAATATAGGCTGTATCTGATTGTCTTGAAAATGCACTCAGGAGAAATTAACCAAAAACAAACAAAAACCCTGTGTGGCTATGTGTAGTGGTTTCCAGTGGCGAATAGCCAGAAATTAAAAATAATTTTAATTATCTTGCAGTTTAACAAGCCAAAATTTTATTCTTCATTTGCTAAATGAGAGGAAATTACGCCAGAGAGGGACTGCATTTCAAAAATTAGCAAGGCATAGGAACTTTTCCCAAAGGCCTAAATATTTAACATATTCAAAGACTGATAAGTATAACTAGGCTTAGTTATTCCTTAGTTAGCCAAAGGCCTTAGACTAAGAATAGCAATAAATATAAAAATATCCACCAGTTGTCATTCAGCTAGCACACATGTGCCAGAATCACTCCTTTCCTCTCCCTCACACTGAATCATCCACCAAATCTTCTCTCACTGCTAAAGATTCTTTAGCGTTTCAAAATAAAATCAGAGGAAAAGTTATTTCTTGGAAATGTTTAAAAGTGGTTGAGATTTCTCCCTACATCCTAATCAAGCACAAAGATCAATTGTTCTTTATCCACAACACAGTCCTAATGAAATTTTCAAAGAATAAAACATATTTAGAGTAATGAATAAAATACAAAGACAAAAAGACTTCTGCCTTGTCCAGAACAACTTGGTTATTAGGTCAATAATAACCATATACATGCTATCCTGGGTTTTTAAAGTACACTGCTAGAAAACCAGCAGCAGATGCTAAAAATAATTAACCTGCAAATGAAACCATGGAGACCTCAGTTCTTTCTGAAGTTGAAAACCTCAGACGTGAAAGTAATTAAGATTTGGATGTTATGGTTTGACCTATCCTATCCTACAGAGTCACAGAGCCCCAGAGCCAGGATGGTGAGGAATGAGAAGTAAACAGTGTTCAAAAGCCACCATCACATGAAAAACAGGCTTCAGTGGAAAGGTGTGTTGACTTTAACTGTCAGTACACTACAAAATTAACCCTGCTCCCTTGAGCTGAATTTTATCAATCAGCAAAATTCACAGCCCACTTAGAATGCTAGCAAACACATTCCAAAAGAACAGTTACTTGCATTATGTAGAAAAAGCTTAATTTCTGAGTTTAAAACTGATTATGCTTAATTACCAACAAGGGCCTCATCTTTGTCTGTGACCCTAGGTCTTCCTCCTTTTTCCTTGACTCAGCAATGAGCTCAGCTTCCTCTCTCTGACCTTCCTTTTCCAGATGCTGGAGCACAGCAGGCATTTCTAGGTCAGCAGAGGAAATTATTACTGCCTTCCAGAACAGTATCTTCTGTGTATTTGAAGGACTGAACAAGAACAAGGGATAGTAATTCAGGATAGTAACCTCAATTCCGACCCTGACTAGGGCATGGCATTAACTGCCTTGTGTCTCTACTCTGCTGGGGGAAGAGGGACACATGATCTACCCCATAGCTGGCTGGCATCAGCCACCTAAACACTAGGCTCAGTCTAGGTCAGGTGACTCCATGCCCCTAGCAAACTTCCCGCCATGCTGGCTGTAATAGTGACTCCCTGCCTGACCCACAAGCCCACGATAATAGACAAATCTTCACCTTTCCATCTGAATCCATGTATTCTGCTGCCACATATTTCTTAAAATACTTTTATTGGCCTGAAATCCACACATCATAAAATTCACCCATTGAAAATGTGCAATTCAATGATTTTTAATATATTCAGAGTTGTGCAACCACCACCACAATCTAATTTTAGAATATTTTCATCAACCCCAAAAGAAACCCTGTGTTCATTAGTAGTTACTTCCCAAATCCCCTAAGCAACTATTAATCTACTTTCTGCCCCTATGGATTTGCCTATTATAGACATTTCATATAAAATATATGTGGTGTTTTGTGACTGACTTTTTACATTTAGCATAATGCTTTCAAAGTTCATCTACACTGTAGTTTTAATAATATTCCCTGATTGGTACATACCACGTTATATTCATCCACTCAACAGTTTATGAACCTTTGGGTTGTTTCCACATTTTGGTTGCCTTGAACAAAGCTGCTATGTACAAGTTTTGTGTGAACACATGTTTTTATGGATTTTGGTCACCACTTTTTTTTAGCAGCCTCTCTCCTGTCTCTTCTTTTCTGGCCTTAAGTTCAGGATTATCTTTAAAAAGAAAAATACTTGGTAAGTGGTCATTTACATGCACTGTGGATGGAAGAAAATAAGTACAACCTTTGGAGGACAATTCCTAATAGCTATCAAAAATTAAAAACATACCAGACACAGTAGTGCACACCTGTAATCCCATTAACTCAGGAGGCTGAGTCAGGAGAATTACGAGTTCAAAGCCAGGCTCAGCAAAAGGGAGGCACTAAGCAACTCAGTGAGACCCTGTCTCTAAATAAAATAGGGCTGGGGATTTGGCTCATTGGTTGAGTGCCCCTGAGTTTAATCCCGGATAACCCAAAAAATAAATAAGTAAACAAACAAATTAAATACATATACTCTTTAACCTCAGAATTCCATTACAAATTCTCTACAAATAACCCCCTAGGAAATAAAGATTGTTCAGTAAGAATCATGGAAAAGCAGTACAGTGAACAACTATTCTGTTGATTTAAAAATCATAATAAGGTAGAACTAAGTATGAAAAGCTATTCCATATATTAAAGAAACCAAGATACAGAAAATGCATATACTAAATATATCTACTTATATAAAAGTGTGTGCTTGTATGTCCACAGAAAAAGTCTACAAAGATATATATATAAAGATATATATATATATATATATATATATATATATATATATATACTTTAATCTTTTTTAGTTGTAGATGGACACAATACTTTTCTTTATGTGGTGCTGAGGACCTAACTCAGTGCCTCACATGTGCTAAGCAAGCACTCTACCAGTGAGCCACAACCCCAGCCCCAAAGATATATTTTTTAAGTGAGGATTAAAAAATTGATGAAAAGGGATAATTGCTTTATATTTTATATCTAGTTTGTATAAATGAATTGCTAGCACACTTTTAGGATTTAAAATGTATATTGTAAAATAACACAAATACTCCTTCCAGGAGTCCTCTGATGCCCCACTGTGAATAAGTTACAGGAGGGTGTGAGAAAATGAATGCCAAGGAGAGAAGAGATACGCCAAAGAGGAGCTGGGAGTGCTGAAAAAAACATTCCCATTTCATCATTGACTCCTAGCAACCCCGAAATGGAAAACACGAGCAGAGTCTGACTCCTACTTACATCCTCAGGAAGGCAGCATGGCCCTACAGGAGGACAGACATTAGATAAGCCCTGTTCCCACTTGGCCAATGGGATGTGTGAAAGGGGTATGCCCCACCTCCAGTCTGGGCTACAAAGTCTCCTGGGCAATCCACCATTCTCACCATGCCAGCCAGAGAGATGATCCAATGAAGGGTTTCAAGGCCTTAGGAAATGGCAAGACCACTCGATGAAAGAAGTCTGGGTCCCTGAATGTGTTCAGGGAGCAGAGCTCTCCCACCCTCATACCCACAATTAACCACTGAGATCTGTGGAAACTTGAACATGGTTTTGGTTTTTTGTCAGTTTTTTTATTTTTTATTTTTCTTAAGGCATATCCACAACACAGCCAAAGTGTGTACATTTGTATGTAGCAGATAGCCCACTCTTACTTATGTGTATGTGACTTTATATATATTATCATGTTTAACCCTCCTAACAACCTGGATAGTAGATGACACTGTTTATACTTTACGGATGAGGAAACAGTCTGAGGGAAGGAATATGACTTGCTCAACTCACACAGTTTCAAAGTGGCACAGGTAAGATTTGAACCTATGGATCTCTAACTCCAAAGGTCATCAGTATTCTTTGGGACACTATGGCTCTCCTTGCTACTGGGTTCCTTTTTTTGTTGCTAACAGTTCCTATAGGGCTGCTCCTGCTTAAATAAACCTGTTACTGACAAGCAGTGCAAGCCAAGGCAAGTACCTACCCAGGAAACCAAAAGCAAAAGAAAGCCAGAACCGGCTTTGCTGCACTCAAGTCTGATGCTGGACCTGACTCAATCAACTTGTGATGATGGAAGATTAAAGATCCTATTAAGACCAGATCATCAGAAATATCAATAATATGCTCTAGGAAATAAGCAGGAGACAACTATACCATTTTAATTTCCCGTTAAAAGAGTCAGTCTAACATCATTAAGAGTGACATTTAAATGCTAATTGAAAAAGCAGTGTTCCCATGTCTCTAGACAAGTATTTGCATGTTAATTAATTCTGGGGATAAGAAGACCAGCTTCCAATATGAGGTGTCAGAAGAAAAAGTTCCCTTGCAGAGGAAGATGAAAGGTTATGGCAGAGACATAATTAAATTACTTGGCTTCAAGAGTCCTAAAAAGAAATAAGCTATCATTTGCGATGCAAATTCATATTGCCTCTTTTGTGAAGAGCGTATTTTAACCAAAGCTCCGAAATATAGATTTTCCACTTCAGGACTCTTAATGGTATGCCTTCATCACAGATCAAAATGACTTTTACCAGAATAGTGACTAACGAGCTCGTAAAGACTTGTCAATACCAGAGACAGAAGCCTTCTGCCCTAGAAGCTAATAAACCACAAACACTCCGAATAGTTAAAAAAGAATATCAAGTTGATTTTTTAAAGGAACAAACCATTTGTAAAAGAGTCATGCAAATTAGAACAAACCCACAAATCACAGAGCCAGAAAGTTGTTCATTAGGATGAATATTCACAAATTTAGTTACCTCAAAGAAAAATTTTACATTACCTTTTTTCTATTTTATCTAATTCCTGGTAGTCCCTGCTAGTAAGCACATTATTGCTATGATACTGCTAAGTACTTGAAGGATATAAACATTGATGAATATTCACAATTCATATAGGCTAAAGAGGGTTTTCTTTTCTGCAAAGGCCCACTTCAATAACAAAAGTATACTCTACAGACTTGTTTTATAAATATATGTCACAAGGGGTTATTATCTATGATATATAAAGAACACTTACTAATTAGTAAGAAAAAATACACTAAACAAAAGCCATGAACAGGATATTCACAAAATAACTACAAATGGCCAAATCAAAACTTTTTAAACTCACAAGTAATAGACTCAAATTGAATATACAATGAGTTTTACTGTTTTTTTCTATCAAAATAGAAAATAGTAAAAAAAAAAAAAAAAATTCTCCAGATTCACAAGAACCTGTTGTAACTTGGAGGAAAGTTTCAAATGTTACAATTCATAGGGGCAAAAGAAGGTTCATGCTGTATAATATAGAAACTTCAGTTTCAGGAGTGATTTCCAAGAAGAGAGAAAGGCAATAAAAATGTGTATGTGTATGGGCTGGGGTTGTGGCTCAGTGGCAGAGCGCTTGCCTCCCACGTGTGAGGCACTGGGTTGGATCCTCAGCACCACATAAAGACACTGTGTCCATGGATAGCTAAAAAATATTTTTAAAAATGTATATGTGTAAATGCTCAGGATCACACTTTTTACAACATTGAAACAAAATAGAAACAACTTAAGTTTATAGCACTAAGGGATTAAGTACATTTTGATGTTACCCATAAAATATTCTGTAGACATTAAAAAATACGTTAAAGCTAAATAACTAAAATACAAAACACTAGGAGAATTAAAGAAGAACCATATACGTGGAAAGATATTCTACATACCTGAATTGCAAAGCTCAACACTGCAAAGATTTCAATCCTTCTATTGATTTGATTATAAAAACAATTGATCTAGAGATTCACAATAATCTGAAAATATTCTTGCAAATCTCTGATATGTCTGTATTTGAGAAACTGACAAGCTGCTTCTCAGCTTTATTTGGAAATGTGAAAGGTCAAGAATAAGGATCTTCAGAAACTGGCAAGAAGAGCTAGTCTTCAGATTGTTAAATTATAGTAACTGAAGCATATATTAGCATGAGGAAAATATACCAATGGAAGAAAATAGAGTCCAGAACTAGACCCATGCACATCTGGATACTTGACTTATGAAAAGAAGGTGGCACTACAAAGAGAAATGAATAGTCTTTTGAAAAATGTTCCTTGACCAACTACAGACAAATGTGGAATAAAATGAAACGTAACCCTAACTTCTCACCATACACAAAACTTAATTCTGTGTGAACTGTAGATCTAAATGTGAAAGAATAAAATAATTAAGTTGACAGAAGATAACATATATATATCTTCATGACAAAGATGTCATACAGAATTCAAAAAACACTAACAAAGAAAAAGTGTGGTAAGTTGAACATTAAAATTGGGAACCTCACTAATCCTATTAAAGGAATAATAATAAAGGCAGCCACAGAGTGGGAAAAGATATCTCTAACACATATAGCCAACTTATATCTAAGATATATACAGTACAAGTAAATAAGAAAAGGTCCAACAGTTCTATAGAAAGTGGGCAAGAGACTTAAGAACTTCAAGCCACCCCTGCAAAATACCCAGTTAGTCAACAAACCTATAAAAAAGTGTTCAACCTCATTAGCTATCGGGAAATGAAAATTAAAATCACAAGATCAGACAAAAATCAATAAGATGACAATACCAAGTGTTGTCAAAGATGTAGAGCAACAGACACTCACATATATTGATGATAGGGTTGCAAAGTAGTGCAACCACTTTGGCAGTAGCCCCTAAATTTAACATGACACTCCACTTCCATTCCTAGGCATATGCAACTGACAACTTAAAAACCTACACATATATGCCAGAAGACATGTACAAAAATGTTCACAGCAATATTTTTCATAATATCCCAAACTGTAAATAGTCCCAATGGCCATCAGCAACAGAATGGTAAATACTGTGGCATGTTCTTTCAGTGGAATAATATACAGCAATGACAATGAATGAAACAATAAACATGTTAAAAAGAATGAATCTCACAAACAAAGGTTAAGCAAAGTAAGTCAAAACAAAAAATTACAAACATATCATTTGCATAAAGTTCAGAAACATGCTGTTGTGTCAGATTCACAACAGCCACTATCTCTGGTGGAGAGGAAAAGGCCATGGAAGGCTTCTAAGGGTACTAGGAATGTTTATTGATCTGGCTGGGGGTTATGGATGTATTCACTTTATGGTCATTCACTGAACTATATATACTTAGGATCTGTGTACTTTTCTAAATGTATGTCATAGTGCTGTAAAATATTTTAATGTATATTTATTATCTTGGAAGCATGTCCATGATATATTAAGTGAAAAAAAAAAAGTTGCTTAACACATTATAGAATTCTCTTTTGAGATATATGTAAATCATTCTTTTTTTTTTTTTTTTTTTTTTTTTTTTTTTTAGTACTGAGGATTGAACTCAGTGGTACTCGACCACTGAGCTACATCCCCAACTCAACTCTGTTTTGTATTTTATTTAGAGACAAGGTCTCACTGAGTTGCTTGCTACTTTGCTTTTGCTGAGGCTGGCTTTGAACTCACAATCTTCCTGCCTCAGCCTCAGGAGCAGCAGGGATTACAGGCGTGAACCACCACACCCAGCAGAATCATTCTTATCTAATACATTTAGGATCAGGAATTGTTTAACTTCAAAAGGTAGTGAAAGGGAAGACTTATTGAAAAAAAAAAAAACAAAAAATTTTATTTTGACTTAGCACTAAAGACTTCAGTATTTGCTGGCTAGAATTCCACACCATCTCCATAAAAAATATCCATAATCCATTTTCTTCTCTATTTTCAGTTTTAATATCTTTAACATGGGCAAATTTAATTATGTGAAGCAATATGAATGTTGAATCCTTCATGATTTTAATATTTCTTTTCAAATCTTTCACAATTATTCCACTGGCTGTGAAGTCCAGAACAATTGTTTTAGAGTTTCATCTTTATATTTTGCTAAAAGCATTCAACCTAATTTTAGCAGAGAATAAACAACTAAATTTTTACAACTCTATTTTTATACTCACATTTCATTGGTTTATGTAATATTTAATTAGATTTCATAATTACAGTAATAAATTCAATTGGCATAAACAGAACTAAGAAAAAAACAAGTGGCTCTTAGCAAGCACGTGACTTTGGATATACTAAAGAAAAAATTTAGCCTTAAGAGTGTTTCTAATGTATATATACTTAATTCTTTGCTTAAGAAATATGGAAGGATATATTCTGAAATATTAATACTAGTTTAGCTTAACCGAAGGAGTTTCTGGTAATGTTTAATTAGATTTGCTTGTATGTGTTTCTTCAGAGGACTTGTATTGATTATACACATCATTTCAAGTCACAGGAACCTTGTTCTAAGAGCACTCCATTCCATCCTCTTGAAGAGTGGTGGCGGCTGCTGGAAGTAGATGACATGTACCCTGTCTTCCTCTACGACAGTGTGAATTGAGACTTCTAAATTAAGTAGATGACGATTCAAAAGCTAGCTCTGCCACTTATTAGTGCATGTACATCTTTGAGTGTGTCTGTAAAATGGGGATAATGCCACCTACTGCAAACAGGTGCTGTGAGAATTAGTGTGAGTCCTATAGGATCTAAAGCCCTAAGCACAGCATCTGACACACAGTAAGCTCCAATAACTGGTAGCTTAAAAATGAGAAGAGTAGCTAATACAGGAAAAAGAACCAACATATACATGATACAACAAAAAATAAAGACTTCCCAGCACAATCTACTGACTATGTGCTGAGGAAACGCAATGTGAAACGTTGGGGATGGAAGAGACACCAGCTTGTCCGGGAAAGTTTCTGACATAAGAAGGGGCTCAAGTTGAGAACAAAAGAAACGAAGAATAGAAGCCAGTAATTTAACATTTCATCCAATCTCTGGAAGGAATGTACTAAAAAAAAAAAAAAAAAAAGTCACAAGAGTTTTGGAATCACCTGTACATATAACTGGAACTTGAAACTACAAAAGAATGTGAGGAAACCAGAACTATGTGAATGTTAGATTTAATATTTTAGAGAGCACAGGCAATGAATGGACTTTCTGCTTAGGACCAGTCAGACAATACAAGGCCTTTGTCTGGTTGGACAAACAGGAGAAGGAGAGAATTGTGGAAATGTGTCCCAGTCCATTCTAGAATCTGTTGCTTGCAAACAGGAGTCCTTATCACACAGATCTCTAACTCAAGCCACTATCTGCAGGGAGTCCTCACAGGAAGCTTTCTTCCTCTACCATGTTCTAGGCACTGTCTGGGCAGTAGGAATTGAGAGGTGAATAAAACAAGTCCATTGCCCTCATGGAGCTGACATTCTAGAAGTTTCAACTCTCTACCTCTCAGCAAAGGATAATTTTTGTTATCTATACCCAAAACATCTTTTGAAGTGGGGCAGGAGGTAATACCTATGAAAGAGTGAGACATAACCACCTTTACCAGGACAAGGTTCACCCTCCTCAACCAAAGGTAGAATGAAAACTAGAAAGAAGCGTTAGGAACTTTGCAAATTCAGTTAAAGGACTGCAGGACAGCAGCCAAAGAAAAGTCCCAAAGTGGCCAAAGGTCAAGTCAAATGATACAGCCCAGTGGGAAATACTAAAAAAGCATATTGTCATAGGTGACATCTGGGAGTCTTTTAGGTTTTGCTTTAATCAGAAAAAGGCAATCTCTTTAATTACATTGAGTATTCCCTTATTACATTCCCATCATTAAAAGACTGCACATATTTGGTTACATCATGTGTAGCAAAAGACACTGTAATTAGGCCAGGGTTGGGGCGGGGGGACGGACACAGAAAACATGCACAGTGGGATGGCCTATCTGCTGAGCCAGGCTCCAGAATCTTAAGACTCACTAGGGAAGGTTTAGGGAAGTGAGGGGAGTCCCAAAGTTAAACCAGAAACTTAGTAACTTGGCTGGTTTAAGCTGTCAGAGGATAAATAATGACAAGTGGAACTAGCAGATGTTTTGAGGTTTCCATATTTACAAGCTATCTCTTTAAAATTAGGTTTATTATATAATGCTTTTCCTTCAGACATAAATTATTGAAAACTATATACAAATGTTCCTCAGAAGGCAATAAGCTACCTTTTAAAGGAATGTCCATTTCTATCACTTTCAAAATACCTCCGTTAGTGGTTCTTAAACTATGCCTGAAGGCTTACTAGTTGCAGTTCCTCAATCTGGACCAAAGCATTCTGTTAAAACCATATATGAAAGTCTTCGACTAATCCACAGAAAATAAGTTGATGAGACATTCTCAATGTAAAGCATTTCCCCCATAATTTTGTTCCTGAATCGGTGGCACTAATAGTTTTACCAAGAATACAAACAGAACATAAATTTTATTAGGAAAAAAGTGAGAAAAAATTGATCATGCCTGGTCTATGCTATAGTTTGGATCTGGAATATCCATGTCTTAAAAGCTTGATCCCTAGCTTGTGGCACTACTGGGAGCTGGTGGAACCTTTAAGAGGGGGGGCCTAGTGGAAGTTGGTTAGTTCACTGGGGATATACACTTGAAGCGGATATTGGGATACCAGCCTCTCCTCTTTCACTTTTGTTTCCCAGTTCACATGAGGCGAACAGACCTCCTCCAACATACACTGACACCATAATGATTTATGCCACCATAAGCCCAAAGTAAGAGTCAAGTGACTGACCACGTATTAAAACTTCTGAAACCATGAGCCAAAAGTAATGCTTTTCTCCTTATAAGTTGACTAGCTCAAGTATTTTGTCACGGTGACAGAAAACTGATTAACATAGTCCAACATCTTTTGGTTCTCACTCACAGGTGTGACTGGAGTTCTACTTTTTATATTGTTAACCTCCAGTGAAGTCCTAGGAAGGCACATCCAGGAGCCCATTCATTCCCTCTCCCCCTCACTAAAGAGGTTTGCCTCCTTCCCACACAGCTGCACTGTGTATACTACCTTCAGGCACCATGAATATTGGTTATTTACTAGAAAAAGTACTGCTCCATAATCAGATGCTGTCAGGTAAACTTTTTGGATTTCAGTTTCCTCATCTATGATATGGAGATAACATCTGCCCTGTCTATCTCACAGAGGGATAAATGAACTGTGCATTTTCAGGAACAGTGTAAACTGCAAAGTGCTATAGAAAGGTAAGGCATCATTACTATTACTATTTATTAAAACTTCCATTAAAAATGAAAATCAGTAATTCCCTCTTGACCTCTCTCTGAACAATTGTTCAAAAAGCCCTTTCTTTACTCCTTGAGCAGCATGCAATCTGGGCTAAAATATTATTTGCCTTCAGGCATAACAAGTACATCAATCTAGTCATTAATTTCAAACATATTGAGATTTTTTTCTCTATACAGAATGGCCCTAGACTATATATTATATTTCTGATTTATAATCATGCTCAATATTTTTAAATGTCCATTTAGCCCCATCTCAACTACTTTCCCAGTAAGGGGTGGGGTTAGGGGGTAGAAAAAGACAATTTAGAATTCCTGAATTAGATAAACTTGCCACTTAAGTTCATTTCTCCATGAGAATTTATTTCCCAACTAATTCAAGATTAGATGGATGTCTTTCATTTATATGAGGTATTTATCCTCTTTATCACATTCACAGAAAGCTGGATTACATAAAGATAATTTCCTTTGGCATAAAAATTTATGAAAAAATATTAGGAGAGATAAAATAAAATTTTATATATTATAATGATATTCTGCTCCCTACAGATAAATACACATGCACACATGCAAAATATCACAAAGAGTTCCACAATTAGGAAGAAAATTGTTATAATCCTCACCTCATGAAAAATTTAAAAGAAGAAAAAAAGAAAAACTTTGAAAGAACGTGAAGAAATCTTGTGATGTTTGAGACTTTAAGAGGACTTTATTAAAATGCATCAATAAAGGAAAGACTAAGAAACCCCTCCTCTGTATGTCCTTTGTCAGCCAAGAGCACCACCATCTAACCAGCTCTACAAACCAGAAGGAAACTCCAAGGTTACCCCTGTTCCTGGGTTGTAGGAATGACAGAGCAACCTAAATAAATGGTTTATTTTTCTCATTTAAAGGTGGCCACAAGTAACTGGCAGCAGACACAGCTGAACATCTCTGTGGTTTTGAAACCAGTGAATCTCCTTTCAGTCTTTGTGTCAATGTTCCAAGAAGAAATCACAGACACTGCATTCATATTCTAGGCACAAAGACAGTAGAGGGGGGAAAACAGGGTGGGACTAAGAAAAAGAATAGCAAAGGACATGTTTACTTTGGACTGGCCTCTGTTGTAAGTACTTTATAGTTCATTTAAAGCTTTCAGGTAGATACACTATCATAGTCCTAATTTTGCAGGTATAACTTGCTCAAAATCCCACGACTAGAAAGTGGGAAATGATCAGATTTAGAAGTCAGCTGCATCTCCTATTTGTTGTGTGGCTTATGATGTATTTGTTCAGCATGAATCCCACATTCCTCATCTGTAAAAGGAAGAAAAGGCCCACCTTGTAGAGTTGTTGAAGAGACTAGAGAAAACAGACATGATGTTCTAGCAAGTAAAGCATTCAACACCACATTATGACCATTCTCTGCTTTGGGGTTCAGAGTTGTTCACTTGCTAACTACCAATATTTTAATCAGTGTAAAAGTAAATAACTGAAGAAAAGCAAATCTTACTCATGTGTTGCTCTCCACCAATATTTTAGACCACACAGCTATGACCTTCCAACAGGAAAGCTGACTTTGTTTTGTTTTGCTCACCTGTTTTACTGTTTTAGCATTTGGAAAGAGAGAGTATTTTTAAATGAAGATATTTAATCAATTGCATTATGCAAAAGGGTGTCAGTAATGTGGGAGAGATTATAAGAAATGAGTTGCAGTACTCTCAATGGACTGGAACAAGAGTTTAAAGGAGACCTTTGGCATTTTTAACTTGTGCATTAATATATTAGCAGTTCAAAATAACTAAATCTTAAATGTTAACATATTATATTAAATAAAAGTCTACATATTATTTAAAGTCCACCTTAAATTGACTTGATGGAAGCAAATATTTGAGAGCCATGGATTTTTTTCCTGACCTCCCCCTTTCTCTGAATGTCCATTGATCTCATCTTAATAACTAAGCTTTCATTTACATCTAATGTTATTGTTAATTGGCTCAAGAAAGCCAAGCGTAACTCCAATAGACTACAAATCCCTTAAAGGCCAGGAACATAAAATTAGGAACAAGACAAGGATATCTATTTTCACTATTGCTCTTCAATATAAAAATTGAAATTTTAGCCAGAGAAGGAAATAAAGGGGATACAAATAGGAAAGGAAGATGTCAAATTATCCCTGTTTGTAGATGATATATTCTCATACTTAGAAGATCTCAAAAACTCCACCAGAAGATTCTAGAGCTAATAAACAAACTCAGCAAAGCATCAGAATACAAAATCAACATACAAAAATCAATAGCTTTTCTATACAATAATGAATCCACTGAAAAAGATATCAGGAAGACAATTCTATTTACAGTGATCTCAAAAAATAAAATACCTAGAAATAAATCTAACCCAAAAGATGAAATACCTCTATAATGAAAATTATAGGACACTGAAGAGAGAAACTGAAGAAGACCCTAGACAATGGAAAGAAAGACCTGTGTTCTTAAATAGGCAGAATTAATATTGCTAAAACGGTTCTCTTCCCCAAAACAAATACAGATTCAATGCAATCCTTATCAAAATTCCAATGGTATTCTTCATAGAACTAGAAAAAAAATCATATGGAAGAATAAAGGACACAGAATAGTGAAAGCAATTCTAAACAAAAAGATTGCTGGAGGCATCATAATACCTGAATTTAAATTATATTTCAGAGATATAGCAACAAAAACAGCATGTTAACTAGTGTAAAAACAGACACACAGAATAAAAGACACAGAGACAAAACCAGTGATCTGATCCGTGACAGACACCAAAAACATGTTAGAAAAAAGCCTTTTTAATAAATGGTGCTGGGGAAATTGGGTAAGCATATATAGAAGAGTGAGACTAGATTCCTCTCTCTCACCCTGTATAAAAGGCAACTCAAAACTGATAAGACATAGGAATTAGACCAGAAACTTTGCAAATGCTAGAAGAAAACATAGGTTCAACACTCCAACATTTAGGCACAGGCAACAACTTCTTCACTTGGATTCCTAAAGCTCCGGAATTGATACCAAGAGTTAATAAATGGGATGGCATCAAATTAAAAAGCTCTTGCGGGGCTGGGATTGTGGTCAGTGGTAGAGCACTTGCCTTGCATGCATGAGGAACTGGGTTCTATACTCAGCACCACATAAAAACAAATAAATAAAGATATTGCGTCCATCTACAACTAAAAAAAATGTTAAAAAAAAAAAGCTCTTGCACATAGTCGGGTGCAGTGGCACACACCTGTAATCTCAGCACTTTGGGAGGCTGAGACAGGAGGATCACGAGTTCAAAGCCAGCCTCAGCAACAGCAAGGCACTAAGCAACTCAGTGAGACTCCATCTCTAAATAAAACACAAAATAGGGCTGGGGATGTGGCTCAGTGGTTGAGTAACCCTGGATTCAATCCCCGGGGACCAAAAAGAAAAAAGAAAAAGAAAGAGCTTCTACACAGCAAAGGAAACAAGAGTATGAAGACAGTACAAAAGGGGAGAAAATATTTGCCAGCAACTCTTCAGATAGAAGATAAACCTTCAGAATACATAAAGAATTTTTCAAACTTGCCATCAAACATCCAAATAAACCAATCAATAAATGGACAAATGAACTAAATAGACACTTCCCAAAGAAGAAATGTAAATAGCCAACAAATTTTTTAAAAAGTTCAACATCTTTAGCAATCAGGGAAATGCAAATCAAAACTACACTGAGATTTCTTCTCACTCCAGTTAGAATGGCAATCATCAAAATACAAATAATAAATGCTGGGAAAGAAGGCTTACACTGTTAATGGGATTATAAATTAGTACAGTCACTACGGAAATCATTATGTAGGTTCCTCAAAAAACTAGGAATGGAACCACCATATGACTCAACTATACCAGCCCTTGGTATTTATCCAAAAAAATTAAAGTCAGCATATTGTAATAATACATGCATACCCATGTTTACAGCTGCACAATTCATAATAATCAAGTTATTGAATTAGCTTAGGTGTCCATCAATAGATGAATGGATAAAGAAAATGTGGCATATAGGCACCGCATGTTTATTAAGCCTTAAAGAACAACAAAATTGTGTCATTTTGCAGGAAAATAGATGGAACTTGAGAGCATTAAGTGAAATAAGCCTCACTCAGAAAGTCAACAGTTGTATGTTTTCTCTCATATATGGGAGCTGGAGAGGAAAAAAGGACACAAAGTGTGAGGGGTGGGTCTAGGGGTAGGGGTATCATGAAATCCAAAGGGATACCAGTAGAGGAAGAGGAGAGGAAAAAGGGAGGTACTGAAAGAGGAAACTGACTCAATTATATTATGTGCACATATGAATGTCACAATGTATCCCCTCCAATTATGTATAATTATAATGCATTGATATTTAAAATTAAAAAAGCTGGGGGGAAAAAAAGTCAGGCAAGAAACAAGCCTTCTGAATTCTTTATTGCCCTCAGCCCCATTCCAGAACTGGAGGCAACAAACACTTAGGGATTAATCCCTTGCTGGATAGAGAGTAGTAGCTGCAGCTGATCACAATGCCTGCAGGTTATCTTTATTCAGAGTATATTATGTTGCAAGAAGATACAGATTGTCACTCTAAAGACAATCCTTTCTTTAGCTTAAAAAAGGTTCCAAGTTATTAACCTTTTCAAATTTATTTTAAGCTTACTGTGCTTTTACTTTCCCGCAAAGTTGGATCTTTGTTTTCTGTTTTTCTTGTGTTAGGGTAGTGTTTCCTTTCAGGTTGGGAAGAAACAAAGCACAGAAGATGGCAGAAAAGCAAAGCTCATCCTCCAAAGAGGCACTGCAATTTTCTGAAATCACAGTATTCATCCACTCCTCCTTTATATTAAAAGCATGGGCAGATTTTTTTTTTCTTAAAATCAGCAAGAAATCCATCAGGGCCAACAGCATACTGAGCAATAGAGAATTAAAATTGTGAAAATTACTGAGAATTTCTCCCTTCATTCCTATTTGTCACAAAATGAAACTAGTGTTCATAATACCAACTTGGTCACACAGTGAATTTTGCTGAAAATAAGTCAGGGAGGCCCTACTAGGCAGTGAAACCCAACAGTGCTGTAATAAAGGTATGAACTTAACAGTTGAAGGGAATCAGGGTCTGTCAGATGAGCTGCATCTTAACAGGAGTCTGCCAGGGGACAATAGGAAGGGAATGACAATTTAGGCCAACTAAGGTCTCTTGCCCAGATCACTACTGGGGTCTCTGAACTGGTCTCCCTGGTAATACCCTTTATCCTTCTCTGCTTATCCTTCACACTATACACAATTTCAAAATGATCAGATAAAAAATGAAAATCTGATCATATCTCTCCCCTCCAAAAGTTTCCTAGTATAACCAGAATATATTCAAACTCACATTAGAGGCACCTGGGGAACTCTTTTAAAATGCTAGTGACTGGATCCTACCACTGAAATTCTAATTGGCCTGAGATGTAGCCTGAGCCATCAAGATGACTACAGCGTTTAGTCAGGACTACTGGTCTCGTCTCCCACCACTTCTTGCATCGCTGCCTGGACCCCCACCACAGCAGTTATCCCTCCCTGTCTCCTATGTCTACTTTACGGCCTCTGCATTGCAGGTCCTTCTGCTTGAACAGTCTTCCCTTTGTTCATTACTTACATCTTGCTCAAATGTCAGTCTGTAAGTTCCTACTGAGGAGCCACCATCACAAGTCTACACTACGGCTCAGCACATTATGAAAAAAGGTGTGAAGGGCCAGCAACCACGGGGTTGGGCGAATTACAAGAAGATTCCAAAGCCACGGACGACTTATTTTCTCTTACAGACAATGGGCACTAGGAATCTAATTTATGGTTCTATAAAACAAAAACAACAAACTTGGAGGCTCTCCTATACATACAAAACATGCCAAAATAAAATAATGACTGTACCTTCTAGGTTATTAGTTAAACTCCTAAAAATGTAGCCTGGCCCTCATGACCTTCAAAGACTGGGCAGAAAGGTACGCTTCTCTCCTCACATACACTCTCCCCTTTCTCACACCAAATAAGTGGGCCCTTTTCCAAACTCACCTTTAGCTTCTCGCCCTCCACTCCTTGGTCATCCTGCCCTTTGCTCTAGAAATCTCACTTCTTTCCAAATCTCTGTTTGTCAAAATTCCAGCCATTCTTAAAAGCTGAGATAAAATAGTATCATGTTCATAACACACCTCCTAATTCCATAACTTCCTGATACTTCATTTTTCCCCTATAGTATAGAGATTTTATTGTGATTTCCATATTTTCACTCTGGCATCCTGAAATATATTCTATATAGATCTGACAGACTAGACTTTCAAAAGCAAAATTCCAACAAAAGCTACCCTTTCTGGTGGCTTCCCACTAGGCCTAGAGGAAAAGCCAGCTCATTGGTTCCAGGCCCAGCAGTTCCTGGTTCATCTTCCACACTCCTATTTGCCACTCCTACTGATTTTGTGGGCCAGCCACTCTCCCTCAGGGCCTTGGCACATGCTGCTTTCTCTGACCAGGGCAATCTTCCCTTCGCTCTCCCAGAACTGACTCCCTCTCAACCTTCAGATGATTCCTAAAATAGCTCTCCTCAAGGAGCCTTCCCAGAACACCCCAGAGAAGGGAACTCCCCTTCACTGTCCACCACTGTTTCCTTCGTGGTCCTTTCACAACCTGTAGCAACTCACTTTTCATGCTTGTTTTGTGTCTCTCTTAGCATAGAAGCTCCTTGGCCATGTCTGCATTGTTCACCACTGTATCCTCAATTCCCAACAGGATGCCTGGTATGTGGTGAATGAACGAAGGAATGCAAAAAAAATCATGTCTAATTCTTAGTCTCTACAAATACATGAAATAATTTTTCTCAGAACCCCCATGAAACTTTTGTTTTATACCTCTCTACTTGTCTCCCTTGTATGCCAGTTATTTGCATGTGGTTTTGTCGTTAGCCAAGTTAGACTTGTTCTCTAACATCTTTGCTTTCACCACAGTACCATATTAAGCTCAAAAGAAGAACAGAAGATCAGAAGAAAGTAGAAAGGAAGTGGAAAACAATGGAGAATATAAGAAAAGGAGAAGGAAATGGTAAGAAAGAAAGGAAGTGAAGGAATAAAGGAATGACTCTATAGAGTAGATAAGTATTAGAGAAAATTCATTTATGATCAGTTAATAACAAGTTAGTAGGTGTGCTAGTCAGTTTCCCATCACTGTAACAAAATACCTGAGGATAACCAACTTATGAGAGTAAAGGTTTATTTTGGCCCACAGTTTTAGAAGTTTCAGTGTATGATTGATTGGCCCTGTCACTTTGCAACTGTGGCAATGCAACTTACCATGGCAGGAGCGTGTGGTAAAGAGAGCTGCTTGCCTCATGGTGGCCAGGAAGCAAAGACAAAAATAGGAGATTGGGGTCGCCATATCCCTTTCAGAGCCACACCCCCACTGACCTAACTTCCTCCCCCTAGGCCCTACCTCATATAGGTTCCACCATCTCCCAATAGTGCCATAGGCTGGTGACCAATTTTTTAACATTTGGGCCTCTGGGGGACACTTACCCAACCATAGCAATAAGGCAAGGAGTTCTCCTAACTGTAATTTTTTTTTTAAATATTTTTCTAGTTGTAGATGGACACAATATCTTTATTTATTTATATTTATGTGGTGCTGAGGATCGAACCCAGTGCCTCACACATGCAAGACAAGGGCTCTACCACTGAGCTACAATCCCAGCCCCTAACTGTAACTCTTTAAGCCAACATTTCTGCATTTTCCCCCTTTTTTCTTCTTCTTTCCATTTTAACTAAACATCCTCCCCATACTTTTGTGGTATTTTTTCTTTGGGTCCCAGAATGACAAATGACTAGTATTCTCTATTTCTCTGGAGGCCATGTTAGTTCATTATACCTACAATTAGCAGAGTGACCTTGACAGATCAAACAAGGTCATCTCATCCCAGTATCAGATGAGAGTAACTAGCTAAGCGGTCAGCTCCAGATCAAAGTTTATTTTGAAAAGACCAGAATACCGATAATTTCTATTCCTGGAAATCCAATGAACAATCTCTGTTGTTCTCCCATTTTTCTTTGGCAACTTCTGTTGAATTTAGCTGTGTGTTTTTTGTATTTCCTCTTGCTTGTCTTTCTGGGATTAGACTGAGATAGGGTGCCTACAAGTAAGTTCTACAAAGGGGATCTTCAGTTGGTTCCTAAAAGAGAAAGTCATGATTAGCAAGTTTCTTCCTAGGATGTAGAAAGAGTAAAGTCAGCAGTGGGACAAAGGAAAAGGAAGAATGGGATGGGGAAAGGCTCTCAGTGGGCAGAGTGCAACTAAGCGGAGAACAGAAATGATTTCAAAACAGCCAGTAAGACTCTCTGGGGAACAGAATGAAAGAGGAAGAGATTCAGAGAACAAAATAATCAGCTTTTCAACTAAAGAATCCAAGAATAATTTTTTTTCCTTTATCAAGTACCTAAGAAAAGACAGAAGTAGTTTATAAATTTTCAGCAAATTTAGGTCAAGTTTTTATTATTATTAATGTAATTCTTTTTAACTGTAATAACTTTACTATAATTGGTGACAGACTCTTTTCTCCTCTTATGTTGTTCGCCCCACTCCATGTGCCCCCACCTCCAAGCCAAGATTATATCAACAATGATTATTTCTGTGTTTTTTTCCATTTGAGTTACATCATGTGCCATAAAAGTAAACATATTTATAACTAGCACGTTGTGTAACACAATACACTTCTCTATTTTGCTGGTTCTCAAAACTTGAAAAGTAATAAAACACTCTACACTCCCACAAAATTAAATGCCTCGGTAGCTCAAATTCTTAGTAAAATGTTTCTTAGTCCTTGAATTCCTGGAAACCTGTGAGAATAGCTCAGAAGAAACAAGGTACCACAAAAACACAACAAATAATGGCAGCAAAATGATAAAAAGAATTTATTTAATTTCATAAAATTTAGCAGTGAACAGTCCTAGCCTCAGGTTTCCATATTTCTCTTTCTTATAAGAAAACAATATAGCACTATACTCCTGATGTTAAACTGTATATCCCAAAGACCTTAATGAACCTTTGAATACAAATCAATATAAAGTAGTGTCAGATTAAAACTTATCAAATCTAAACTTAATTATAAAATTTTCATGTAAATTGTTAATAACCAACAACTTTGCTTACCAACTGAATAATACCAAACATAAAAAATCCCACTGTATTTAAAACCCTGAAATACAGAGGTGATCTTATTTTATTCAAAGCTGCCACAAATTATAAGTATTTTAAAAAGAAATTAGTCAATTTGTATTTTTTGATATCCTATGAGAAACATTTAGAATTAAAACTAGTCCAGACCCCAGGGGCAAGAAATATAAGTGTTTTGAGATTAGAATCTGTAATCTGGTTCCAAAGATTTACCAGAACATGTGTTTAGTGATGAGCATAAAACACGCCCTGCCCCACTATGCTTATTATTTTATTGATCAAATATAAATCTGGGGGTGGGGGTTGTGGCTCAGCGGTAGAGTGCTCCCCTAGCGTGGGTAAGGCACTGGGTTCGATCCTCAGCACCGGGTTCAATCCTCAGTACTACATACAAATTAATAAATAAAAATAAAGTTATTTTTTTAAAAAAGATAAATTTGGGGGCTTGTTTAGAAACACCACAAGGAAATCAACACAAGTCTTCCAATCAATAACTATATGGTAATGTACCTTTGGGAGCAAATCCAACCATGATAATAATAGTGGCAATGAGAATTAAGATACACTTCACACCAAAACCAAGTGTCGAGTGTGAACACACATTGCTAAATTCTAATGACAGGGACAACGCACCAGGAAATCCTTTAGGACCAATGTTCAGTCCTGTGGCTCTGCCTCCAGGGTAGGCATCCATGAGTCCATCCATGCATCACCATCGGCACCACTGGCACTCTCATCCAAGCCCATCATGGCTCATGTGGGATTGCCATGTCCTCCTCAACAGACGCCCTGCTTCCTTCTTCCTCTTCTACAATCTATTTTTTCTTTTCTTTTAAGGCTCATCATTTATTTAGTTTTTAAATTGTTGTAATTAGAGCGTTATAGTTATACATAGTAGCTGGGTTCATTTTGACAAAGTCATACGTGCATGGGAGTTGATTTACTTCATTTCAGTCCCCGTTCCCCTGCCTCCTTGCCTTCCCCTCCTCTTCCCTCTCCTTATTCTCTTTCCTCTACTGATCTACCTTTTACTCATTTATTTATTTTTGTACTTTTTACATATAAAGTTGGCGTTCCCTGTAGTACATTTACATATGTGCACAGCATGACTCCGTTAAACTCATTCCACATTCCCTCTCCTTTCCCATCTCTCCTCCCTCCTGATCTCCTTCTTCTGTACCACTGATCTTCCTTATATTTTTATTATATCTAATTGCCCCCATCACACCACATGCTTTTTTCCCGCTTATTTTACTCTAGCTTCCACACATAAGAGAGAACATTCAATCCTCATTTTCTGTCTAGCTTAATTTAGTTAGCATGATATTTTCTATTTCCATGCATTTATCGGAAAATGCCGTAACTTCATTCTTCTTTATGGCTCAGTAAAACTTCATTGTGTACATATACACCACATTTTCATAATCCATTTATCTATCGGCGGGGGAGCATCTATGCTGGTTCCATAACTTGGCTATTGTGAACTGTACTGCTATAAACATTAATGTGGCTGTATCCATATATTATGCTGATTTTGTTTCTTCTGTATAAACACCAAGGAGCAGGATAACTGGGTCATATGGTGGTTCCATTCATAATACTCTGAGGCATCTCCATACTGCTTTCTAGAGTAGTTGCACTAATTTGCAGTCCCGCCAACAATGTATAAGTGTACCTTTTCTTTCACATCTTCGCCAGCATTTATTATCATTTGTATTCTTGATTATTGGTATTCTGACCAGTGTGAGATGAAATCTTAGTATAGTTTTGATTTGTATTTCCCTGATTGCAAAAATATTTCAATCAATCTCAATTTTCTATATTTTTTGGGCCATTTGTGTTTCTTCTTTTGAGAAATGTCTGTTTAGTTCTTTTGCCCATTTATTGATTGGACTATTTATTTACTGATTGCTTGATTGATTGGTGTTAAGATATTTGAGTTCTTTATCTATTCTGACTAATAATCCCCTGTCAGGGGTGTAGCTGGCAAAGATTTTCTACTGCTCTGTGGGCTCTTTCTTTATGGTCTTGTTTCCTTCACTGTATAGAAGCTTTTTAATTCTACAGCATCCCACTTATTGATTCTTGGTTTTGTTTCTTGAGCTTTAGTGGTCTTGTTAAAGAAGTCAATGCTTGCACCAATATGACAGAGTGGTGACACTGTGTTCTCTTCTAGACGTTGCAAAGTTTCTGATCTAATTTCTAAGTATTTGATCCACTTTGATCTGACTTTTGTGCAGGGTGATAGAGATCTAGTTTCATTCTTCTACACATGGATATCCAGTTTTCCTAGCACTTGTTAAAAAGGCTATCCTTTCTCCAATATATATTTTTGGCATATTGGATTTGTCTCTATCCTCTATTCTATTCTATTGGGCTTCATGTCTATTTTGATGCTAATATCATGCTGTTTGTTACTATAGCTCTGTATTGTGATACCTCTTCTTACTCAGAATTGCTATGACTATTCTGGGTCTCATATTCCTCCAAATGAATTTAAGAACTGTTTTTTCCTAGTTCTGTGAAGAATATCATTGGTATTTTAATGTGGATACACACCATTTTTCTACTCAAAAGCCAGAGTAATCTTTCAAAACTGTCTCTAGATCACAGCATCCCCCTATACATTTTTTTCTTCCCTTTTTCCTCCTTTTAATTATTTTCCTGCAGCAATAAAGAGGCTGGACAAACAACATCCATGTGTTATTTTCTGTACCTTACACACTGATGCAAACCAGGTTGAGAAAAATGGTCTAAAAATACAGCACATTGTTAGCAGTGATATCCTACTACTTTGAAAATCTGAAACATAAAAGCTATAAGAGTTAATAATAGCTCTCTTATCCAGAAGCCACATGTCTGTTCCAACTCCCCAAACACTGTTGAGAAAAACTAAAGATGGGACAGACAGGAGGAGACTCAGAGATATCACAAAACTCATATACTAAAACTCCCTCATACTTAGATGAACCTAATAAAGTCATCTATTTTTCTACATATAATCAGAGAGAATATATTTGGAGGCACTGGGAACTCTTGGGGAAGCCACATGGACAACATTAGAAAATGAACACTAACCAGACAGGAGGATACAGCTAAACTATGAAAAGCAGATATGAGGATTCAAAGAAACACAATGATGTGTGGTCTTCAGCATAATGCAAAAACTCTACTTGGAGAAGATCCAAAGTGTATTCACTATATTAGGACACAATATTTCCAAAGTGGTCCTGAACTAGTAAGAAAATACTAGATTGTATTCCTAATATGTAGAATACATTTTAGCAAAAATTTCACCAAAAATTGCTAGGTGCCCTTCAACAGACGAATGGATAAAGATATTGTGGTATATGGAATATTATTCTCAGCGTTAAAGAATAAAATTATGACATTTGCCGGTAAATGGATGGAACTGGAGAATGTCATGCTAAGCAAAATAAGTCAATCCCAAAGAACCAAAGGCCAAATGTTGTATCTGATATATGGATGCTAATTCAAAATAAGGGGGGTGGCTAGGGAAGAATAGAGGTACTTTGGATTCGATAGAGGGGAATGAGGGAAGAGAGCGGGCATGGGGGTAGGAATAATAATAGAGTGAATCAGACATTATTACCCTATGTCCGTACATGATTACATGATCTATGTAACTCTACATCATGCACAACCAGAAGAATGAGAATTTATACTCCATTTATGTATGATGTATCAAAATACATTATACTGTCATGTATAACTAATTAGAACAAATTGTTAAAAATATAAGAAAATAAAAAGTCTATGCCAAGTTCAGTAACTATTTTTTAAAAAATGGCTAAAATGGTCTTAAGTAATGCTGCCTAAAAGGTTATAATTCCTTAGATAAAAAATTCATTCTTCCAGGACAATGACAATAAAATGAGCAAATACACTGACTGGCTAAGAAATTAACTGATTTTCTGTTCAAGGTGAAAAATTTCTATGGGTGGTGTGTTCAGCCTCAAGAGGACACTCAAGCTTCTACCTGCAGGTAGCCAGGAGAAGGTCTTCCTGAGTAGAGGAAGGTAAGGAGGTTCCAGGTCCTTACCAGAAGTTCCCTGAGTACCTGACAAACCAAGGAGTTAAGGTTTTTTCCACTGATCCTCTTTGGGTTGTTCCTCCCTCTTCTATACACAAAGGCCACCTACTGCTTGGGAGGACTTTGTCCTTCTTCATTCACAAAATATTTATTGAGTACCTACTACATACTAGGCCCTAGCCTATATGCTGAGGATACAGCAGTGAACAAGAAAGGCCCTGACACAAGCAGCTT
Source organism: Geosciurus inauris (assembly GCA_004024805.1). NCBI lineage: Eukaryota > Metazoa > Chordata > Mammalia > Rodentia > Sciuridae > Geosciurus > Geosciurus inauris. The sequence goes on from PVHX01002008.1 coordinate 27,078, forward strand.
ACACCAGCTAGGTTCAAGGCCTTAGAGATCCAGGCTTTCTCTTGCTTCCTTACATTAACAGTGGGGCGAGGCCTCAAGGTCCAAAAATGGTGTGTTCTTGTGTTCCAAGACAGGCTTTACTACAGAGGGTTCCCATATGGCTTACATGTGATCTGGTTCAGTTCACCCAGGGTCTTACAACAGTCGTTCCTTTTAGTAAAGAACTCTACCCTAGAAATGGGAACACTATCTGGATCATAGCTTAACTCATCTTTTTTTTTTTTTTTTTTTAAATGGGACCCAGGGCCTCATACATCCTAGACAAGCACTCTACCACTGAGCTACATTCCAGCCCTTTTCACTTTTTATTTGGAGTCAGGATCTCACTAAATTGTCAGGATAGCTTTCAAATTACAATTCTCCTGCTTCAGCCTCCCTAATAGCTGGGATTTCACATGTGTGCCACTGCAACTATCTTAACTAGTCTTAAAACCAAGGAACCTATGGAAAGCCATTCCCTACATTCATTAACAAGTACTTATTGAGCATTTATTATGTGCACTGTAATCAGCACTTGAGATATATCAGTGAACAAGAGAAAGATACCTGACCTGTGCCATTACTTGATTGGGATGCTGGAACACTCAATAAATAATGAGCATAAGTAAATTATTTAGTGTTGTGGACAATAAGTAGTGCTTAAAAAGAAAAGTACAAGGCAAGGGGAATCAAGGATGCTGAGGGAATCGAGAAAGGTTGACTACAATTTTAAACTATGCTCAATATGTAAGTTTATTAGCTGACATCTTTATTGTCTGTTCTTCAGAATTATTCTAACAACTGCCTTCATTGTAGGTAAAGTATCTTTGGGAAAATAATCACCAATCAGGACTGAACTTCCAAATGTGATTGGTGAGGTTTTTGTGATCTGTACTTCATAACTTTCTGTTATTAGTTTAGTAATTATGGTAAACAACCAGCATGTATTTTTTTCTTTCATTATGTTCATGCCTTTATAAAGAAAAAAAAAAACCAAGATATGTATCTGTGAAATGTCCCTCAAGTATACTTACTTATATATTTATTTTTCCTACAAAAAAGAGTATGGTACAAAAAAAAAAAAAAACGAATACAGGAGACACAACCATATTGCCAAGTCAGTTCAATTAGAGCTTTCCCTTAGACTGGCTTCAAATTCATTAAAATTGTTTACGTTGAACTTCTACAGGGACAGACACCTTCGGATAACCTTTTAAATTAAAATACAGGTTTCTTGTAAGTGGAATTTTACCTCTCTATCATATTCCCTTATTGTGACATCTATGATGTTTCCATTCAGAAATTACATGGTAGCATGTAATTAGGTAATTTGGACTGTGACATGCACATTCATGTCTAAGGACTTCACTGAATTTGAATGTCAAAATATAATTTTCAAAAAGGCAAAAATATAATTAACATACAAACATATAGTGAGTACACTTATATTAATGACAGCAAGATGGAAAAAAATCTGATATAAAAGGCAGTTTAAAAAAAGAATGCTAGATCAAGATTCTATATTATATACAAAAATTGGTTAATATTCTTTAAGGCAATAAAACATGACTTTTGGGGTTATCTTTTTTATCTGACAGAAATCATTTGTGTTACATCAACTTTATAGAATCTAGGTACTAATTAATAGCAAATAGTAAATAAAACAAAGTTACATTATGTAGAGAATCAGATGACCCTCATGCTCAACAATAACCTTCATCTTGTTCTATTATTAGCAAGTTTCAGATCATTTTTCTCAATGTGAATAAAATCCTGATTCAGTTGTCCATAAAGATAATGAAATTTTCTCTCCCTGAAGAACTCAACAAATTAAAAAGCCAAAACAGAAGCTGGAAGTTAGGTTTGATGTCAGATTTACACTCCCCAAGTTCCCTTCCCCATTATACTTCCCTCCTGTTATTACAGTTCTCTGCCGAATACTGGCAAACATTTTGGGTTCTGAAGTAGCCCTTCTTAGATAGAATTTGCCTAAGGACAGAAACAAGATGTGTTGTCCTCATTTTCATCACAAAAGCCCACTTTTGCGGGTACAGGCTACCTACTGTGGACCTGAGCTATGTTAGGTTTGTTGCATTGAATCAAGTTCTACAAAGCAAAGCAGCACAGCCAAGAAAGAATGCCCCTAACGGTCATGAAACACAAGAAAGGCTATCACAATACCAAAACTGAGAAGAGAAAAGAGACTTAAAAGAGAAAATACGCCAATTCTGGCAGCAAAAGATGGGTGTGTTGGAAGATAAACAGATGAAATCCACAGCAGGAAAGCAAATAACAGTAGAAAGTAAAAAACAGATAGTTGGGAAATTGCTCAATATTACAGAAGTGACTATTCCTGTGTTCTTACACCAAAAAGCTAATTAATGTTGACCGTTAATTGAAAAGAAAAGCTTAAAAATAAAGAGGGACAAGTGACTTTAAATTGTTTACATTTGAGCTGGACGCGGTGGCGCAAGCCTGTAATCCCTGCACTTAGGGAGGCTGAGACAGGAGAATCGCGAGTTCAAAGCCAGCCTCAGCAACGGTGAGGCACTAAGCAACTCAGTGAGACCCTGTCTCTACATAAAACACAAAATAGGGCTGGGGATGTGGCTCGGTGGTCGAGTGCCCCTGAGTTCAATCCCCGGTACCAAAAAAAATTTATTTACATTTGAGTTAAAAACAAAGGAAACACTGAAATATTACCAAAGGAGTCCAGTACTCTGTCAATCCTTCTATAGCATGATGTCCACTGAAGAGGCAAAGTGGACTTTTGTGCAAACCATGTTCCTCTCTGCCTTAAAAATTTTCAGAGGCTTCTCCTTCCTTGAATAAAATCCATAATCCTGTGCAGGGCTTACAAGGCTCAGCAAGGTCTGGCTCAGCCCCTGATCTTTGCACTTTTTCTCACAAAGTTCTAACAACATGACATTTGGACAGATTGTGGAACACACCAAGCTTCTCCCCTCTTCCTTGGACCTACAGACTTCCCGGCTCCTTTATCTAGAACGCTCCTGGATGGCTAGCAAGGACAGACGCATCCTTCAGGTGTCAGCTTTCACACACTTCCTCAGGCACACCTTCCCTGACCACCCATCTCATTATTTTCAAACATACCATGACAACAGAGATCTTGCCTAGGTTATTAACAATTATATTCCCAGAATAGTGCCTGGATTCATTAAATATTTAAGATTATTGAAAGAATACATGCAGTTAATATGAAGAATTAGGATAGAACCCAAAAAGGCCTATTCTAAAGCCCCAGAATAGTTGTGTAACTTCTAGTAGATTCTTGGAGGACTTATTGCCTTCATGGCTGCAACAGCTTCAGGTAAGCCCCAACTCCCAGAAGAGACTGCAGATTATTCTTTCTTCCAGAAACTTCTAAGTCCTGTAGTTTACAAAAACCAAAATTGAGCTCCAAAGGGGACTAGATCCATTGGTCAGGTGAGATACAAATGCCTGCACTTGGGGCCTTCATTCCCTTGCAGCCAGATCCCTTCCCTGGTGTGATGTGGTTCTCACTGTCTAAGGAGCATCTCTTCTTCCCTCATGGCTACCAGGTCCCTGCTCCTCAGTGTTCAGGGGGAAGAGTAAAAAACTACTGAAAAGTATGAGAGGGACAGCAGTGATGAAGCGCACCCATTCCTTAGGGCACACCCATCACAGCACACTGCACTGAATCTTCAACCACCCTAGAAAGCAAGCAAGATAGGAGGGAGGGAGGTGTGCCGATAGATAAATACAAAGTTCCTTTTCTCCCCATTTTTCAAGTCAAGCAAACCATCTGGGGTCCCCAGCTAGAGGAAAGCAAAGCCAAGATTGAGACCTAGGTTTGCCTACTTTCAAAAGCTATATCATTTTCGCACCCCCTGATGACCTTACAGGCAGTTTGGGGAAAGAGCAGGGGAAGGGAGGTAAAATGTTACCTGGTACCACTGCCATACTCCCTGCCCTGCATTAGAAGGGAGGGAAGAAAGGAGGAAGGATTGGGATACAGGAAAGAAAGGCCTGCCCCTGCCCTCTTGCCTCTCTCCCAGACCTTGTCCTCCATACACCCTCACCAGCACCCATCTGACGAGAGGTCTCTCCTGAGCTGCATGGAGACTCCATCTAGCCTGCTGAAAATACTTCACTCTTACTGCAGGGCTGCTATAGAGTGATGGCTTCATGGATAGGAATAACAGGAATTTGATACATTTTTCCATAAAATAACATTACATTGTGGTTAGGGTTTATAATACCAGTGGTTTTCTTATTTAAAGAAGAAAAAAATAAGTTTAATAGAGATCTACTAATCTGAAATCCCCAAAGCTCAAAAAACCCAACTTTTTTTCATAATTCATTTGGCAGCAAAACCTGACCTGACCTGAACTCCCTGGGCCTGGATTCATTTGGTGACAAAACCTGAGCTGAGCTGACATAAGCCTATTTATAGTTTTTATTTATCCAACTGAGTGTGAATATTCATCAGTTTCACCGAAAAATATTAATGGGCTTGATCATAGGATCATGCTCCAGACCATACTGCAGTGCTATGTAATAATTGGTAAATGCACAACATTATCCTTGTTTAAAAAAAATTTTTTTTTTAATCTGAATTCAGCAAAATCTGGCTTCAAAGCTTATGAATACAGAATTGTAAACATATATTTATTCGGATTTAAACCTCTCTGAGCCTTGGGTTCATCATAAATCTGAAATTAGTTTGTAGACAACATCATTTTTTTGGGAAAATATATTCTTAATTTCAAACTAGTAACTTGAAAATGAACTTTGGAATATTACAAATTCATGAGCTGGGAACTAACCAAATAAAAGTACACAACTGAGCAAAAAATCTTCATGACAAAGCTGGGTGTAGTGGCGCACGCCTAGAATCCCAGCACTTTGGGAGGCTGAGACAGGAGAATTGCGAGTTCAAAGCCAGCCTCAGCAATGGCGAGGAGCTAAGCAACTCAGTGAGACCCTGTCTCTACATAAAACACAAAATAAAGCTGGGGATGTGGCTCAGTGGTTGAGTACCTCTGAGTTCAATTCCTGGTACCAAAAAAAAAAGAATACAAAAAAACTTCAGCAACAACAGAACTCTAAATCATTCCACTTGACTAATTCAGATACTGGGCCAGAATTAAAGCCTTCTGTACCAAAATGCCCGACCATCATTCATTACATGAAAATAATTATAAATTAGGGGAAGCAAAAGAAGGCCCTCAGCCATGTTGTATGTTTTAAATGTACACAGTCACCCAAGAAACATGGCTAAGATCTGATCATCACATTCCTCCAAGGGCTGAGGAGGCTCCAGGTTCAGGTGTGGCACACTTGCTGCTTGTACCTCCACCTCACTTCTCCAGATCATCTTTCACTTCCCAGAGCACCACTTCTGAGCACGACACTGTGACATCCCCACTTCTTGCTCTAGGCCTCCCGGTTGTAGTTACCCGAAGACAAGGAGTTACTGAAAGAAGGAGGAGGCATCCTAGAGCGTATTCTTGAAACCCCTAAGAGCTTTTTGTTCTACCCCTGGATCTGTTGATCATTCTTTTCCTTTGTAATTCTGAGGTACCAGAATTTTCCTGTGTATAATTCACACTTCAGAATAGTAGTACAGTTAACATCTCTAAAAAAAAAGGGCTGGGGGTGTAGCTCAGTGGTAGGGAGCCCCACTAACATGTAAAGCCCTGAATTCAATCCCCTATACCACCACCAAATTCTGGAAAAAAAAAAAAAAATTAGAGTTTAGGTAACAAATGGTATTTAAGTTTTTGAAGCAGTAAATTAGTATACATAAGTAAGCCTGCCCTCCTTTCCCAATAAGATGTAAGAGCTCTGTAAGACATGAAGAGGGTATTTACATGTGCCCTACAATTAGGGAGTTTCAAGTTCATTTCAGGTCTGAGAAAGTGGCAGCTAGGTCAGGGGACCAAGTTTCTTATCCAAAACTAGATTCTAGTGAAATTATATTTAAGTACATCAAAAACTCCCCAAGGCTGAAATCAGAGTACAAATGAAAAACATTCTTTTAAAAATGCAATTATTATTATAACATATAGACAGAGAGGGAGCACATGTGGGGTGGGTGTGTGTGTGTTGGTCCTATAAACTGACTTCTATCTGATGCATTTTTATTATGATACCAAAAATAAAACAAGACTGGGAATATTTGTCAAGGTAGAAGTTTGAGTTTAAAAAACAACTACTTATGGTGAATTTTTATTATAGTATTAAATCTCTAAACATTGTAAGTTACATTTGATGTTACCTGCATTTTTAATTTTACCTTGCAAAAATTTGATTATTAAAATGCTTTACATCTCTTTAAAATGATGAATGGCTATTACCATCACAGAAAAGTTGTACCTAGAGAAGTGTGATGAACAGAATTCCAGGGATATTCACCCAAAAGTTCCATCCCTGGTTTTCAATCAAGCACTTACCTAGGTAACTGCTATGAAGGGACTTTACAGACGTAATTTAGGTTACTTACTAATCAGTCAACTAGAGAAATTAAACTGGATTATTCGAATGCGTTCAATGTAATCATATGAGTCTTTTAAAAGCCTGAGAGAAAACCAGAACGAGAAGGCAGGGCAAAGTGAAGCTAATTCCACATGCTATTTCTAGCTTTGATGTTGGATGCAGGTAGGCTCTAGAAGACTCCAGCTAACAGCTAGCAAGGAAATAAGACACTGCCCAATCCAACACCCAATTTGGCCAATGAGCCTAGAAGTGGATTATCTGACAGGACTTAAAGGTAATAGTCCAGCCCTGCTGCTACCTTGACTTTGGCTTTGTGAGGTCCTGAGCAGAGAACCCAGAAGAGCCACATTATGCCCCAATTTCTAACCCACAAAAAGAGTAAGAAAATAAGGGTATTGTTGAAAGTCTTTCATTTTTGTGACAACATGCTATGGCAGCAATAGAAGACTAATACAAGGGGTAAAGCAAAAAGAACGAAAAGTGAGCACCTGAGTTTGTTAAACTCATTTATCTTTATTTATTTCTGCCAAATCAATTATACAGAAACCAAAAAACTGTCTTAACAGATCAGAATGTGTGAAATCAAAAATTTTTTAATATTGCCAATATAATATTTTATAGCATACTCTCAAGCATTACCTTAATACCTTAAAATCAGAAATTTTGCCATTGTTTCTAAGTAATACAAAGGAAGATTCATAAAACATAAAGCAAGGATTTGGAGTCCAAATGTGAATGTAAGATCTGAGTAGCCTAATTTGTCTTCAAGTATGCATCACCCTCACTCAAATATGGAAAATAATTTTAGCCTTTTATTATTTAAAGGAGCACAAGAAGACAGAGAGAATTTCATTTAATATAGGAATAACATCATAATAATTAGAGCTCTCTAGCAGTGGTATGAGCCGCCTCAAATAGTCAGAACTGTAAAAATGTTTCCTAGAATTTCATAGAAAAATTGACCTAAATAACCCTTACACTCTGCTCCATCTCCAAAATTTTGTGATCCCATCGACTTAGTAACAAAGAGTACTGGCGTTAACCGAGTCACTTAAGTCACTATTATTCTAAAAGTCACGTGAACTCATTAAATTTTAACATCAGGTGTCCAGGACGATTCTCTCAGCACCGTGAATTATTAGCATTACAATGTCTAAACGGAAATAACATACGATATACTAAAACGAAACTGTTAATAAAGGCAGCCTTTTATCTTTAATTCTGCAGGACTTATTTTCAAAACTGAAGTTTGGGGGAGCCTCCTAGTGTGAGGTGGAAAATGGGAGAGAAGGGAGAGACCTGGCCTGCCGCGGGCCCTGGTGAAAGGGACCTGGTATACAACCTGTTAATGAGCTCAACGGCGTAAACACCTGACTCTACTAGCATGGTTTGCCCCTTCCAAACAAAAAGCCGGCGCACTGCATATGACAAGAAATTTCCCGGCAACCTGTGATTGCTGGTTTACCGAAGCTGAGCAGCGGGTCGTCGTAAGAAAGGCCAATTTCCCTGGTATTTTCTTTCCCAGACCCAAATGCGAGTATTTATGCAAGATTTGTATTTCACTCAGGTTCGAGTTGGGCTGAGTTTCCCTAGTTTTGGTTGCTTGGGGACGCGCCTATCACTTATTTCCCTTGGGCCAAATGGGACACACGCAAACAAAGAGCCCGTTGGAACGTGCTGTCCCCGGGCGCCGCTTTGCGCCGCGAGCAGGGCGGGCGCGAGGCTGCGGGTCCATGGGCTGCGCGGTGGGCTGCAGGGACGCGCCGCGCGCCCGTACCAGCCCTCTGGATGATCTACCGCTCGCACAGCGCCACCGCACTCCCCAGTTCCTAGAGGAGGGATTCCGAGAAAAAGCAAGAGCCCAGTTCCCTAGAAACATTAAATTAACACAAGGGATCTGGAAACGAAACAGCAGATGCCTGAAAGCCTTCCCCTTGACGGTTTCCTGCCTTCTTGGAAAATCTTTGCATTAAAATAGATTGGATTACCCTGCTCGGCCAGATGCAGCTCAAGACTTTCGTCTGGGGCAAACGTGAAAGCAGAAGTTTGCTATCTTCTAAAAAGATTTTTTCTTTCGGAGGTGGTTCAAGAGTGCTTTGGGTGGTTGCTATCAGCAAGGACCTGAGGCTGAGTTTCTGCATTACAATAGAGAACTTTCCACAACATTGACTTGCAAATCAGATAATTGAAGTCGTGAAGTGCAGCGCAAGAAAGGTGGAGCGCGGACTTAACTCTGAGTTCAGAGTCGGAGATTCCCAGCTCTGGAAAGAGCCTAGAAAAAGCACGGTCCAGTCCCCTCATTTTAGTGAGAGGAAAATGTCTGTTTTATTCCTAAACCTACTTACTTTGACCATAGCCATGAGAACACAACAGAATAAAATTAATAGCATTTCCAGAGAGTCACAAATAGAAGCAGAAAGGCTTGTAATACTTAAATCAGCCTCCTCGTGCTAAAACCTACAAACCAACCTTCTTCAACCCTATCTGCAAATTAATCAGGTACTGCATAATTTGTTAATTCAAACCAAGATTAATGATCACACACCTTAAGAATGGTGGGCCTTAAACAGACTATATTCCATTTTCGTGGCATCTTTCATATTTAAATTATTTTCTTAGCTGAGAATAAGCTCCAAAGCTTCCTACAAGACATCAGGAGTTTACAGAAGAAAAAAAGTGTTTACTGTAGTTTCACCTTCCTTGACATTTTAACTTCTTTTTCTCTTGATAATCTTTAAGGAAGGACCTATTTTACAAGTATCGTACTTTCTAGTAAATCAAACAATAAGTTGCCATCCTGAAAGTCTTCTTTCTATGCCTATCCCAAATCTGGGAATACCAGATAGGGGAAAAGTGTGTTACAAGATACTCTACATAAAAATAAAATTAAATATTTTACCCAAGCACGAAAGCAGCAAAACTCACTTTAAAGCTACACAGTTTGGGGAAATCATTTCATCTGAAATAAGGTAAGCATACAGCTCTAAAAGAATAGCAGCCCTAAGTATTTCTGTTTTAACAACTCACAAGGGATACACAAAATCTATCATTCCTTCCTGATATATGAAAAAACAAAGAGCAATTTCATAATAACTTCAATGCTTTCTAACTTAATGGCTGTCCTTAAGGAAATGCAAGTACAATTTCTAAGTGTTTATAAGAAAGCAAAGAAAGAAAACGCTGCAAAAATTATTTGGCTGGCAGGCCGCAGAGAAAGCCGGAATCTTTGCAGACTCACCAAACTAGAGAGCTCTTTTAAAACCGAAAGTCAAACAGCTTTTAACAGGTACCAAGTATTTTTATATAACAAAATTATTAAATGTACATACATTTTTATCACAAATAATGCTTATTTTATTTCTACTTGGGAAGAACTATAGCTGTACAAAAAACAACTAAACTACTGTAACAAGAATAAATAACTTGCCAGACAACATTTAAAAGCTGGCTTTAAAATGATTATGAATGATTAAGTGAGACTCCTACGTTTCCTAGTTAAGTCTTGATGACAAGAACATGGCTTTTACAGCAATATATTCATGTATTCTATGACTAGAATTTACCTTACTTTCACATATTAATCACAATAATAAACAAAAATGATCACAAACAAAAATAAATTCACTCAGATACCTTCTTTAAAAAAATGTTTGTAAAATTAAAAAACAAGACATTTGATAAACCACAGCATTATGGAATATTATGAAAAATTAATAAATTTAACAAACCCCCTGCAAAATGATTTTTTGGGGGAAAAAACAATCTTAATATCATAGAAAATCGTAATAGCTTACAACCCTCAGAATTCCTTTTACATAGCTAGTCTAGTTGATATCTCATTTCTGTGATTTCTTCACAAATGACTCAAATGTTAAAAAAAGAGAAATATTTATATATTGAGGAAAAAGTTATTCTGATTATCTTGCTTCACTATCTAATTTCAGCCCATTAAAATTAAATATCTAGAAAGCACCCGGTCTGCTTGAGGATTTTTTTCCCCTATTTTTTTTAAAGTCATTTCTAAACAGATAAAGTTACTAGTAGTTAAAATTCCAAATCCATATACCTTGTCATAAAAAAATGTACACAATATTAAATATATTTCCTTGTGTAGACTGTTGTATCTTTGTCCAAATTTCCCCTGTAGAGGTTTAATTTATGATTTGTTTTCCTAAAATAAAAATAGGTTGTATTTTATGCTATAAAAATCATTAAACATCTTCTAAAGTTACGTGTGCCAAAAGGATTTGAATGTTTTAAATAGAAGCCCTCTCACAATTAATAAAGGTGATCAGTAGTGAGGAAGAAAACAGAAGGCATATTCACAACAGACCAAAAGCAGAGTTGTACTTAGTAGCCCCCACAATGATTAGTAAGGTTCTCCCTATAAAATATTGAGTTTGCATTAATTAAGAAACATAGACTAGGTTTTTTTTCCTTAATAAATGAAAAATTTTTTTTCTGTTTTTAAGAAGAGAATGACTACCTTAAAAATAGAAGACTACTTCCAGGATCTTTCCTCTTCCCCATTTCAAGGCCATAAGTTTTACATTTATTTATCTTTCTGAATTCTTAAAATCCAGTGACACTGTCACAGCTCTGAGAACCAAAACAATAGAAACCACCAATGGTGGGAAACAGCCTTGATTCTTTTAATTATATTTTTCTAGAAAGATTTATATATTTAATCTTCGTAGACTTTAAAAAAAAAGAAATCCTCCAGTTTCAATATAAGTTAGAGAATCTAAATCTCAGTAGTTTAGGCAAATTTGGTTCACTGGATCAGCTTACCCTACAAACAGGATAACTTAATAAAACCTAAATAATACATTATATTAGCTTTTTAACATTATGCATTTTCTATATATCCTGTTAAGATGAATGGGTACCAACCTTAAATATTTATTGAAAATAAGCAAGATACACATTTTTAAAAAGAGGCTACATTAATCATTGCTCAAGGTCGCCTCTTATCATCTGGGTAGAGGGCAGAGATACAGCCAGCATGGTTCTTCACGGTGGCAGCTGCCCATTCCATGGCACTACACTTCCTCCTAGGCTTTTACCACTGCTAGCGTCAGTCGGAACAGTTCAGCTCAAGTGTCTTCAGAGTCAGATTCCTGTGCAGTTTGCTGTGAGAAGAATGCAGGTGTGTGGGGGGGGCATATATGTGTGTCTGTATGTATGTCTGTGTGCGTGTGTGCGTGCGTGTGTGTATTCTCTTGCTGTATCATTTCAAAGTCACACTTTAATGAAAATTAGAATGATGAAGAAAGAAACTACCAGTAACCTAAATGATGGTTTCCCCTAAAGATACATTTTAAGGCTGATAAGGTGACCCTCTTAACTAATTAAAAAAAAAAAAAAAAAAAAAAGATGACCCTCTCTTTCCTTTCGTGCCTCTCCCAACCCCATCTCATTCTTTTCCTTTTTTAAAGCCAGACTCTTGGACTTACTGATAATTTTTATTCAGTAAAAATTATCATTTTATTTATTTTATTTTTGAATCTGGTCTCTGTTATCTTTTTGTGATTTTTCTGCCAAGTATGGTTTCCATTGTTTATGAAGATAAAACGGCAGATTGGCATTTTATGCACAAAAAAGAAGGCACAGGTTAGGACGACATCAGTCTTAGTTTGGGCTGAAGCTGGTATTCATTTGGGCAGGGGCAGCAGCGGGGTGAGGAGGTGCTTAGCATGTTTCTCAAGAGTAAGGATTTCTGCCTCCTGTTCTTTCCAGGGCCCACTTGCCCACTCTGCAGTATGCTTCACAACAGGGTGGGCTGGCTCTCTCCTTTAGGAAGCCTGAGGTTGGCAACCGCATCTCGTGGAAGAATTCCACAGAAGGTTAAATTAGGATGAGATTGTCAACAGGCTTCAAAGAGGCAGAGTTCCAGGCATGCCTGAGGCCACAGGGCCTCCTTCAGGTCCTCAGTCCCCCCAGTCTGATGCTTTTGGCCCCTCCTCTCTCCTCCAGCTCCCCACCCCATTCTTCAGTCAGCCCTTTTTCCTCTAACCCTGTAAAATAAGTGAGCAGTGCTGTTGTTTTGCTCCAACTAACAAAACAGCTAAGAGGCAGCAGCAGAACATGACTGCCCTTTTCAAAACAGGCCACGTGGTCAGCCTAGTTAAATGCAGCTCTTACAGTCAAAATGAACAGAGAGGGAGCTGTTTGGGAAACTCCTGCTTGCCTTCAGAAAACTCTCATGCTCTCCCCTCAGCCACCTAAATACTCAAACAGGTTTATATGATGAGTGATGAGCTATATTTTCTTACCCCAAAATTTTTCCTCAGTCCAAATTGCTAATGTGTCAGGTTCAGCTGACTAAATTCCCTAAACAACATTCCTGGTTCCATAAAAAGTATGCAACTGCAAGCACAGCAGTCCTGCTCCAGTTCTTAGAACTATAAACTGACTACCCAGTTCCCTGGCCTGTGAAGGCTGTGGAACAGGCAACGTGGATGATTTAAAGGTAGACAATACCCAAGGTTCCATTTCATTCGCAGGCAGCCAGGGTAGACGAGATGAGAATACCTCCATTTTCCTTCCAGCTACTACACTGATTGCTTGGGAATTACCTCTGCTCCAAAGGAAACCACCCCTCTAAAGGAGAAAGAGGGATACAGAATTTGTAGTGCTTTTCATGATGGCATTTATTTCACTAAGAGGCTCAGAGTTCCACGCCACAGACTGCTGAAGTTAGTTGACTTGGAAACTGTACCTACTGAGTGCAGATGAATAAAGTGCAAAGTTTGAGTCCTTTCTTCTCACTTAAGCACTAGAATCTCAGTGTGTATAATAATCATGGGCTTTTATCTAACACATATAGTATATCCCTCTACCTCTAGCAAAAGTACCACCCAAACTATCCTAAGCAGGTGTGAATGCTTTGTTTGTATTGAGACTGCAAAGAAAAGAGATTTCTTAACCTACCTTGGCATCGCCAGACACTTGACAATATGGTGATATCTCATACCTGGAGATCCCTGCTCACACTCTGCTGGTCCATGTCACTCTGTCTTTCTGTGTACTATTCCCTCTCCAACCATGTTTACACAGCAAACTGCTTTATTCTTCAACAGATATGCCAGCTCACTCTACTACCACAGATCTGAGTAGTTATCACTGCCTTCTCTGTCCCTTGTACATAGAACTATGTTACCCCTACCAGACAAAACCACGTTTATATGTCTGTCTCCTCTACTGTACTCACAGTTCCTTGAGGACCTAATTATTTTGTATCTCCAGTGCCTTCCATATTTTGCACAATGTAATAAGTACTATAAAAGAATTCAACTGTTGTGGTTGTAAAATGACTTCTAGTTTTTAACCATAATAAGCCTGGTATAAAGTTTACATAGATCCTGGTGGTTGATCCTAAGTATCTCATGTTGTTTTCTAAAACCAATGGCTCTTCTAACAAGTCCACCAATGGCTCACAGAAGAAAGAAAAATGTCACACTTCCCTGATCTCTGTATCACAATTAGATCATGGGTAGGAGGTGGTGACTGGAGAATAACTGGCCTATCCCTAGTCACATGCTAAAAGAAATCAATGGGGACTGAAGGAACATAGTGGATCTATCAACATTTAATACTCTCCACATCCAACCATCATAACTATTTGAACTGGCATAGGTGGAAATAGAAGAGAGAATTTCCTGAGGAGAACAGAATAAAATAAATAATTGGAGGAAGAGATGAAGGTAGGTGATATTTATAAGTAAGATGGGTAAAACAAATAATGGAGGTTAAAATAAAGTTTTGAACCTAAAGGCTTCAGAAATCAATGAGGTCCCACTTTTCTAGTAATAGGCTGATTGTGAACAAGAACATTATTTCCCAGTCCCTAAACAAATGTACTATACTACAGTTAAGCATCCCAGTGTCCTGCTTGCCTTGGTAAATACAAGTCATAGCTCTATTGCAATGATTCTCCCTTGAAGTTCTCTTTCTGTATTTTAATGATGTATGTACCATATTCCCCAAAAATCTTTCCGAGATTAGATGAAAGGGAGAGAGGTAGAAAAGGGGAACAAAAAGTTTTTGAGCTGTTACATGTACCTGGTGCTTGCTAAGCACTCCATACAGACCATCTATACACTCGACTCCCAACAAGTCCCCCTGTTGGCATAATTAGTCTTAATTTAAACCTAGGTCTCTCTGGTTCTAGATCTAATATTCTTTCCATAAGGCATTCTATTCTTATTTCTAATATTGGCATTAGAACATAAGAAGTTGGCTTCAAAGGTAAGGGGTATATCACTCACTCACTAATTCATTCCATATTTATTTGACAGCTACTATGAGCCAGGCACTCTACTCTCTTTGAAGATATAAACATAAGTAAGTTCTGGTAACTGACCTCAAGTTGCTCACAGTCTGATGGGAAAAACAAATTAGCTGGTCTATTCTCTTTTCCCTGGGCTTGTTGAGTTCCCCCATGCCCTGTCACTTTTTGCTGCCTCTTTACAAGCTTTAGAAATCTTATTATATGCTTGTTCTTTATACATTAGTAAAATATGAGGAACCTGCACCATTCATAAGCTACCCTCATTGCTAAAATCACATTCTAGAGGGAAGTGAAATGGAACAAACCATGGTATTTAAACTTGCTTGTGCTGCTATGGTTCCCTGGTGCTGGGGTATTCATTCATTGATATATTCTGGAAAGCTGACAGGAGGCCCAGTGCTAGCTGAGGAAAGAGTGGTGGGAATGACATAACCAGAGTTTCTGCCCTCACAGGACTTACTCTCCAAACATTCAAAGGTGGACAGGCAGTCAACAAATCCATGGATTGTGACAGGTGTGCTCTGAGGGGCAAACACGGGTGCTGTGAGAAAGCACGAATGGCACAGGTGTGACCCTGGCTGGAGAAAAGGAAGCCCCCTCCTCAGAAGGAGCATGAAAGCTGAGACCTATGAGAGCAGTGGGATTGTCTTGGTGAGGGTGGGAAGAGGGAGGGACCGGATGGAGAATAGGGGGGAACATTCCAAGCAGAGGGAACACCATAGGCAAAGGGCTGAAGCTGGAAAGAACACAATGCCTCTGGTAAAAGACAGAAGACCAGCATTCCCAGAGTACAGGGAACATAAGGGAGAAATCCAATGATGCAGAGCATTGTGGGTGACATTTCAAATTTCAGAAATGTCAAGGGCAATGGGAATGTATGGAAAGGTGAAAGTGCTAAACTCATATAATGTCCTTTCAAGTTGCCTCAGCTACCCATTATTGAAGTATTAAGAAAAACAGTGGAAACGTTTCAGTGGTGGAAAACATATTTAGAACAGAAAGTAGAGTGTTCTGGATGAAAGAATGTTAAAATAGGACTGAAAAACAATGGGTTCTCTTCATGTCACATTTAATCTCAAAATAGCTCCATTTCCTCATCTGCCAAAAGAAAGTACTCAAAAATTTAAAATTCACGTACTTATTTTAAAAAACAAATGAGATAACATTTGACAATATTTGATTCTCTGAAATAAGATCCTTGAGGACAGAAACTTTGTTTTGTTCACTGATATAACTTGCACCTAGAGGATGGATGGATGGATGGATGGATGGATGGATGGATGGATGGATGACAGATGGCAGGGAGGGAGGAATGGCAGACAGACGAATGGATCATACTCTGCAAAGATAAAGCAAGATGTACAGTGTATGGAAAAAACCACCTTCCATGGGGATCTGGATACCACATTATGCACGCCTGTCAGCTAGCTGGGCACCAAGCACCTCTGCAGCTATTGTAGAGGACTAGCTGCTCAGCTGGCCAGCACAGGGTCAGAGGCCCATGACATCCATTCTTTCAGTGTAGTTACTGAGGACAGTGACTGTGAGATAAGAACCCACTACGCTTTGCGCTTCTTCCTGAGAGACTGATCTTGTTAAAGCACTTTGAGCACAAGCACTCAAAGCCAGGCCCTAGGTACACAACCTTCCCTACTAATACAATCCATCATTTCAGATGCTTATTTTTTGTGTACCAAATGTAGTGTTCCAATGTTTTTAAATAACTTCTGAAACTTTTCTTACAGTGTACATTCTTAACCATGTATATCCAATTTCTTAAACAACTATAACTAAAGGTAAAACATAAAAAGGGAAAATATATAAAGTCTTAAAATGTTCTTTGATATTTATTATATTAATAGCAAAAATTCTGGTAACGATGGTTGAATGCCTACTTTGCTCAAGGCACAGAGTTTAACACTTGGCCTATATAACCTCTAATTCTTGAATTTCTGACAAGGTAAGGATTACTGACACCACTTCATGCAGAAGAAAATTAAGGCTCAGAAGAAAAAGTCCAACATTATAGGGCTGTTAATGAGCAGAGCCAGGGTTTAAATCTGGGTCTATTAAATAACAAAGTGCACGTTCTTTATACCACATACTATTATCAAAATATTCTAAAAAAGAGGCTGAATTATATATGATAAGAGCAACCACTTCCTGAGCATTTAAAATATACCAGGTGGCTGTCAAATGTGTATACTTGTTTCACCCCAAAGTACGTGTGCTGCGTGCTCTCTTCTCCTTCTTTCTTTCTCTACGCCCCCCTATCCTCCCATCTCCCTTGGATGTATATGTGCTTCTCTAAGTAAATTTCTGTCTCTCTCTCTATATATATATGTGTGTATACATAGTATATTTTGTACATTTTATACACACACAGAAGGCACTATATTCTTTACAAAATTATCTAATTTAATCCTCAATAACTCTAAGATTGGTACTTTTGAGATGAAGATGCTAAAGTTAGACTCAAACTTGCCAATATTCAAACTACTAAATGGTAGAGACTGGCTGAAATTTAACCCTGGTTTGTCTGACTCCAAAATGTACCCTCTTAGCCAGGCGCAGTGGCTCAAGCCTGTAATCCCAGCACTTAGGGAGGCTGAGACAGGAGAATCTTGAGTTCAAAGCCTGCCTCAGCAATGGTGAGGTGCTAAGCAACTCAGTGAGACCCTGTCTCTACATAAAACACAAAAAAATAGGGCTGGGGATGTGGCTCAGTGGTTGAGTACCCCTGAGTTCAATCCCCACTACCAAAAAAAAAAAAAAAAAGTACCCTCTTAACCATTACACAGGAGTTCCACTATTCAAACACTACCAGTATAACTTGTATATCTTCAAAAGAGGCTGTCAAAATAGAAGGACAGGTCAAAATAAACCATTTTAAAGATAACTCAAAATAACCACTGCATTAAGGCTTTAACAGCCCATTACTAACCATTTTCTCAGAGATTGTCACCTTGTTCTGTTCCCCCAAATGGCCTTTAAGAACAATCTAAACCCAGCATTTTTGCTACATGTGTTTTCCTTTTTCGTTTGGTAAACAATTTAGAAATCTATTTCTAAAACTACCAGTTCAATCAAATGGAATGCCACTCTATTCAAATCTTCAGAGACACTCTCAAAATGCATGCTATTAATTAGTCCATAATTCTTATCATTAAACAATGTCCTCTGAATAGCCAGGATGACATTCAAAGTCAAAGTCACTGTGCAAACTGCTCACATGCCAAATAAAATACTGGCTATCATTGTTTCATAATCAATTTTGTAGACTGTATCAAGCCTTTTGAGATATTCCCAATATGATTGTCTCCCTATCAGAAATATTGCTTCTCTAAAGCAGAAGATTCCTCAGGGAATCAGTTATATTTGTTAAGACAACTTTTAAATTTTTCATTTGCAATAAAGAAGGTAACCAGTCCAATGAGGGACCTGCCCTTGTTGATCTACTGATTGGGCAAACATGAACAGGACTTCCTTACATCGAGAGCTTTACTCAGGTACCTTTCATACTGACTAGATTTGTACAGTGAAGAGCTGGCAAACTAGTACCTTAAACATAATTGGTGAAAAAGGTACCCAGCAATTCTTGGAAAAACATGCAGGAAATAATGTGAATGTGTGAGCTCATACCTGTGTCAACCATTCTCAAAGAATGAAATACAAGCATTCTTTGCTTATATGGCAGTACCTAACAGTTCCTAACAAAAGCAAAGTAAATATGCAGACCTGGATGGCATCCCCAAATTCTATGCTTATCTTCAAGTTGAGATGTTCCACCAGTATGAAAAAATTGCAAAAAGTATTTAAATACTTTTTCAACTATAGTATACACATATTGTATATGCACACAATGAAAATACACTAATAGATACTGAAGGAAAACAAAGAAAATGTATTCCTTCTATACCCACTGTCAACACTGTTGTACAACTTCTCCGGATTTTTTTCCTGGTATATAGGTCTATATGAACACTTGGAGTTTTTCAAATATAGGGCTGTGCCATATATACTGTTTTACAACCTGCTTTGTTTTGCTGTATTTCTCTGTTCAGTTGTAACTGAGGGACAATATTTAAAAATAATAATAATAAATATAACTCTACATCTTCAATTCTACCATAACTGATTTAACTAATCTTTCATTGATGGACAAGTTTCTTTCAGTCTTTTGCTTTTAAAACAATATTGGGGCCAGGCAAGGTGGCACATGCCTGTAATCCCAGCACTTTGGGAGGCTGAGACAGGAGAATCGCGAGTTCAAAGCCAGCCTCAGCAATGATGAAGTACTAAGCAACTCAGTGAGACCTGCCTGTACATAAAACACAAAATAGGGCTGGGGATGTGGCTCAGTGGTTGAGTACCCCTGAGTTCTATCCCCAATACCTAAATAAATAAATACTGGAATGAACATCCTTTTACATACAAGTATTTGTCAAATAATCCCTTCAAATTCTTGGAAATATACTGTGTCAAAGGATGTGACTTTTGATACATATTGTCAAAGAGCCCTCCAGAAATACCATTCCAACCGACACTTTCACCAGCAGTATGTGAGAGTGCAGGCTTCACCCCTGACCTTCCCTGTTATGAGTATTATTTTTAAATCATTGCCAATTTGTTGCCAATCTGATAGACAAAACAAATGGTAACTTCTGATTGCATCCGCTGCATTTTCTTTTCCTGAGTATAAAGATCTGTGGAGGCAGTAAAGCAAGAGCTTTGGAGGTGGATAATCCTTGGTTTTAATAGTCGTGCTAAATGTGTGATCTAGGACAAACTGCCTTAACTCCCTACATTGGACTGTCCTCATGGCAAACTGTAAATAACTGCACCTGGCTCAGTATTTTCTTAAGTATTAAGTGTAAGAACCCTTAGCCTAGTGCCTGGGAAACTGAGGAAATGGTAGCTGCTAGTAAATGGTTGTTGTTGTAGTAGTAATGGAGCACTGCCAGCCATTTGTGTTGCTTCTCTTGCTAACTGCCTTTCCTTACACTTGGTTTTTGTGCTGCAGAATTCATATTTTATTAACCTGTATGAGCACTTTAAAAATTATAGGCAATAACCCTTTAGCTGTTATGTATACAGCCAATGTTTTTTCCTCATTGACATTAGTTTTTCACCTTAATTATGGTGTTTTCTATTAATAAAAGTTAATTTTTACATAGCTAAATCTAACCTCTCTCTTTTGTTTTAAATTCCTTTGGCTTCTGCTAATGATGTCATGCTTACAAAGATTTTCACAACCATAAGACACAAGACTATAAATAAAGAATGGGTGTGTATTTTATGCTACTACTTTTATAGATTGTTTATTTTTAATAGTAAAATCTTTAATCATAAATAATCAATTGTGTTAAGTAGAAATTTCAACTTTATTTTCCCCTAAATGACTAGTATATGATCCCAACACTTTATAAATCTTTCATAATTGATGTGAAATGCCCCCTATTAATTAAAAAGTTGATAATTTTGCAGTTTGTTGGTAAAATTAATTTGGTAACAAAATGATTTGAGCTAATGCAAGGCAATTTCTGGTCTTTATCCCACCAAGTGTCACTATTTGTCTGTTTTGCTGTGAAAATACATATGAAATTTATTAGGAGATACTGCTAAATACCCTTAAGTTTGAAACATGGCTAACCCCAGTGTCTCAGAAAAGGCATTCTAGATCTGTCCTAGGTTATCATACATATTCAAGTCTACTTCTAGACTTCCTATTATAGCTATCCCATTCTATTTTCTCTTTATTCTGCAATATGATAAATTTACATTGACTTTCAAATGCTAAACCAATCTTATGTGTTGGGGATAAACCCCCGTTATGGTTTGGATGTGAGGTGTCCCCCATCAGCTCACGTGAGACAGTGAAGAAGGTTCAGAGGAGAAATTATTGGATTGTAAGAGTCTTAACACAATCAGTGATTTACTCCCCTGATAGGGATCAACTGAGGGGTAACTAAAGTGGTAGGATGTGGCTGGAGGAGGTGGGAACTGGGGCATGGATTTGGGCATATATTTGTATCTGGCGAGTGGCCTCTCTCTCTGCTCTCTGATTATGATGTGAGCTGCTTCCCTCTGCCACACTCTTCCGCCATGATGTTCTGCCTCACCTGGAGCGCCGAGGAATGCGGCCAGGCTTCTATGGACTAAGACCTCTGAACCCGTGAGCCCTCAAATAAACTTCTCCTCTTCTATAATTATTCTGGTTGGGTCTTTTAGTCACAGCAACAAAAAAGCTGATTAAAACAACTCCATTTTATCAATTTTCTATTTTGCTGGATTCTGCTTGCTAAAATTTTGATAAGGCTATACCTATGCTCAGGAAGTCTATAATTTTTCTTTCAGTGTCTGTCAAGGTTTGGTATCTAGATCATACTGGCTTCCAATTTCTTACTTTACCATTTTGTTGTTATTTTCTATTATTTTAATTTTCTTTCTTTCTTTTTTGGTACTGAAGATTGAACTCAGGGGTACTCAACCACTGAACCACATCACCAGCCCTATTTTGTGTTTTATATAGAGACAGGGTCTCACTGAGTTGCTTAGCGCCTCGCCGTTGCTGAGGCTTTGAATTCGTGATTCTCCTGTCTCAGCCTCCCAAAGTGCTGGGATTACAGGCATGAGCCACTGCGCCCAGCTAATATTTTAATATTTGATGAGATAAAGTTGTCCATTTTTCATTCCTCACAAGTCTCTAAAGCAATATTTTGACCTTTAGAAGAATTTTATCAAATTCTATAGAAAATAATTATATTGCAATTCATGTTGGAATTGCATTAAATTTTAGAATAAAAAGGACAAAAGAGAGATTGATATATTTATCATATTGACTCTTCCAACTAATGAACACCATGTGTTCATTGATTCAAATGTCCTTTTATGTACCACAGTTAAATTGGTGATATTTTTCACATAGGTCCTGCTCAATTCTTATTAATTTTATTCCTATACATTTTATAATCACCCTTATCTTTCAACTCTATCCATGTCTGTGCTACCATATTCTATTAGTTCTGTTTATTAATCATGGATAACTGATATAGTATCTAGTGTAATTTTTCCTAGGAATAGGTAGAGTGCTGTGTGGAAGGAAGGAGATGAATATGACTATTTCCTTTATTCAACAAACATGTATGAAGCACATAATGTATTCTAGGCAGTGAACATTCAAAGACAAATATTCTTGTCCTCAAGAGTTCATAGTCCAGAGGGGAGATAAACAAGGAAACATGTAAGTAGAATATAATAACATACGTTTTGTGTTAAAGAAACACATAGGAGAACACCACGAAGTTCACCTCCAGGAATACAGACTGTTGTCAGAAAAAACTTCCTGAACAGCTGATGCTTGGGGTAGGTCTCAGTTTCCCCCTTAAACATGCCTGATGATGAATGCAGGCACTTCCAGAAGCAGCACAGAGTCCTCTACACTTGGCAAATGCCATTAATACAAAGCTGAGTGCATTCTGTCTTCCATGTCTAAGCATGGCAGCAAATTCATCTGGCTTGCTGGCCTCTCGTCCAGGCTCAGCTATCCTGGCTGTCTCTCACTGATTTGGGAAGTAGGCATTGTGAATCAAGAAGCCACCCACCATTCCTATCCCCTCATCTGCCTGCATAACCTCAGGAAGAGGCCATTAGTGCCAAGTGGAATCTGCAACTTCAGTTGCTAACTAGCCTGGCTCTAGACTCTTTAAAGCTCACCAAGTGCTATCACTTATTTTTATACAGGGACATTATGTACCAGGAAGAAATGGTTCCATTTCATGTTGAAAACGGTAATAAAGCAAATGAATGTGGAGCTGTTGTGTGTCTCCTGGACAGTGACAGGTTCTGGTACCCAAATAAATAGGCCTAGCAAAACTCAGAGACTCACCCCTTGGATGAACTATTTATTCCTCATCAGCTTTATATTAACTGTGTAATCATCCTGCAACTAAACGCCAGAGTGATGACAGGAAGCTATGCATGGAGGAAGAGAGCAAGAATATGTAGTCACTCGTGTTATTACTGAAGAGACTCCAGGGACCTTGTTCAGTTATTCAAAAGCACATCTGGAAAGATTCACCTGTCTTGAACCCTGCTTGCTCAACCACAAAATGCTCAATCAGGGTGATCTTTTCAATTGCAGAGGCTGAAAGTTTTCCCACCTGAGCATCATAAATAAGGCAAATTACATAATAAGATAATAAGAGTTGTTGCTGAAAGATGCAATCTCAGAATAAAAGATCCTTTCAAAATCTGAGTATAGTTGGTAATTATCCAGGAACGGAATATAAAAAAGAGCAATTCCAAGGTTCCTGCTTCTTCACATTATCATGAAACTGAGATGGCCAAATGCTGAAGATGACTCCTTCCTGTTTTTGATGACAGCTGTATTCCTTTCTATTAACTTTTGCACTGTAGTAGACCATCTTCTTTATCAGTCTAATCTCAAATTCTACAATACAAAAATTGCCACTTGTTCTTTTCTGCTACCAGAATCAGAATTATACCTATTAAGATTGATAGCAAAAAAAAAAAAAAAAAAAAATGAGGAAAAAATAACAAATTTTGGCTCCTTCTACTTGATGCCCACAGTATATACTTATAAATCTAAGTAAGGTTTTTCAGATTAGAAAAGTACTACACCAACAAGAAAGTTCTAGTAAACCTTGGTTTTCAAACATAAAAAGCAAGACCTGAAAAAGATCAAACATATAGTTAAATCTAAAAGTACATTTATTAACCCAAATTAATAATACTTGATCTCAAATAGGCCTAACAAAGTTGAGGAAGTCATTAAATAACAATTTACTTCTTTGCTAATTCATGAACATTAACCGCATAAACAATTAGAATGGCAGACTTTGCAAACATTTCAGGTTAATCAATAGGAGAATCATGGGTCTTGAAGTGAGCTATAGGGTTTTTTGGTTTGGGGTATGTTTTGTTTTGTTTTGTTTTGTACCAAGGAGTGAACCCAGGGGTGATTAACCACTGAGCCACATCCCCACAATCCCCTTTTATTTTGAGACATGGTCTCACTAGGTTGCTTATAGCCTCACTAAATTGCTGAGGCTGGCTTCAAACCTGTGATCCTCCTGCCTCAGCCTCCTGGACGACTGGGATTACAGGCATGCACCACCATGCTCAGCAGAGCCCTAGGTTTGAATAACAGCCCCATGATGTGCTAGCTTTGAGAACCGGGAAAAAGTTTACCTCTCCAAGCTTCCTCATCTGTAAAACGGGAAAAAATCTATTTTATAGGGAGAGGTTTTTGAGGATTAAGGGAAAATAGGTGTGTGTGTATGTGTATGTGTGTGTGTGTATACATATATGTATATATCCAAACAATGGAAGGGACAGGGAGGCACTCCATAGTCAGCTAGCTTCCTATCCAAATTCTCTGCATATTAAAAGGTCAAAATAAATGTCTCCAGCTTCTCATCCTACAATGGGCCCTTAAAACCACTGTTTAACATATCAAATTATTTCCATTTTCAACATACCAAATTTTATATTACAATACTTCACAAGTCAAATTCTCCTCTGCAACTAAATTTGAATCTCTTATATATTTCCAACTTTTTATATCCACGCTCTTACAAATACTATTGCACCACCAACAGTAGCAGCATTTCTCAAAGTAGTTTACGAGGGATTTGGGAGGGAGGAGTGGGGCAAGACTGCATGGGGTGGAGACCTTGAGTCTTTAAAGACAATAGTAGTGTCTGGTTTGACTTGTTTTTAAAATTAATTAGTATTTTTTTTCTTCAAAACGGAACAGTTTAAGAACATGTAACTACAAATCAAAGGAGTATGTACAGCAGATGGTGACAACTAGTACTCAGAAATTGAGCTGAATTCTACTGCTGATCACAGTGGTTTAAAATTCTTTTATTCTTAAACATTTTCCCACTGATACAGTGGAATACTGGTTTCAAAAGAAAAGCACAAGCCAGGCACGGTAGCTACTTGGGAGCCTGAGAGAGGAAGATTGTAAGCTTGTGCCCAACCTGGGCAACACAGTAAGAAGGAAGGGAAGAAAGAATAGCACAGGGCACTGAGAGTGAAATATAACAAGTTGATGCAGAGGTGGACACAAAAACAAGGCTTCCAGGGCTGGGACTGTGGCCCAGTGGTAGAGCACTTGCCTTGCATGTGTGAGCCACTGGGTTCAATCCTCAGCACCACATAAATAAAATAAAGGTATTATTCCATCTACAACTAAAAATAAAATTTTTTTTAAAAAGGCTTCCTTACAGACACCTGTCAGATTTCATCTGCTCAAGAATTCCTTTGTAACAAAACAAAATGTCTAATGCTATATTAAAAAGATTCAAGACAGTAACAATTACAGACAATGTGCCTTATCACTTTTGAGAACAAAAATAATCTACATTATATTGTTTGAGTAATGGAAATTTCAAATAGTATCCTGAAATAAAAATACCATTATTTTATTTTTTCAAGGGCAAAAAGTGGAAGGTCAAGAGACTTTTGATTTCTGGTTCTACAGGTAACTAAGGAGCTTACAGGATGCTATTGTCGTAACCAGTAAAAGACTGAACAAAGTGAAAAAACAACAATTTTTCTTAGATCTATAAGAGGAATGAGATCACAGAGCAAACCACTGCTCCAGTTTCCCCAAACTGGAGAAAGGCAGGTAGATAACAGAGAAACAACACACTACAACAGAAACCTCCTTAGAAAATTCCCCTTGAGCCTCCAGCAGCTTGGAGGCAGGGATGAACCATTCTGAAATATGCCATACAACCGAGTTCTTCTTAAAAAGGCCTGTACTCTGCAGAAACTAGTTAAGCAAAGCCTAACTTGCAGGAGGTTTTTTCAGAGCCTAAATGACCTGTGGGAAGGGAAATACCCAATTCTAGCCCAACATAGCCACCTTCTCCAGCCTAAAGAGAAGAAAAAACTTGGGGCTGGGGTTATGGCAGTGGTAGCGTGCTCGCCTAGCATGCGGGAGGCACTGGGTTCGATCCTCAGCACCACATAAAAATAAAATAAATATATTATGTCCACCTACAACTAAAAAATAAATATTTAAAAAAAAAAAAACTAAGCACAGGCTCACTAAAAGACTGAGAGACATAATCATAGGACTACAGAACACTTCTCCTCCCACACACCTCATCACTATATTATACAAGAGGCACATTCATAGCGATTGCTTTACCCAGTATTCATGTCCAATTGTAAAGAAAAAATTATGATCAGACAGGAATTTAAAACAATTATAATTAAACCCACTTTGTATCATCATCCAAGAGGTGGGCTATGTATAAATATAGTATATAATATATAACATAATATTAAGATTGTAATATAATTATGGTATTAAGAGAATTATAAATAAGCTCTAGATTATGATCTCTGAACTATTTTAATGAACCTGTATCAATTTCATTGAAACAGTCACAGAACAGAAAACTTGGGACCTAACAGGTTAATAGGCTAAGGACTCTAATGGATAGTCAACATATAAGCACAGTGGGTCCTATAACCAGAGAAATGGAAACTGTAAGGTAGAGGGGGAGATAAAGAAGTGCTAAAGTTAAAAAGCACTATAACATAAATGAAGAAAAGCACTATAACACTATAACATAAATGAAGCACTATAACATAAATGAAGAATGATTTATTGGATTATTAGTAGATTGGACACAGCCGAGAAAAGAATATCTGAACTTGAGAATATACCAATAGAAACGTACGGTTTGAATGTGTGGTGTCCCCCAAAAGCTCACGTGTCAGACAATGCAAGAAAGAAATGATTGGGCTGTGAGAGCCTTATTCCAATCAGTGAATTAATCCTCTGACGGCATTAACTGAGTGATAACTGGAGGAGGTGTGGGGCATTGGGAGTGTGGCTTTGGGGTATATATTTGTATCTGAGAGGAGTCTCTCTCTCTGCTTCCTGATCATCATGTAAGCCGCTTCCCTCTATCACATTCTTCTGCCATGATGTTCAGCCTCACCTTGAGCCCTGAGGAATGGAGCCTGCTGTCTGTGGATTGAAACCTCTGAAACCATGAATCCCCAAATAAACTTTTCCTCCAAAAATTCTTCTGGTCAGATCTTTTAGTCACAGCAGCAAAAGAGCCAACTAAAACAGAAGCCAATAAAACTTAAAAGCACAGAAAAAAAGACTTAAAAAGGAATATCCCACAACTGTGGGACAATTAAAAAAATGTGACACACATACAAGGAGAATACTAAATGGAGAAAAAGAGAGAAAGGAAAAGAATAAATATCTAAAACAATACTTAGAATTTCCCAAAACTAATGTCAGACACAAAGCTTAGGAACACTCATGAAGCTTAGAGAATACCAAGCAGCATAAATGCCAACACACACACAAGGAAAAAAGCTCACTACACCTAGGCGTATCATTTTCAAACCACAAATAAAGAAAAATTCCCAAAAGAGACCAGAGGGAATGAAACCAAAACAACTACAGAGAAGCAAAGACAAAAATTACACCTGATTTCTCAGACATCATGCAAGTAGGAGGAAAGTAGAGAGATGTAAGTTCTGAGGAAGAAAATAAAAACACCAACCTGGAATTCTGCACCCTGTGAAATCATCCTTCAAAGTTGAGGAAGAAATAAAACTTTTCTCAAACAAAAATTGAAAAAAATTGCTATCAGTAGAGCAGCCTTGCAAGAAATATTAAAGGAAGTTCTTTAGAGGAAAGGAAAATAATATAGGTCAAAAATTAAGATCTACATAAAAAGGAACATCAAAGAAAAAGAATAAGTGAAGGTAAAATAAAAATTATTTTATATTCTTAACTTATCTAACAGATAAAGGTTTGTTCAAAATAATAACAATAGCAAAAATGTAGGGCTGGGGCTGGGGCTCAGTGGCAGAGTGCTCACCTAGCACATGTGAGGCCCTGGGTTTGATCCTTAGCACTGAATAAAAGATAATAAAGGCATTCTGTTTATTTACAACTACAAAAAAGTTTTTAAAAATGTATTTAATTATGTATATATGGTTATATATGCTTATGTATGAGTGAAATGAATGATAGCAATAATACAACGGACAGGAGAAAGGACTTAGAAATGTTTTATTATTACAAGGTACTTACACCACCCACAAAGCAGTCAGTATAGAGTTGTTCTAAATATATCCTTCAAACTCTAGAGAAAGCACTAAAAAATGTTAAAAGGAAAAAGTATAATTGATATGCTAAGAGAGAAAGAGAAAAACATAATATGAGTAAACATTAAACCACAAAAGGCAGAAAAAGTGTGAAAGATAAAGACAGAAACAATTACCAAAAAAACCCCATTGACAATAAATGAAGCACAGTAACAAATATGGTAGATATTAATCCAATTATACAAAAAATAGCCTGCAATAGCAATGGTCTAATTATACCAATTAAAAGATATTGTCCAGTGGATCAAAAAACACAAGCCAACTACATATAGTTTACAAGAAATCCATGTTAGATATAAAAACATATGTAGATTAAAATAGATAAAGAAAGATATACTATGCTAACATTAATCAAAAGAAAGTGGGAATAGCTATAGTAATTTCAGACAGAGCACACTACAAAGCAAGGACAGTTATCAGGGATAAAGAAGGGCATTACATAATAATAAAGAGGTCAATACTCCAAGATAATATAATAATCCTTAATGTACATGTCCCTAAAACACATCAGACAGGGCTGAGGTTATAGTTCAGTGGTAGAGTGCTTGCCTAGCATGTGTGAGGCACTGGGTTTGATTCTTAGCATGGCATATAAATAAGTAAAATAAAGGTCCATTGACAACTAAAAAAAAAGTGTGTATATATATATATATATATATATATTTTTTAAAGTGATAGAACTGCAGGCAGAAAAGCAATAAGCTCATACATGAACTCAAGAGTACCACCAATCAATTCGATATAATTGGCACACACATACTAGTTCATCAAACAACAGCAGATTATGCATTCTTTTCAAATTCATATGAAATATTCACCACGCTCAACCACATTTGGGGCCATAAACACACACTAATAAATTTGAAAGAAGAGAAATCATACAAAGTCTGCAGTCAGACCACACTAGAATTAACCTAGAAATTAGTAACAGAAAGATCACTAAAAAATCCCCAAATACTTGGAGATTTAAGAACACACTTCTAAATAACACATAGGCCAAGGAAGAATTTATAAGAGAAAATTTTAAATATTTTGAACTAAATAAAAATGGAAAACAACAAAATTTGTGGGGTGCAGTAAAAGTAGTGCTTATAGGGAAATGTATAGCATTGTACTCCTATATTAGAAAAGAAGAAAGATTTAAGATAAATAACATAAAAATTCAACTAATGGAAGTAAAAAAAGAAAGCAAATTAAATCCAAAGTAAGCAGAGGAAAAGAAATAATAAAAATTGGAGCAGAAATCAATAAAACTAAAAACAGGAAATTAACAGAGAAAATCAACAAAATCAAATGTTGTTCTTTGAAAAAATCCATTAAAATTAATAATCCTCTAGCCAAGTAAACTAAGAATAAAGGCAAGAATTCACAAAGCAGAAATGAAGACGAGGGTATACTAAAGATCTGATAGACATCAAAAGGATAATAAGGAAATATTATGAACAACTCTATGCCAACAAATTTGATAACCTATCAGAAATGAACCAATTCGCTGAAAGGTACAATCTGCCAAAACTCACACAAAAAGAAATAGACAATCTGAGTAGGCCTATATGCATTAAAGAAATTGAGTCAGTATTTAATAACCTTTCATATATTAATATGAAATCACATATTAATAACAAAAACATGAAGCTGAGATTTGTTAATTGGTGAATTCTACCAAAAATTTAAAGAAGAAGTTATATCAATTTTATACAATCTCTTTCAAAAATCAGAAGCAGTGGGAATATTTCCTAACTCTTTCTATAAGGCCAGCATCACCCTAAAACCAAAACCAGAAAAAGACATTACAAGAAAAGGAAACTGTCAACCAATTTCTCTCATGAACATAGATATAAAAATTCTCAATAAAATATTAACAAATCAAATTCAACAATGTATAAAAAATTATACCCCATAACTGAGTGGAATTTATCCAAAGTATGCAGGGCTAGTTTAATACATAAAATCAATTAATGTAATTCATCACATTAACATCATAATCATATCAATAGGTGCAAAAAAAGCATTTTACAAAATCCAACACCCACTCATCATGCAACTCTCAGCAACTAGGAAGAGGAAGGAGCTTCTTCAATTTGATGAAAATCATCTACCAAAACCCTACAGCTAATATAATACTTAATAGCAATAAACCTGCCCATAAGATAGAAATGAGGCAAGGATGTCCCCTCTAATTACTTATTTTCTACATTGTTCTGGAAGCTCTGGCTGATGCAAAAGACAAGAAAAAGAATGAGGAAGAAGAAAATAAAACTGTCTTTGTTTGCAGATGACATGAATATCTATTAAGAAAATCCAAGCCAGGCGTGGTGGCACACGCCTGTAATCCCAGCACTTTGGGAGGCTGAGACAGGAAAATCGCGAGTTCAAAGCCAGCCTCAGCAACGGCCAGGCACTAAGCAACTCAGTGAGACTCTGTCTCTAAATAAAACACACAAAATAGGGCTGGAGATGTGGCTCAGTACCCCTGAGTTCAATCCCCAGGAAGGAAGGAAGGAAGGAAGGAAGGAAGGAAGGAAGGAAGGAAGGAAGGGAGGGAGGGAGGGAAAGAAAGAAAGAAAGAGAAAGAAAGAAAATCCAAAAAAATCAACAAAAACTCCCAGAACCAACAGGCAATTACAACACAGTTCAGGATAAAAGGTTAATATACAAAAGTCAATTGCTTTCCTATTTACCAGAATAAACAAGTGGAATTTGAAATTAAAAATATCACCATTTACATTAGCACCCTCCAAAAATGCAATAGTTAGGTATAAATCAAACAAAAACATGTATGTGATAAATGTAAGGAAAACTACAAAAAAAAAATAATCTGAAGAAAGAAATAAAGGAAGTACTAAGCCGGGCATGGTGGCACAAGCCTGTAATCCCAGCACTTAGGGAAGCTGAGACAGGAGAATCGCTAGTTCAAAGCCAACCTCAGCAATGGCGAGGCGCTAAGCAACTCAGTAAGACCCTATCTCTACATAAAACACAAAATAGGGCTGGGGATGTGGCTCAGTGGTCGAGTACCCCTGAGTTCAATCTCCGGTACAAAAAAAAAAAAAAAAGTAGTACTAAATAAATGGAGAGAGAGTTCATGTTAATGAATTCAATACTGTAAGGAGTCATCTATTCCCACCTTTATAGATTCAGTGCAGTTCCAATCAAAATCTCAGTTATGTTGACAAAATGATTCCAAAGTTTACGTAGAAAGGAAAAACCCAGAATGGATAACTCAGTGTTAAAGAAGGACAAAATTAGAGGACTGTTCAACTTTAAGACTTACTACACAGCTATAGTCATCAAGATAATATGGTATTAGCAAACAAACAAATGAACAGATCAATGGATTAGAATAGAGAGCCCAGAAATAGACCCAAGTAAATACAATTAACTGACCTTTCACAATGACACAAAGGCAATACAATGGAGCAGATAGCCCTCTCAACAAATGATGCTGGAACAACTGGACATCCATATGAAAAAAATAAAATCTAAATGAAGCCATATGCTCTTCACAAAAATAAATATAATAATGTGTGTATGTACTAATATGTAACAATAAATCCCATGAGGACGTACAACTATAAGGCACCAGTAAAAAGTGGGGAAAAATTAACATGAAACAGACTATAAACTTAAATGTAAACACTATAAAACTCCCAAAAGATAACATAGCAGAGGGCTGGAGAATGGCTCAATGGTAGAGCATTTGCCTAGCATCCTCTTGTACTTTTTTTGGCTAAGATAATATCAACTAATAGGTGTCTCATCCACATCAGACTGAAGATACTGATATCAAGAAACATCATGATTGTCTTCTAATTACGTCTGACAACAAGTCTAATTTATCATTCTTTCATATATCATTTATCATAAGTCTTAGTGTTCCCATTATCCATTCTTTTTAAAATTTTTTTTTATTTTTTAAAACAAAAGAATGCATTTCAAGCCATAGTACACATATGAAGCACAATTTTCCATTTTTCTGATTGTAAACAAGTAGAGTCACACCATTTGTGTCTTCATACATGTACCTAGGGTAGTGATGTCCATCTCATCCCACTATCTTTGCTACCCGCATGTCCTCTCCCTTCTCCTACCTCCCCTTTACCCTATCCAAAGTTCCTCCATTTCTCACATGCTCCCCACCTCCAACCCCATTATGTATCAGCATCCACTAATCAGCGAAAACATTTGGCCTTTGGTTCTTTGGGATTGGCTTACTTCACTTAGCGTGATATTCTCCAACTCCATCCATTTACCTTCAAAGTGTCATAATTTTATTCTTTTATTGCTGAGTAATATTCCATTGTGTTTATATACCACAGTTTCTTTATCCATTCATCTATTGAAGGGCATCAAGGTTGCTTCCACAGTTTAGCAATTGTGAATTGTGCTGCTATAAATATTGAAATGGCTGCATTACTATAGTATGCTGTTTTTAAGTCTTTAGGGTATAGGCCAACGAGTGGGATAGCTGGGTCAAATGGTGGTTCCATTCCAAGTTTTTTAAGGAATCTCCATACTGCTTTCCAGATTGGTTGCACCAATTTGCAGTCCCACCAGCAATGTTTGAGTGAAGCACAGAGGATTTTTAGGGCAGTGGAAACACTCCTGTCGCAAAGGCATTAATTTTAACTATCTGATCACTCTCTAAATAACCAAGCTAAGCAGCTAGCTTGCCTCTACTTGCATTATGTACAGTGCTGAGAAATTCACTATCTCTAAAATAAGCCCATATCATCTTTGGACAACTATTTTAGAAAGGTCTATCTTATCTTAATCTAACTTTTCCATCCACTGTCTTCATTCTCTCTTCAAGAAACACAGACTAGAACTAATTTTTTGTGAATGAGAGCCATCCTCAAATGGTTGAAGGCAAATGTCACAGGATCTCATGTATACAGTGGTGTTCAACAATTCCTTCAACCTTTCCTCCTTTTGAGAAAGGCAGCAGGTTCAGATGAATGCAATTCACATGTGTGGTTTCAATTTTTATAATGGCTACATTTAAAAAGGAATCAAAAATATTATTTCAATAGGAACTCATGAGATATTTATAGTTTTTTGTACTAAGTCTTTGAAACCTAACATCTATGTTGTGTTTTAGCACACATCAATTTGGAGACATTATACTGTTCATGCTGAACAGTCACATGTGGCTGGAAGCTACAGATTGGATAGCACATGTCTACTATAAGAAAAGATTCTGCTTTCTGCAGATAATCAGGCCATGTTCAGTTAATCAGATAAGTGGGTGAAACATATTGCTGCCAAGTTTCTGGATGTACAGTATTAAACAGACCTCTTTTAAAGGAGTGGGAGTAAGAATTAAATCTCATGGAGCCCTAAAACTATGCTCCTGAACTCGCAGTGGTCAGTATACCCCAAATGAGAAACCATTTTCAATAGTGGCTTTTTAAAAAGCTTGTTTTCAAAGTGGAAAACACGCAAAAAAAATTCTACTTTGCATTGAATTTGAGGAGCTCTAAGACCCCAGACTGAAACATCATTGGGGCAAAAAGAACATTGGTCTGGCATCAGAAAAAAGGTCTTTATTCTCATCTCAGTTCTACCACTAAACTAAATAATGACCTGAAAAAAAAGTCAATTCATTTCTCCAGACATCTTTTCTCTAAGGCCTCTTTTCTCCACTTTCCCATTAAACAACACTTTTCTAACCATCACAAACCATCCTCTTAATAATCCATTTTAGAACTCTGACCACAAGCAGCATAAAGCTCCCAGTCTAGTTTTTAAATCCATATTCCTCACTCTTGAAAACCAGACTTGCATTTACATATCTTCATAATTCCAACATTTTCCCACTTTTCAAAGTTTCATAAAAATTTAAAATCACAATAAATTACCTCCCAGCTCTTCCTGCCCTAGAATAAACTACTACTTCTGGATCAATAACCCTGATCCCATTTTGAACAATTAAACTTTTTTTTCTTTTTTTAACAATCCAACTTCCTCAAGCTCTAGTTTCATGTTGCCTATAATTTTTCTGGCCAGTTCAATACGACCATTCCTGCCTTTCAATTATTGATTTTACAAGTACTTGCTGAAGGTCTGCTGTATGTGACAGCATGCTGGGAATGCAGATGAGTTGAGAACAAGACAGGCAAAAGCAACCCTTGCCTGCAAAGAGCAGCCATTCCAGGAATGAGTAACAGACAATGAACTGGCATACAATAGAGCAGGACAATTTCACTTTTTGATACCTGAAATTGTCCTGTTCATTGACATACAATAACATAGCTAACATGAGAGCATATCATGTGCCAGATACTTTTCTAAATATAGATTAATCTTAACAACTCTATGAAGTATGTACTGTTATTATCAATCCCACCTTACACATGAGAAAAACCAAGAAACAAGAGAGCTTCAGTGCTAAGAAGAGAACAGAGAGACAGAAGTAGGGTAGAAAGGGGAGCTCCTGCTGTACTATCATAGTCTGAGAGGTCAAGAAAGGACTCTCTGAGGTCATCTGGGCTGAGGGTGGAATGAAGAACCAGCCCCACAGAGATCCTGGGGCAGAGTGTTCTAGAGAGAAGGAACAGCAAGTACAAGGGCCCTGGGATGGGGTGGACCTGGCAGGATCAACCTAGAGGGCTCCAAGAACAGAGGGAAATAAGTGTGGCTAAAACATAAAGAGGGAAGGGAAACTAGCAAGAGGAGACGCTGAAGAGGCTGAGTGGGAACTAGTTTATGATCAAGAGCCCATATTTTATTACAAGTAGAATGAAAACACTGGGGTATTTTAAGCTGGGGAAATAACATGATCTGATTTATGTTTTTAAAAGATACCCCTTATTGCTCAGCGAGAAATAAACTGTGGGGGGGCAAGAATGGAATCAAAGAAACCAGTGAGGACAGTTGAGTAGTTCGAGCTTCCCTCTGCCGTCTGTTAACGCTATGCCATCAGCTCAGAGCAACAGGTTATTTCCTTTGCCTCTCAGCTCTTCTTTTTTGCCTCTTTTCTGTGTTTACTTGCTGTGCTGATAGAACCATTTGTTTGAGGTTACAGTGAGAATCCAGGAAGACTCCAGGACTTCCCTTTAGATTCCTTTGAATTCTGATTCCAAGGTCTACTCAACTCAGAGGAATAGGTAAACCACATAAATGGTAAGTAAAGCAGAAAACTAGGGCCAAATAATCTGTGATCATTTTCAGCTGCTGCTCAATGATGGCCCAAACGTTCAAAGCAGTTTTCCCAATCAACAATTTGCAATTCAAAAGCAAATAGTTCAGATAATACTCCAAGGCCAGGGGCTTTACTAATAGTGCCTGCTTCTCATAGAAAGGATAATACAAATGAATATTTAAGCATCCTGGGGCAGATTATCTGTGAACATCCTACTAA
The DNA here is from genome assembly GCA_004024805.1 of Geosciurus inauris. Classification (NCBI taxonomy): domain Eukaryota; kingdom Metazoa; phylum Chordata; class Mammalia; order Rodentia; family Sciuridae; genus Geosciurus; species Geosciurus inauris. Next base: position 62,417 of record PVHX01002008.1, read on the forward strand.
TATTGTGGAATGACTACACAATAGTCCATGGGAATGAAATCCTTTAACACTCTAGTCCCAGTTGAGTTCTGAAACTCAAAGCATTTGCTGTATTAGTGACACGAGCTGACACCACATGGAACTGAAGAGCCAGTCAGCAGAGCCCAGCCAACACACGCCAACACACACACACACACACACACACACACACACACACACACACACACTTGTTTTAAGTCACTAAGTTTGGGGACATTCATGTGCAATTTCAACCAGTTAAGACAAAAAGCAGGATAATCCAGTTGAAAACATGAACAGGAGAAAAATAAAAGGTATGTTATACAATATTTCTCAGGAATGGCAAGTTCTCTAATAAATGCTACTAGGCATGATCTTGCTATTCTACTCAAAATGAACCACTCCCTGTGCGAGCCCCATTACAGTGCCTACCACACAGAGCTATGCGCAGCCACCTTACAGGCAGCTAGCAATATCATTTGTTCTCCACTTTGCTAAATTGTAGTCTTGTGCTGTAGTCTGAATGTTTTCATCTCATCCAACTTCATGTGTTAAAATCTAAATACCAGTGTGATGGTATTAAGTGGTGGTGACTTTTGGGAGGTGGTTAGGTCATCGGGGCTATGCCCTCATGAATGAATTAGTATCTTGACAAAAGAAGCCTCTGAGAGCTGCCTTGACCCTTATGTTATGTGAAGAGATAGAAGAAGCCATCTGTGGACCAGGACATGGGACCTCAACAGACACCAAATCTGCTCAAGCCTCTTGGACTTCCCAGCCTCTAGAATTGTGATAATTTCTGGTATTTGTAAGCTACCAAATTCACAGTATTTTGTTACAGCAGTTCAAACAGATACTGTTTCAAAGTTCCATATTATCTACTCATCCATATATTCAATCATATTTTATTGGGCACCAGCTATAGACCAGGCACTGTTTTATGTGCTAAGGATACAAAAATGAACAAGTACTATGGTTTGGATGTGAGGTGAAACTCAAAGCATTTGAAAAGCTCACTTGTGAGACAATGCAAGAAGATTCAGAGGAAAGATGATTGGACTGTAAAGTCTTAGCCCAATGAGTGATTTAATCTTCTGAGAGGGATTAACTGAGGGGTAACTGAAGTGGTAGGGTGTGGCTGGAGGAGGTGGGAACTGGGGCTTGGCTTTGGGTATATATTTGTATCTGGAGAGAGGCTTCTTTTTCTCCACATCCTGACCACTGTGATGTGAGCTGCTTCCCTCTTCCACTCCACTATGATGTTCAGCCTCATCTCAAGCCCCAACAAATGGAGCTGGCCTTCTATGGACTAAGACCTCTGAAACTGTGAGCCCTCAAATAAACTTTTCCCCCTCTTCAGTTGTTCTGGACAGATCCTTTAGTCATAACAGTGTAAAAGCTGACTAAAACAACAAGGCAACAATGACCTTCATGGAGATAGGCAGTGATGAAGGATAAGATATACACAGGGAAGTCAGAGAAGGCTGGAGAAGGGCACAGGTGACTAGAAATATGAAGGAAATGTGAAAATAAACCATGGGAATATCTGGGGAAAGAGCATTCCAGGCAGAGAAATAAGTGAAGCAAATAAATAAGAAATAAGCAAAGATCCTAAAACGCCTGCATATTTAAGGAGGAGGCCAGTGAGGGAGAAAGAGAGAGGTAGTGCTGTGGATTGGGCATGGTTTGTCTCCCAAGGGTTTAATGTACTCAAAACTTGGTCCCCAGTGTGGCAATGCTGAGAGTCAAGGTCTAAGAGTCCTTGGAAGGCAATCAAGTCATGGGGGTGCCATCCTCAGATGAGATTAATTCAAGTCCTATAGGATTGAATTTGTTCCCACAATGGGTTATTAGAAGGGAAACCGGCACCTCCCCTGAATCACTCTTGCCATTCTCTCTTGCACCCTTGCCATATGATGCCATCTGCCATGAAGCCCTCACCACAGCTGATTAGATGCGAGTGCCATGTTTCCAGAACCTCAGAACTGTGAGCTAAATAAGCCTCTTTGCTTTATAAAGTACCCAACCTCAGGTATTTTATTATGACATAAAACAGATCAAGATAGGTAGCAAAGAGATCAGAGGGGAGACAGAGATCCAGATTTCAGAAGAACTTGTAGTTAATGACCAACACTTTGAATTTCATGTTTTTCAGTGTGATATCTCCTTATAGCCTTTTCCAGCCTCAACCTAGCCTCTACTGATCATTTCTCCTACTAGTGCTTTTATTCACTGGTTAGTCTGTATTCCATGGATTTCTATTCATCTCTTATGCAATAGTTATATTTTCCTCAACTCTGCCTCAAGGGCAAGAATTTGTAATATTCTCCTCTGTGTATCCAGGACATACACAAGAGATACTCAATAAATCTTTTTGGAAGGTGATAATAATGATGTAATCTCTTAAGAGTCCTTTCCAGCTGTAAGATCTATGATTCCTTTGAACTCTCTCTACAAATTAATTTACACAGTGACTCAGAGAGGACTGACAACTTTCTAGATATTTTGAGATTACAGTCATGCCACTTTTAGAATTTCCATCATCAAACAACTAGGATAAATAAATTTGTATTTTTTGTTGAAGTGAAGGCTACACTACTTGGAAAGGGGTCCACTTATATAAACTACTTTTTAGTATTTATATTTTAAACTACGTGAGCCTCAGGCGGAATATAAATTCCTATTAAATAAATGCTATTCTGATGTGATTTCATCATCAGCAATTAACAGTGACATCAAATTCTTTGCTTCTTCTCCCAGTGAAAGTTGGAGGATAATTCCATCCCTCCCACTATTTTGAGTCTGGGTTGATCTTGGAGGCTTTTTTGACCAAAAATATGCAAAAGAACCAGTGTTCTCGGACATATAAGGCTATGTCACAAGAAGCCTTGAGCCTTGCAACTTCTACCCACACCTTTGAGAAACTTAGCATCCATGCTATGAGAAACCTAAGCCACATGAAGAGACCACAAGTCAGTTCTCAGATCAAGAATTTGGCTAGCACCCAGCCAAGAGCCAGCATCAACTGGACATCCCAGCTAGGCACCAGCCACTGGAGTAAAGAAGCCATCTTAGAAGTGGATCCTCCAGCCCCAGTTGCCTCAGTTGACACCAGGCAGATTTTAGACAAAATATCCAGCAAAGCCCTTTCTAAAATCCTAATGCATGAAATAATGAACAAAATTAAGTGGTGGTTTTAATATACCAATTTTGGAAATAGTGTATTACACCACACATTATAAAAACAAAAACAAGAATCATCATGCAGCATCACTCCTGGTTGATAATTCACTGGAGTGCCTCCCTCCCAATCACTTGTAAAAACAACAGATACACACAATCCAAGGTACGGCCAATGTCCAGTGATTACTCTGCCCAGGGATTTGATTCATGGAACATTTTAGGTGACTCTGAATGAATTCCCTGAATCAGTCATACCAATATATTTGCAGGCCAACAAAAGTCATGTGAAATTTATCCAAGACAAAAGCCAAAGCAACAATTGGGATTAATCAGGTCACAAAATTAAGCTATTAGGCATATTACATGTAATTTTTTACTCAATCACACTGCAGGCAAGAAAATAATTTATTACACTACTTTAAAAGCAAGGATGGGACTTAAAATATAATGTAATGTGCAATTCTGTCATAAAGATGACAAGATCCAACCACTAAATAATGACTGCATGCAATGGTAGAAATTTCTGAAATTATCCTCACTCGATACTACCACAATGGCAAATACTCAATTGCAAATAGTCTTCTCCTTTAGAACATGTTTTTGTTTGTATAAACAAGTTGTATTGTGAAAACAAAAGCTCCCCAAAACAGATAAGCATTTTCCCCTACTGTTATGAATATCACTTCTGCCAAGAACAGTCATTTCAGGTCCTATGAATGACAGGCTTCTGGGAAAGCAGTACACTCATTTATGTTCCCCCTTTTTCTTCTCCCATACTACTTTCTTTGAACCATATTTGGCACTCCAAAAAAATACAGAACCATTAAGGGACCCAAGGAGGGAAATGAAGGTAACAGAAAAGGAACAAATTTTGGTAGTAAATGATTTAAAGCATCAATTTTTCATAGAAATTGCTACACTGAAGATGTCTAATCAGAGTCAATCATTCACATTTTTCATAATATGAGTTCACACTCATCATTGGTATAGTATATTTTAAGAATCAACAAAAGGAAATGACAATTCAAGAAAATACCCTAAAAGCTAAGGGAATAACAATGTAAAAATGGTAAAATGCTTTTAAGGGAAAATGTCTTCCAACTTCATAAGCACATATTTGTTTGAAAATAATTCATTAGCCATAACAACAATAAAACCAAAAATTAAAATGTCAACACTTGTATCACTGGAGACTATCTAGATATGTGTAGTTTTCAAAACACTACAGAAAATTTAATTAGAGAAAAATTATTACCCTCTAATGAGAATACTTAATAAAAGACTAGCCATCTCCTTCATATAGAAACCATTCCTTTAGTAGTAGTAAGTCATTAACTCAGAACGACCAGTGTCTAAAAACATATGTATTCATATTCCTACACTGAATCCCATTTCCAAAACAAAGTGGCTAGTATTGCCATCAAAATAAACCTAGTAACATTTTAGTTATGTGGCTCTGATAATCAATAAAATGGAAGTTAAACAGGAATTTAAGAAATGAAACAGAGGACATAAATCTTGTTCTTTTTAAGTGAGAATATTAGTAGCTCTGTTGCTTTCAGCTTTGGGAACAATTATTTATGCGTTAAATTCAAAAGAAAAGGAAGACATTTAGATCTAAAATGAACACGAGTTTGGCTAAATGTCAAATCGCATGATATTAAGTTTCTTATATCTTCTGTATGACCAAGAAAGTCACACCATGCTCATCTAATACAAAGGTACAGCTGACAGAGGAAATGAATGTATTTCAAATTTATCTCTTCAAATCACTAATATGGTCTAACATGTTCAGGCAGACAGGAGGCACCAGGGGACAGAGGACTTACCTTTTCCATCTCAAATGGTCCTGCCTCAGGGGAAAAAAAAAACCTTTATTGATACAAAAATAAAAGGAAACCTACGGTGCATTTAATTATAATGTTCCCTTCATAATCCCAAATATGGAAAAAATTTAATAATTTGAAACATCAATTTATTTCATTTAATCCATTATACTTTTCCATTTCAAGGATCTTTATGATTATCTGGTCCATTAATGCATTGGCTCAACGAGGAATTATTGATCCCTTCTTTGAGCCAGGTGCTATACTGGGCTCCAAGTATACAGGGTGAACCCGGCAGTTAAGGCGGACCTACTTCGCAAGGAGGGAAAGTCAGCCTGCCTGTGTGGCTGAATGGACACAGGAAGCCCATGTTGCTGGAGTCCAGTGAGTGTGAGGGAAAATGACGGATTGAAACTGAAGAACAGCAGGAACCTTCAGATCACAACCTCAAGGGCTCCACTAAGGAGCTTCAGTTTTATCCTCAGTGCAATGTGAAGCCATCAGAGAGGAGTTTTAAGCAGAGGAATAATATGATCTGATCTTTATTTGGAGGGTCAGGGGTACTGGGATTGAACCTAGGGGTGCTTAGCCACTGAACCACATCCCCAGCCCTTTTTTATATTTTATTTGGAGGTTTGGCTGAGTTGTTTAGGGCCTCGCTGAGTTGCTGAGGCTGGCTTTGAACTTTGCAATCCTCCTGCCACAGCCTTCCGAACCGCTGGGGTTTGTAGGTGTGCGCCACTGCGCCTGGCTGATTTTTTTTTTTTTTTTTTAACTTTAAAAAGATGGTTTGAATTGTTGTGAGGAAAATTGATGGGCGAGGAGAACATATAGAGGCTACTGTATTAACTAAACAAGGATGGAGACAGACAAATTTGGGGAATGCTTTCTTTAGAAGGCTTGTTAACAGAATGAACATTGGGAGTGAGGACAGGTGCAGCCAAAAAAAAAAAAAATTCACAAGGATAAATTCCTAGGTTTGGAGCAAGAACAACGGGGTAAACAGTGGTGCCATCTGAACTGCAGTATACATGAAAAGGTTTAGGGAAGACAAAAAGGAAATCCAGATTTCTGCTTGGTGTTACTCCTTCATTTCAGAAACGAGGATGTGATATACTGAACATGTAAATAACTTAACCAAAGATGAATAACTGGCTAATTGGGGACCTAGAATTAGAAACTGACTTTCTACTTCCTAATCCAAAAGTCTTTGAGTTAAGAGTATTAAATGGAGATTTCTGGGCTGGGGTTGTGGCTCAGTGGTAGAGCACTTGCCTAGCATGTGTGAGGCACTGGGTTCGATTCTCAGCACCACATATAAATAAATTAATTAAATAAAAGTCCATTAACAACTAAAAAATTATTTAAATAAATAAATAAATAAATGGAGATGTCCATGTTAAATAGTTTCCAATTTTGCTAATACTACTCACTCACACAAAGACTACCCCAAATTTCAAGATAAATGAGCATTTAAAAATCAAAAGCACAGGTGAATTTAAACGTATAATACAATCTCACACACACACACAGACACACACACACAGAATACATGTAAAAATGATCCCAATAAGGTCTGCTCGAGTGGTTAGTATCGTATTAACATCAATTTCCTGGTTTTGACAACATCATGTTATCATCAGGAGAAACTGAATAAAGGGTACCTGGGAACTCTCTATACTATTTTTGCAACTTATCTTACATTATTTCAAAGTAAAAAGTTATTTAAAAACAAAAAACTTGCCCCAGGACTCAGACCCAGTAGGAGACAATCAAAATTTCAGCCTAGAGCAACTGAGTTCTAGTTATTTGGTTATACTACAATTTTTATTCCAAATGTCTTTAAAAGAAACTTTTTTAGAAAAGCACTAAGATCTGGGGAAACCTGGTGGATGCAGGGCAGTTAACAAAGCCAATACCCTGGGAATGATGGTTTCCTCCCTAGGCCAGTTCCCTTACACTGAAGGCTCACTACCCTACTTTATCAAGCCCAAATCTAATGCCTAGATATTCACATGCAGGAGCTTGAGATACATACAGCTCAGTGGTACAGCATTTGCCTAGCATGGGTGAAGCCCTGGGTTCAATCCCCGGCACTGCAAAAAAGAAAGAGATTCATATGCATGTCAGTCCTCTCTCCATACCAACTACAAACTCCTTGAAGGACAAGGCTCTCACATTTCTGATGTACTTCTTTGGTGCCTTTTAGAGGCCACATCACTCTGTGAGCACTCAAAATGTTAACAAATTCCTTAGATGATTGAGAAACCCAATATAGCTATACTTCTGAATAACAGAAATAGTACAATGGCTACCTCAGGAAATGGGAAGAAATTCTTACCCTTGCTTGGCATTACTTGTCAGGAAGTTTGAGTCTCAATGACAAATGATTTTCTTCAAAGGAGGTAAAGAAAAAAGACAAGATGGAAAGTTAGAAAAAAAAATACACAAAACACCTAATGGACAGGAACAAAAGGTAAATGCTTCATGATTGCAAACCTTGCTGAACTCTTTTTGTGCTTAGTACTTAAATGCTAACATTATCTCATAGCCCCAATACTTTAAAATCTTGAGACTAAACCATGAGTAAGTACACAGGATAAGCTGAAATGAAATCCTCATGTGAATGTGCAGAGTACAAAGGAGTTCTATCTGTTTGATTTACCTAACTATTTATCTCTTATGTACAATTTTAAAAATAAAAGAAAAGGTTCAATGGACCTGGTATGACAAATATCTTCTGGTGAAATTGAATTCAAAAGAAATGGCAAAGATAATGGCATACATTCAACAGGGAAAGTTTACCCTGTTTTGATTCTCCAAACAATTTTGAAACTTAGCAGTAGCTTTAATCCAGAACTTTGTTAGGCACCAAAATAAGAAAGGCAAACAAAGCTGATTCCTGTCATCAGAAAAAGTCAAAAGCTTTTTTGGAAAAAACCATTTTTTCCTAGTCTTTCTTATTCTATACCAGGGGTGAAGAGACTTTCTGTAAATGACCAAATGGTAAATATTTCTGAATTTGTGGGCCATAAAGTTCTACTACAACTACTCGATTCTGCCAGTATAGTGTGAAAGCAGCTAGAGACAATGTTCACAAATAAGCATGGCTGTGTTCCAATAAAATGTTATTTATAGACACTAAAATGTAAATATTGCGATTTTTCAGACATCATAAAGTCTTCTTTTTCTTTCTTTTTCAATCATTTAAAAATATGAAAATTGGACTAGAGGTGTAACTCAGTGCTGCTTGTCGAACATGTGCAAGGCCCTGGGAATGAGCCCTTGCACTGAAAAAAAAAACTGAAAACCATTCTTAGCTCATAGGCTATATAAAAACAGGCAGTAGACAGATGTGGCCCATGGGCTACAGTTTCCTAACCTCTGTGCTACATACCCCAAAGGCAAGGTGAAAATGAAGGGGGGGAAGGGGGATGATTTTCTTTATCTTTAAAAAGATTTGGCCCTGGGCAGAGCTGGGCTTCAAGGATTCTGACCTCTGGGCCTACTCCTGTATCTAATCTGGGCCTCCAAAACTAGAATTTCCAGCCATAAAGAAGATAAGAAGTGCAGAGCATGGTGGTGCATACCTGTAATCCCAGCAGCTCAGCAGACTGAGGCAGGAGGATCTCTAGTTCAAAGCCAGCCTCAGTAACGGTGCAGCACTAAGCAATTCAGTGAGACCCTGTCTCTAAATAAAAATACAAAATAAGGCTGGGGATGTGGCTCAGTGGTCAAGTGTCCCTGAGTTCAATCTCTGGTAACAAAAAAATCTGTAAAAGATGCAAGAAGATAAGAAGTACTTTCTCAGGTGAGATTGATTATTACAATAATTACTAATAATGGTAACAAAATGGATTTATAACCAGGCAGACAAGTTAGAAATTTCCTGTGATAGAGAACAGTCTGATAAAATGAATGGCTAATGGCTGATATTCAGCAAAAAACAGCAGCCACTGAGAAATGACAGAGTTAACTTTCATGGAGGGTTAAGCAGAGTTATGATATCTGTTGGCTATCACAGAAAAGATGAAACAAAACAAAACAAAAAAAGATAAAGGAAAAACCCACTAGTAACTGGTTGCTTAAGTCTATTTTCTGTTGCTATAACAAAATGCCCAAGACTATGGAATTTATAAAGAATAGACTTTTATTTGGCACATGGTTCCAGAGGCTAGGAAGTCTAATAGCATGGCACCAGCATCTTCTTGGCATCTGGTCCTCACCTTCTTGCTGAATCATAACATGGCAAAGGGTATTATGTGGTGAGACAGAGAAAGTTTGCTAGTTCAGGTCTTTCTTCCTCTTTATATAAAGCCACTAATGGCAGATGGAAGCTCCACCCTCATGACTTCATCCAAACCTCATGATCTTCAAAGGCCTCCACTCCAAATACCAGTAACATACAAATTTGGGGATTGTTTCCAACACAGGAACTTTAGAGAGCCACACTCAAACCACAGCATTCTGCCCATGGTCCCCAAAATTCATGTCCTTCTCACATGAGAAATACATTCATTCCATCCCAATAGCCCAAAGTCTTAACTCCCTCTAGCACCAACTCAAAAGTCTAAAGTCTAGAGCCTCATCTGAATCAGATATGGGTGAGGGTCAAGACGTGATTCATCCTGAGGCAAATTCACTCCAGCCATGAGCCTGTGAAATCCAAACGAGGTACCTACTCTCCCCAAAAAATAACCAGACAGGCATAGGACAGACATTTCCATTCAAAAGGGCAAAACAGGAATGAAGAGAGTTAACTTGTTCCAAGTAAGTCCAAAACTCAATAGGAAAAACAACACTAAGCATTATAACTCCAGAAAAATCTTTCATTCCAAGAGAAAGTCATGGACATGCCCGGGGGATCTGGGCTCCTAAAGCCATAGGCATCCCTGTTCTTTCCCTGTGACTTGGAGTTTCATGCCTGTAGTTCTCCCAGGCTGGCACTGAATGCTAGCAGCTCTGTTGTTCTGGGGTCTGGGTCGTGGTCTCATTCCCCTGGCTCCATTCTCACAGCAGTGTTATGGATGACCTGTGTCTCTTCCCAATTCATATGACGAAGCCCTACTTCCCAGTACCTCAATATGTGACTGTACAGTCATGCATCAAATGATAATGTTTTAATCAAGGACAGACCACATATATGAAGGTGGTCCCACAAAATGATAACAGCGTCCAGGCATGATAGCGCACACTCGTAATCCCAGATACTTGGAAAGCTGAGAAGAAATTTGAATTCCAGGTCAATCTGGGCACCTTAATGAGATTCTGCTTCAAAAAAAAGATAATGGTGAGAGCAAGAATGAAAAAGAATGACTCCCAATGCCAAGATAGCAATCAGCCACCTAAAAATGTCCCTGAACTTTACCAAAGATTTCTGCTGCAAAGAGCATAAGTCAAATGATGTACCATGAACAATGGCTCACTGTGTTGAAACGGGAAAAGGACAATTATGAAAACTCAAGGAAATAAAATTCACCTTCAGTGACTGAAAAACGGATGAGAGTCAAACAATGGTATCTAGGCAGTTTCTACAAAAAAGATGGGTGGGAGCCACATTCTGAACTTCAAATCTTCCAGGAGCTTCATAAACAGAGAGGGGCAATGCCAGAGGCAAGACAAGGGAGAAACTGCCTACTGCAGAGTATCAGACAACATGCAAAAATACTGCCTCCATTTACACAGCACTCTAAATTCTAGAAGATTCATTCACATGTCCTTTCATTTAATCTTACATTTATCAGTGGAGATAGTAGGAGGCATCTCTTTTACACATGAAGAAATTTAAATTTAGAGGACACAAAATAACATCAGACTTTATCTTGAGCCTAGAACCACATCTCCCAATGCTTACAGAGCATTTCACAGAATGGAATGCTGTGTAGTCCTGGGCTGTGTCTTGGCTTCCTCATCTGAAAAATGGGAACAATAATAGTTTGAACCTCATGCTCTTGATAAACACAAAGCACTTAAAGGAGCTAAGTCACAGAAAGTGCTCAGTAAATGTGGGTCACTATTATCTTAAACTGGACAAACATAACCTGTATGCCAACCTCACAAACCCACCCTCCTGATGTGTCTGACCTTGGTGAATTTGCATAGCTCAGCTCTTCAGCTCCATCTAATGATAACAACAACAAAGAATGACTACACATCTATGGTAACTCCAACAACTGACACTCTCTGAAGGCTTATTACACACCAGGCTCTCTTCTGCTCTTGGCTCTATTATCTTATTCATCTGGAGCACCTTCTGGGCAGAAATTACACCTGATTAATTCCTGTACTGTTTAACTCCTGGTTACAGTGGCTATTCAACATATGCTGGCTGGACCAAACCAGGAAGTGAAGTGCTCTTTCCACTGACGTCTACAGCCTCTCCTGCTTCCTACAATGGTTTATGGTGTTAAACTAGGAACTACAGAGCATGGGAGAAGGGATATGATTATTTTGTCAAAGATTTTAAGTCTCTCTGAAATACATTCTATGATTTAATGAAAAAAGTCATCAGGAATGTCCTTCCAAGTATGAGGAGAAAAAAGTCTACTACCCAGAATACCCGCACATTTACAAATCTAGTCTACTAGAGAGAAACAAGTATATTTTTAAATGCCACTGGCAAAAGCTTATTCATCTATAATCTAACAGTGTGTGGAAAACAATGAAGATTTTGAAATTTAATATTTAAAAGTATACAAATAGGAGACATTGAAAAATCAAGTTACATAATCATCTAGTGAAACGCTTTGAAATAGAATACTCATAGAAAGATAAACAGAAAAATACTTTAAACAGCAGAGTGAAAAATACTCTTCATACTTCCTTACGAGGCACTTGGAGAAGGTCATTTAAGTCCAATATTCCCCACCCCAACTCTCTGCTCACTGAAATAGCAACAGGCCTTGATAATAATTTGAAACGACTACTTCAAGTTTTTCAGAAGTTTTACTTTCTGAAGAAAAACAAAATTTTTTTACATGCATACACATATAATCTTCTAAACGTTCTTCTTTATTTGGTATCATGCAAAAAATCCCAGATTTAAGCATTAGTGTCAAGTAAATAATAACTTTCTGGAAATGACTAGAGTTTAGAAAGAGCTTCTAAAATGGAATTTCCTCTGGTAATTATAGGGTGCAGGACATACTACCCCAAACACAGCACCATTCAATCTGAGAAAACAGTGGAAGCAGGCAGGTCACTCTTACCTTTCCCCTGGCTGCTTCCCTGAAGCAGGTCATAAAACCCAGAACTTTCTGACCTTGCCTGAAGCAGGCTGTAAGATCCTCATGTGCATAAAACCCTCCTGATACCCAAGGAAAGGGAGCATCCATGTTCTGAAGACAGGGCACAGAGGAGAACAAGAACAGACGCCTTGCTCATTATTATTAAATCATCCTGCGTCCTGTCATGCTTCTTCATAACTGCCACAGTCATCAAACCTAGCACAAAAATATGCACATTTATTTCTTCAGGCCTTCATTTCCTTATAAAGGCTTCTGTGTCATATAAACTTACAGCAAATTAAGTGGTATTCTTTTCTCTTGTCTACCTTTTGTTCCAGGAGCTTCAGCCATGAAAGCTAGGATGACTGAGGAAAAGATATTTTTCTTTCCCTGCAGTTAAATCTCATGTTTTGAGATTTCAAAAACAAAAACAAGAAAAATCCAACTCAAAATATTCCTGTTGTACTTCACTATTAATTTATTATAAACAATAATTATCTTTTAAAATAATTAAAAAATAAACATTCATATACTTATTATATATAACATGATGTTTTGAAATACATATACTATCTTAGTCTGTTTATGCATCTATGACAAAATGCCACAGACTGGGTAATTTACAAACAATAGAATTTTTATTTTTTAAAATTTTATTATTTTTAAATAATTTTTTTGTCAATACTGGGGATTGAATGTGGGGGCACTTTACCACTGAGCCATATCTCTGGCACTTTTTGTTTTGAGACAGGGTCTCACTAAATTGCCAAACTTGCAATCCTCCTGACTCAGGCTCCCAAATTGCTGGGATTATAGGCATGTGCCACTGTCCCTGGCTAAACAACAGACATTTACTTCTCACAGTTCTGGAGGCTGGGAAATCAAGATCAAGGTACCAGCACTGGGAGATGCTTCTCACTGCATCTTCACATGGCAGAAGGGGCCTACACTGTATCCTCACATGGCATAAGGTGGAAGGGCAAAACACCTTAAGGCATTTTCCTCAAATCACATCCCAAAAGGCCACACTACTTAACACCACCAGATTGTGGATTACGTTTTGACATATGAATTTTGGGAAACGTTCTGACCGTAGCATATTCACATCGTGGAGGGGTTAAACTGAGATAATTAACACACTCATTACCTTTTATACGTATCATTTTTTGTGGTTAAGACACATAAAATTTACCTTCATTGATTTTTCAAGAACTTAATACCTTACTAATTATAGTCACCAGGTTGTACAACTAGCCTCTTGAACTTTTCCTTCTTTTTTTTATTCTTTGAGCAATATCTTCCAACCACCTCCCTCCCTCCCTCCCTCCAAGATCTTGCCAGGCGAACGCAGAACATACAATATGGCCACTGCCGCTGGGGGGAACGAAGCATCAAGCAGCCCGCATGCGCAAAGGAATAGCCAATCAGACACTGAAACATAAGCAGTAATGGCGCTCCCTACCAATCAGCGGACTTCTCCTGACTCATACCGGAAGGACTCTGACCTCAGCAGGATCCCCTGACCAACCCCAGGGGAACACGGGACTCCAGATACCTCCTTTTCCTTCCCCAAGCCCTCCCCTTCCTGCCCCAAGCCCTCCCCTTCCTACCTGGGCCCCTTAAATTTTCTATACCGTGGACCACGTGCACAATTCCCCCCTTCCGCTCTGTTGGATGGGGAGTTTGCCGGGAAGAGTATTTCCCAATAAAGCCTTACCTAGCAGTTTTATTTACCACCTTTTGGTCGCCTGGCTTTACACTAGTAACCACCATTCTATTCTCTCCTTATAATATTTTAACTTTTTTAGATTCTACATATACATGAGATCATAATATATTTGTATTTCTGTGTCTGGCTTATTTTACTTAGGTTCATGCATGTTGTCATAAATTTTAGGATTTCTACCAGTCCTATAATCTCAGCAGCTTGGGAGGCTGAGGCAGGAGGATCCCAAGTTCAAAGCCAGCTTCAGCAACTCAGCAAGGCCCCAAGCAACTTAGCAAGGCCCTGTCTCAAAATAACAAAGGGCTGAGATGTGGTTCAGGGGTTAAGTGCCCCTGGGTTCAATCCCTGGTTACATAAAAAATTTTAAAAATGTTCAAAATGATAGGATTTCCTTTTTAATGATGAATAGTATTCCACTGTGTGCATCTACCATATTTCCTTTACCCATTCATTTACTGGTAGACACTCAGGTTGATTCCATATCTTGATTATTGTGAATAATGCTGCAATAAACATGGGAGTACAGATATCTCTTTGACATACTGGTATCTTTTGGATATGTAACTAGTAGTGGGATTGCTGGGTTGTATAGTGGTTCTAGTTTTAGTTTTCTGAGGGATTTCCATATTGTTCTCCACAACAATTAATATTTCTACTAATAGTATACAAGGGTTCCCTTTCTTCATATTCTTGCCAATATTTACCTTTTATCTTTTTGATCATAGCCATTCCAATAGGTATATGGTAATATATCATTGTGATTTTAATTTGTCCCAATGCCATTTATTGAAGAGATAAGAAAAGAAAGTTAGGCCAATATCCCTGATGAATATAAATGCACAAATCATAAATACTAGCAAACCAATGTCAACAACACATTAAAAAGATCATTCACCATGATTAAAGGAATCCAAGGATGGTTCAACATATGCCAATCAATAAATGTGATACACCTCATCAACAGAACAAAGAACAAAAATCATATGATTGTTTCAATAGATGGCAGTGAAAGAATTTGACAAACTTCAACATCTTTTCATGACAACAATTTATTAGGAACAGAAAAAATGCACCTCAACATAATGAGAGCCATGTGTGACAAACGCATAGCTAACATCATACCCAACAATGAAAAGTTAAAAGCTTTTCTTCTGCCATCAAGAATAAGACAAGGATGCCCTCTCTCATCACTTTCACTCAACACAGTACTAGAAGTCCTAACCAAAGCAGTTAGCCACAATGAAGAAATAAGAAGGCTCAAAGACAAAGGCCTGAAAAGGCGCATTTGCCCATAACATCAATACATGACTAATAATAAAGAGAATGAAAGGGAAGAGATGTGTTTAAAAACTAAACAAAGCATTTCCACGTCAGTCTCAGAGTCTCTATTTTATTAAATCACATTTCTTAGAAAGGTGATTCTCTCATCTTCTTTGGTAATTGTTTTTAAATCTCTCATTTGGTAAACTATTTAAAAAGAGTGAGACAGACACTGACATACCGACAATAAGAATGTTGCCTACATGTGAGATGCAAGGCAAGAAATGAATCAGAAAATAAGGAGGGCTGAGGTTGTGGCTCAGTGATAGAGCGCTTGCCTCGCACGTGTGAGGCACTGGATTCGATCCTCAGTACCACATTAAAAAAAATAAAAATAAAGATATTATGTTCATCTACAACTAAAAACATATATATATATATATATATATTTTTTTTTTTTTTTGAAAGAAAGAAAGAAAATAAGGAAGCTATGCTAGCCTAAGTCAGGTAATCTAAGACATGTGACCTAGTCAGAACCAAGAACAGGTCTTAGAGGTAAAGATAAGACAGTGTAGTGATTAGAAGTATGATCTGGACTGTTGGCTTTCAAAGCCCAGATCTGTTACTACCTCACTGTGTGAACTTGGACAATTTGTCTAACATCTTAGTCTATTCATCTGTAAAATGCAAATGAAGATAAGAGTACCTACTTCCAAGAGTTATTATGAGGATTGAGTGAGTTTCTGTATCTCACATAAGTGTGTGTATATCACTTAGACCAGTACCTAATCCAGTTTCTTTCTAACTTCCTCTCTATATCAACTCTATTTTCAATCCATTCTTTTTCTCTAAAACATTCTGATTTTAAAAATGTTTATAAGGGGGCTGGGATTGTGGCTCAGTGGTAGAGCGCTCGCCTCACATGTGGGAGGCACCGGGTTCAATCCTCAGCACCGCATATAAATAAATGAATAAACAAAGGTCAACCAACAACTAAAAAAATTTTTAAAAAAATGTTTATAAGGACATAGCTTGCTCCAAAAACTGCTTTCCTGTGTTTTCTCCACCTCTTCTGTCCTCAACCAGGGCTGCGCTACATTAAGAAGTAGAGATATCCTCCTTCTTTAAAGGGCTGCCATAGGGCTGTCATTTCTTTCCAGACCCATGACGAGGAGACTGTTCAATCCAAAAGGAATGGAGGTAGACAGTACAGTAAGCTTCTCTTGCTTCAACCAATTTCCCCTCTTCCCTATGGCTGCCAGTCCCCACTCCGGGTGATTCTGGTATCCTGAGGGAAGGGCTTATGAACCAAACTTGGCTCACAGTCTCTGAATCCTGAGGGAGGGCATAATGGAGGAACTTGACAGGAGATGGTCATCCCAGTGGCCTTAACTCTCCCTTGCTGCCTCATTCCTGCCCTTATTGAATCCTGCAATTTTAGACATTCCTATCCCATGTACTTCAAAGAAAATTTTATTTTTGTTTATTTTAGTAAAAGTTCTGCTCAAACTAAAGAACCCATGTATACGCTATCACACTTGGTTATATTCCTTCTTTTCCTTATCTATAAACAAGGGTCTCTGAGATCCTTTCCGGCTCTAACCTTCTATAGTTATAGCAAGAGGATAAGTCCCAGCAGACATGTACCACCTGCTCTGTAATTCTCTGTAACAATCTCACCATTACTACTCTGCATCTGTGTAGCATACCAACAAATGGTAGAATTGTGAGATGCTTTTAGAGACTAATATTTAGGCTCTAAAGCCACAAGCCAGGACTGGGGGTGTAGCTTAGTGGTAGAGCACTTGCCTAGGAAGCAGAAAGCCCTGGATTTGATCCCCAGCACTGCAAAATAATAACAACAACAACATTAATAACAATAATAAAATAAATAAAAATAAAAAGATAAAATCACAAGCTTCTCACTTGCCACTATGATATCAAAAAAATATATATATTGGTCTTCACTCCCTTTCCTGGCATACAACTCCTAAAATCCTTAGAATTTCTATGCCCCTTCTCCTACACCTCACACTGTGCAGCCTTCCTAACATATTAAACTGGCAGCATGTTTCCCTGAATTCTATGAGTAGCCCCAGCAAATTAATTGAACCCAAGAAGGGAGTAATGGTGACCCTAATTTAAAGCCAGAGGAACAAACTGGCGATTGGATTAAAAACAGGGCAACCTTGGGGACTTAGCAACCTCAACTGAGGGATCAGATACTACCACCAGGTAGATGGTCCCAGAATTGAACTGAATTAGAGGACACCAGCTGGTGTCCCTGCAGCAGCACAGTTTGCTTGGGATGGGGGAGAACTCCCACACATTTGGTCCCAGAAGCATTCTGTGTTGCATACTGAGTGAGAGTATGGGAGCAACTGAGTTTGTTTATTCCTATAGCCTTAGAGCCATTTATGACATCTCAGCAGTGTTATTTTGGTAACAGCGTTGCCACCCTCTCTGCCATGGTGCTAAGTGTAAATAGAACCTGAACATTTCTAGGAATTGTCAACTTGGCACTTCTCTCAAGGAGTTAAGGTTTCTTTTATAACATTATCAAAATAAAGCCTAAAACCTGCCACAAACTTCTTCTAGATGGTACACTGCTTTTTCACGTAAAATGTACTGTTTGGAAAAACACAACATATTCCTTTTTCACCCCCCTGAGGGAAATGCCCTCCAAAGAATCACACATGCTCCTTACTGCCCAAACTAAGGAACAAGTATGAACTCAGCTGCCTATTAAAACTAAGTAAAGCAGGCATTCCTGCAGCTAGCCGCAGCGGCCTACACATATGAACCATACCCAAAAACAGGAATGCCACCTCACTGAGCACACACTGGAACTGAAGCAGCAGCACCAGAAAAGCTGGTTGCTGAACGGACAGCTTTAGGCAGCAGGATTCAAGAACTGCAAAAGTGGGGCTTAACTGCACAGTTGGAGGGACCAATTCACTGTCCCCTAATCACAGTGGAGATTTAATCTTTTACTCTCAAGGTAGCAGCTACAATGGGAGAAACACAGACTCTTCCTTGACCCCAGGTGGGCTTATATTATATCCTAACCTCCCCGGCCAAATAAGGGCAAAATGAGGGATGAAGGAGAGGGAGATACCAGGCAGGAATGAACTTTAGGACAACAGGTAGGAAAGAGAAAGGCAGACAAGCCCCTCAGGTGTGCAACTGGGCAAGACTAAAAAGGGAGGAAGGAGGAGAGCTAATGATGATGGGCTCTGGAGCAGCCTAAGGTTATCAGAATTTGGGAGGGGAGAAAAGTGTATTATGAGCAAATACTTTTACAGGATATGAGTTAGCAGGATTTGAAGTCAAAGAATCTAGATTCCAAATTTGGCTCTACTACACTGTGTCTCCTTCAGCAAAATATTTAACATCTCTATGTCTATATTTTCTCATCTGACTAATGAGGGTCATAATACCACTAACCTTATCAAGTTATTATTATTTACTAAATGGATTGATAAATGCAAAGGACTTAGAAGGGTGCCTGGCACACAGTAGGCCCCGAATAAATATTATTATCTTACCAATGTCATCTGAGGTTCTTAGTGAGATACAGAAAATACTGAAACTCATTTTTAATTCAAACAATCTTGGGCAGACAGCCTGTCTGACCACCCTGTGGAAGGAGAGACTAGGCCAGCTGCACTCTGACCAGTGGCCATCTGTCTCTTTCTTCTCATCTATCCTCAAGCCACCTTCAGCTCACTTTATATCTGAGAACAGCATCCAACTCATTCTTCATTGGTGGGTTTGTCTCCATTTGGACATAGTTTGATCCACAGAACCCAAAGTATTTTGGGATTTTGCAATTACCACACAATGTGAACAGGTAATAAAAATAATGCCCCCCAATTCAAATTCTCCAGCTAATACAAAACCCTACAATTTTGTTCTTTGTGCATCTAGCCTGTATACCCCCATAGAGCACTAATGGATTTTAGTGTTGGTAGTGGCTTCACTACCAACATTATGTGGTCTAAGATTCTGGAATATTCTTTAGCAATAGTATTCAAGAAATTCAAGGAGGAAAAACATTTGCAAACTAATATCCTTCTATACCTCCATTTCTACACCCTTCCACCTTCTCGTACTTGAAAACAAGAATAACTCTCCAAGGAAGAGCACAGCTTTGGGAAGTGCCCATAATTGGGGAGCAGTAAGATACTGCTAGATAAGTGAACAGGGGAGTCACTTATCTAACCAGCTGGTCAGATCTCAATGTTCTCAAACCTGATTGTACTTTCAAATAACCTCCTGAGGCACTTGTGTCTGTTCCTGTTTGCATACACAAGTGTGTGCGTTCATCTATGCTACCGTTGCCGTTGCCTGGGCCCCTCTTTCAGAGATTTTGTAATGGATTGGCCTACAGCAGGAGTCTGGACCTCAATACTTTTTAAAAAATTCCCCAGGTGATTCCCGTGCACAGCCAGAAAGACTGAGCTAAATCAACCCTGAGATCAACAGGGTGATTGATGTACCCAAATGGTCCATACATCCACAGGAGGGAGGAAAAAGTCACAGTCAGACTTTCTAAGCAAAAAGAATATTAAGTCCATTTTTTAAAGTGAAACAGAGGCATCCCTGCTGGGGCAAGACCTGTCACATGGTTTGGTATTCCTAGAAAGAGATGCAATTAGCTGCCAACAGATGCATTATTTCATCAGTCTCATAAATACTTGATAAAAGTCTTCCGCTCTTCCTTTATGTCAGCCTTGCAGAAGCTGGTGGAAAAAAATCTTCTGGTAAGATGCAGTACTAAGCTATCACAATTTTTTAATGATTAAAATTAGCATTAATAAAAATAAGATATTTTAGTAAAATCTCATCCCAGTATACCTCTAAAAGCCCTTGAAATTTTTCCCCTTAAAATAAAAAAAAAAAAATACATTAGTACAATTTTTTAAAAGCTTCTTTCAATTATTAACACTACAGCATAAAACAATTCCTTTTCAAACCCAGTGGGGAGCCAAGATTTCAAGGCAGGAAACGTCCTAAATCAAGAGTTGAGAGGTTGGGATTCCAGTCCCAGCAATAAATTACATCAACTAGCTGGGTGATCGTGGGCAAGTTGACTTAATCTCCTAGGCCTGTTTGCTCAGAGAAAAATTAGATGATCTGCGAGTCCCTCCCAGCTCCCAAATTCCGTAACACCAAAATCTGGCTCCATCTTGCTGAATGTTACAGCAGCAGATACATGTGTTTAACATTTAGAAACTTATAAACTTAGTAATTCTACTAATAAGCTTAACCAGTTCCTGTCACTGTGCATAAACTGCCTGGGCAAAACTGAAAGTGCCTTGAGTGCAGCAGCTTCTGCCTCTGAACAGACCCGGAGCCCTCTGTCCCTCACCACGCCAACCAGGCCACAGCTCCTCCCCGCATTACTGCCCGCTGTGCACCTGGGAACACATAAAAAGCACCTTCACACACCTTGCCATATCTTCATGGCTTTCTGTTATGTTTTTTTTTTTTTTTAAATGTTTATTTTTTAGTTGTAGGTGACAGAATATCTTTATTTTATTTTTATGTGGTGCTGAGGATCGAACCCAGTGCCTTATGCGTGCTAGGCCAGCACGCTACCACTGCGCCATAATCCCAGCCCCTCTGTTATGTTCTTAATATTTTTCTTTACATTGACTTTTTTTTTTTTGAGGTACTGGAGTTCAAACCCAGGGACATGAACATGTTGGACAAATGCTCTACCACTGGACTACATCACCAGCCCTCTGTCACTCATTTGTGCTTAATTAACCCATTTTGTCACATTGTTGCAGCTTTGGAACACCTTTTAAAACTTAAACATAGTACATAATATATGGTATAATTACATAATGATGGGAAAAAATCTTCTGATAAGATGCAGAACTAAACTATCATAATTTTTAATGGTTAAATTAGCATCATTATGTAATACATAATTATATTAGCATAATATAAAAATATAATTATAACAATAGTAATTAATATGTAAACTCTAAATTTTGACTTCTGACATATTTTAATGTATCTATGTCAATTTCACTGAGATGGCCATGGAATTGGAAACTTGGGACTTAATTGGTTAAATAAAAATAATGTACTTTTAATAGGAACTTGCTCTAAATGGAAGGAACCCATTAAAATTGATACTTGCCCCCCCGCCCCAAAGCAATACAACTAAATTCTAGCTAATTATTTAAGGCCTACAGAAGGACTTATTCTTTCCAGGACTATAACAGAAGTAAAGAAGAAACGCATGACCATTGTGTGATTAAGCATTATTTAATCCCATGTCCACAAATCATCTCGAGTCATCTCAACAGCGGCCAAGGTCATGTCTGTAGAACAGGAAGCACAACCAATAGTGGTGACTGAGCCTGTGCAGATATGGAATGTGATTCATTTCTGTGAGGAAGATGTCTTATGTAGCCACACTGTCACCCATGCTCCCACTTGAGTTCTTGTGTCCTTGTGGTCCACTCTGTCACAGAAGTCAGGTCTCCACCCAGTGTCCCCACATCAGAGAGGCTTCCCTGACCACCTTCACTCCCACAAACACTCTTCACAGCACTCATCACCACCAGTTAGGCTATTTATTCATTTGTTTATAGTTTGTCCCCATTCTTTACCCTCCCTCTCCAAAACCAGGGAGCTCCAAGAGAGCAGGGACTTTGTTTTGATTACTGCTGTATCCCTGGCACCTAACATCGAGCACATGGTCATAGAAACTGATCCACTGTTCTCCCTTAGTGCACACAATGCCACAGGCAAGCACTACTCAGCCACAGTGAAGTACCTGGACAGCCCACAGGGAGATAAACTGAGATCAAGACAGAAATTATGCACAGCAGGCTGTTATGTGACATGACTAGAAGATCCTACGTGAAGAATCCCAAGCTAGAAATTTCTCTAATGAACCTATTACAGTGTCTATAAGTCTGCCATGAGAATTTAGTAACTGTTGATGCTTCCAAGTATATATACCTCAGAGCCAAAGCACATCTCGGGAGGCAGCTGAGGTGGCTCAGCATGATCATTCAAGGACAGATCCACAAGGGACAGGCTGAGCCCTGGAGCCATAGGCAGAAGGAAAATAGACCAGCCAGAGCCCTGTACACTGCGCCAGTGAGGACAGCCAGGCAGTCTGGGGCATAGGGTCCTTGGGGAAAACCTGCTGAACAAGTGACAGCCTCAGGACAGCCACTCCAGCAGGCTCAAGAGCTGAGGTGTCTGGTGCTCATTACAGGAGGCGCTGAACTGTGTCCCAGAGATCTGTCCTTCACTCTTGACAATGGCTAAGAATACATAAAGCAAGATTCGAGAGGGGGTGGGGGGGGGACTGAAAACAAAAACAAAAACTCCCAAGTCTAAGGGAAGACTGGGGTAAAAGGCAGGGTAACCAGGCAGACTGGTAAGTGAGAATCTTGGCAGAGACCCAGTCCCACAGTCAGGGCCAACCTGGGGAAAACAGGGTCCAGTGACCCAAAAGCCGCTCTGCAGTGACTTAGGCTAAGTCCCACCAGACAGTGCGGCTGGGGTTGTGGATAAACCTTTCCAGATTCAGGTTAGCCCAGGCACTGGAGTGAGTGTCAGCGCAGACAGGACCCATAGGGAGTGGGAAGCCAGGCAGGCGCAGGCTACCCTCGCCCACATATCGCACTGTCCCCATCTCCTAAAATGATAGGACAGGAGTCTGGAGAGGATGTCCAGCTGATCTAATGTCTAGTATGTGACCTTGGCCAGAAAGGGACATGCTGTAAAGTGTTCCTTCCACAGTGCCAACACGGATTAAGTCATTTTATCGTCAGAATTCCCCTTTTAAAAGGTAAGAGTCCTTGTAGGGTGAAAAAAAAAATCATCCATTTATATCTAAGCCTTTTTTTTTTTTTAGCAAACATTGGGAGACCTAGGCAGATTCTGGAAGAATCAAAAAGTTTTTGTTTGTTTGTTGGGTTTTCTGTTTGTCTGTATGTTTTAGGATTTGCTGGGTGTGTGGGGGTTGGAAGAATAAAAGGAGAACAAGGCACAATTAAATTCACTAAAAAATTATATCCAGCACACAAGTAAGCAACTAACCAGGATTATCCTCCCCAAAAAAGTCTCTGAGCCACTTCAAAATTGACAAATGAAACATAAAAATGAAACAAAAAAAGGGAAAACCAAGAATCTGTTAGAAGAACACAACAAGAAAACTTAAAATCAGTTCATTCTTAAAGAAGGATCAATCTCTTGCCTAAAGAGAAGGCCACTCCTCCTTATTTGTTCTCAACGCCTCTGAAGAACAGGCCACCAAATCCATACAAATAAATTAATGATTACAACCAAAATGAGTGAAGGGTAAGAAAAAGGCAAAAGCACACATGTTGAGTTAGAAGCACCACATTTTCCCTCAGTCCAGTTCCTCAAAGATCAAAGATGCCGTTACAACAATTTAAGTGGCCTACTGCAAAGCTTGTTAAAATCACTCTATTACAATGCTGAAGCAGCACTGGCATCCTAGGAAATAGGCTTCTGGGTTTGTCCACTTTTTTCCAGAGACATTAAATTTGAAGGCATTTCACCTCTGATACTCATCCAGAAGTTTAAACAAACAAGCAATTAAAAAAAAATTTTTTTAACTACTTAGGTTTCCAGTTCATTAAATTCCATCTTAATTTAAGAATTAAAATACTTCCGTGAAATTAATTACTTCAAATATTTAAATATATTTTAATGTCTCAAGCAAGGCTATTAACTCTCAACTCCTTTATCATTTCTTCCATCCCTTCCCTTCCACACATTATATATATCTACATCTCTCTATATGTCATACACATATACACCTTTACCACTAGAACCATAGCATTATATTTTTCAACAACATGTAGATTCTAAAAGTGATTTCTACAATGGAAAACTACAAAGTGAGGAAGAGAATCAACAACAAAACCCAAATTCAGGGTTTACCAGTGAGTGAGGGTTGGGAAGGAGGGGACTGGAAAGGAGAACCAGGGATTCTCAAAAGCAATTGTCATTTTTTTTTTTTTAATATTTTTTTAGTTCTAGATGGACATAATATCTTTATTTTATTGCTTTGTATGTGGTGCTGAGGATCGAACCCAGGGTCTCACGCATGCGAGGCAAGCGCTCTACCGCTGAGCTACAATCCCAGCCCTCATATTTTTCTTAAACTGAGTGATGAGAAGACAGGTGTTCACTTTACCTTATTCTTCAAATCCTACTTATATTTTATCATATTAGTTTAAATAGTTGATATTTAATAAAAACAGCTATTTAAAAGTGTAACTGTGTAACTGTCATGTGGAAGGTACATAGAGACATACATAAAGCAAACCTCTGCTTCTGAATACTTTTTTCAGTAGCAGTGTTACTCAATAAAAGGAAAAAAATTACAAATACTTTGTTCCCAAGCCAAACTATCTTTCCATTTGACCCCTTCTACAGAATTAACAAACTTTGGGAAAAACCTTATTTTTCTAAACTTCAACACAGATATGCAGTTTTTCTCCACTACATACTACTTCGTTCTGCTTGCTTTCAAAAACCTATTTTTCTCTCAATTTGTCTGTAACTTCCATGTGGTAAAAACTGTTTCTTGCTGTCTGAATGAATCTGAGGAAATGGGGTCACATTTCCATGAAAGAGGAGCAGCAGTACTATTTACATCACCCATAATAATCCTATAATTAAGTGTTTTGATAGTGAAAGGCTTTCGGTTCGCCTTTTTGTTTCCAACTATGTGCTGCCAGGAGGAACCTCTAAGTCAAATACCAGGAAAGCACCAATAATTTTTTAACATCTTTCCAATCCTACATTATATGCTCTGCTTTCAGTAAATTAGTAGAAAACATCTTAGATATGTTAGCTTGGATTTGTTCAGACAGCTAGAACATTTAATTTTGTAAGGACAATCCAAGCTAAGCACATCAGTGGTCCTCAAAGGCCATTTTCAGGATTTCAAAAAGCCTGAACCATACATTTACACGTAATCTGGTCAAGCTAGGAATAAAAATATTTTTGTTTTTCCACGGAGATTTTACCAGGTCTTCCTAACTGGTTCTCTCATGTGGGTCAAACATTCAGACATACGTGATTAATGAAAAAAGAAGAATCATGATTATTTAATACAATGTGTTCTGAAAAAGAAAAAATCATTCAAAAGATAACATAATAAAAGTAAAAGCAATGAAAGTGGCCTTGTATTAGTAGTATTTTTTTAAACCAGCTATACTCGTATTTAAAAACCAGCAACAACAAAGTCTAGAGACCACTGTCTTGGAGTAGTTTTAATTATCACTTTATCAGAAACTCCAGAGGATGCTGATTCGTTAGCTCTGCTAAGAAATTTGTAATTCAGCTTGGACTGTCCTTACAAAATTTAAAACCAAGCTAAGTATCTAAGACATTTCTACTAATTTACTGAAAGCAGAACACATAACGTAGGATTGGAAAGATGTTAAAAAATTATCGGTGTTTTTTTTCCTGCTTTTTGACTTGGAGGTTCCTCTTGGCAGCACATAGTTGGAAACAACAAAACAGGCAAACCGAAAGCCTTTCACTATCAAAATACTTAATTATAACATCATTTTGTACTGCTGTACGTCATAAATAGAAGCATGACCCCATTTTCATTTCTTCAGATTCATTTAATTTTGTTAAAAATCTGCAAGTCAGCCAGGCATGGTGGCGCACGCCTGTAATCCCAGCACTTTGGGAGGCTGAGACAGGAGAATCACGAGTTTAAAGCCAGCCTCAGCAATGGCAAGGCACTAAGCAACTCAGTGAGACCCTGTCTCTACACAAAATACAAAATAGGGCTGGGGATGTGGCTCAGTGGTCGAGTGCCCCTGAGTTCAATCCCCGGTTCTCCCCCAAAAATTTGCAAGTCAACTTTCAATTCTCTTCTTTTCTGAAATTTTATTCTTTTTGCCACATGTCTATAATCCTAGCTACTCAAGAGACTATAGCAGGAGGATCACAACTCAGGGCCAGCCTGGGCTGGGGATGTATCTTTGTGGTAAAGTGCTCACCTAGTATATACAAGGTCCTGGGTTTAATCCCTAGTACTGAAAAAAAGATTACTTATCGATTTTAGTTGTTCATTTCTCTGTTCCTTGATCTTTGTAAAAGGTAGAAGTCATGAGAGCTGTTAAAAAGGAACACGTTTCATACCGCATTTGCCTGCCACAAGCTAGCCAATAGCACCAGAACTGTTTCTTTTCTACTGCTTTCAATTTTTTAAAATCAAAATAAGACCTTCCCCAAACTACTGCCCCTACAAAATTAAATACTACAGGTATCTGAACAAAGCCAAACCAAAAAGGACACTTTAAATTTATAGCCTTTAAAAACAAACTAAGTCAGTCTTCAAAACAATCCCCTTTGGCCTTGTAGGCCAGCCCAGGGGACAGGTGCAGGGCATGCCTTCCTAGAGGATGTCTCCTCCTCCATGAATCTGACCTTTTCCAGCTGGCAGCTCTGGCACCCCACAAATTAGTTATCAGCAGGCCAAAGCCTGCTTTCCCATCTGCACTTTCCAAATGGCTCCTGATGCCAAGGGCTAAGATATGACCTGGCTCTCTGATGAGAACATGCCTCCTAAGTGACTTGCCAAGTTTCCCTGGAAGCATTTCTAAATGGACTCTGAGCACCCTCCTCAACCTCTCAGTAATAGTTCATTCTTCCTTACTTTCCTGCATTCCCTAATGCCAACTCCTCACCCTGTTCCTCCAAACACCATGTTTCCTTCAGTCCAAACTCCTTACCCACTTGCATGAACCACTGACCCCTGCCCACATTAACTTCCAATCCAAAGGGCATAGCGCCAACAATTTTGGAACTGGTTTGAAGTGATCCTTTTGAGGCCTACCTGCAGGAAGCTCAATGAAGGCTTCTTCCCTTGCCTTCTCCAGCTTTTCCCTCACCCAGGGAAACTCCTGCAGGGAATCTAGGAAGGTATCAAATGCTTTTGGACCCCTGGAAGGGAGGATATCCAGCAGCAGCATAGTTTTCCGGAGACCTGTGGTTTGAGCTTTGATTTCTTGAACGTGGTTTTCTGTCAGGATTCCTTCCTGGTAAAGGTACTGAAGAACTAGTCCCTCCACCAATACCTCTGCACCCAGCTCCAGGCGAAGAGAGCGGAGCACTTGCTTGTCTTTGGCCTCCATTTCTCCCTGGAAACAGACAAAATCATAGCTCAGATTATAGGAATGCTGATGCACCCCTAAAGGTAGCATTGCTGCAGTGTAACAACCGGCAGATTTTTGAAATTTAGCGGAATATCAGGCCATGGTGTTTTTACTACAAGGCTGTTAAATCAAGCCAAGTTAACTTCAGATGCGTCTCAACACAGCGAACAACAGTGAAATGAATCATCTTTTCTGTTTCTGTTTTTTACATGATGAGGTCCTCTTTCAATAAAGAGATTAGACCAAAACAAAAAACAAAAAACAGGTCAGAGACTTTGCTTAAAAAGCAATGTTTATGCGAGGATTACAGAGCAGCATTTAATTTTAACACATTGGAGAAGAAATGGTCTTCTCTAACAGTGCCTTCATCAGAGACAGCCTGCCACCATCACTGCAAAATTTCCAAAAATGACCACGGACATGTGCAGAACCTGACAAGCAACGGGAGTGAAGGGCAGAAACCAGAGGTACCAGTGGGTTTAAGGATCATTTTCCACGAAGACAAAAGGCCTTTACCATCGTCACCTACAAGAAATATATTTATTGCATATGTCCAGTTTACAATAAACCTTATACAGTCACCACTCCTACCCTCCTAGGAATTACAAATCTCCATCACAACAGTGCCCTGGCCACACATGCGCGGGGCATTTAGTGAGGTATTTTCATTAATTAAAAAAAAAAAAAAAACCCACACGCCGCCGGCAATGGTCAGAAGCCACCCGGATTTGAAGGTCGCTGGGGAGCGGGCAAACCGGGCTCCGGGCGCCGGGGCCGCGCTCCCTCAGCTCCCTGTGAAGTACCGGGCTGGGGCGGGCAGGTGAGAAACAGAAGCGTGTCCATATTTGTCTACGAGCGCTCATTTGGAAGTTTCAAAAAACTCCCTGCCTGGGCAACTGAAACCTTTATTGTGTCACACACAGGAAGAACTATGAGAGATTTTTTTCTGGGCAACTTGAACCGCGGAAGGATCTTCACAGCGGACCGAGGGGAGAACGGACTCCCGGCAACGCCACCCCAACCCTGACGCGGCTCAGAAACCCGATCAAGTTAGGAGGGCGAGAAAGCCACCCAGGGGCCAACGCCACAGCGCGGAGCAGTTGAGGAAAAAAAAAAAAATGGATTCCTGTTACTTACGTCTGCAAACACGTATCTTTAAAAAAAAAAAAAAAAACTACAACCGGAATCCAGACAGCTAGGAAACCAGTACCATAAGCACCATCTTTGTTGAAGGTGAAAGTCCTAAACAGGAAGTATTGTCTCCATCTTTGTTGAGGGCAAGCACAGGAAGTGCTGTGGCCATCTTTTTTGAGGGCTCCAGGGTCAGATTGAAGTTTTTCCCGCCCTGTTTGCTGTGGGTAAATAATACGCCCGCCTGAAAATGGAAAACAACTTAGATAACCTTGGAGTAAATGGGTCATTGTATCTTAACACAGTAACTCCACCCAGGCCTTACACACAATTGCCATAATAGGCAGGTCAAAAGTCACTTTAGCAGCCAAGCCTTCCCTGATCACAGCGTTTAAAACGGCAACAAACCCACATTCATCTGTGCTCATCTCCTTTCCAGCTTTATTTTCACCTGTAACATATATCACTGCTTTATTAAAACTTTTAATTTTTTTTTACGTATTCATTTAGAATCTATTTCCTACATCTAAAATGCAAGGTCATTTCTTGACATCAACAGGGTTTCTACGCACAGAGTTGACAAGTCAATCCGGATTCCGTGGCAGTCATCAGCTAGGTCCTCTAAAAGGAATCGCCAGAATCACTGGAAAGGCTGGAGAAGGGCTGAGCATCGAAGGGTGACGCCACAGACAACACTACTAAAACAGCTCGTCTGTCGGCCGCAATCGGAAGATGGACTCTGGAAGTTGTCATTCCACGTCCCCAACCTTCTCTTAACAGTAACTGAACAATTAAATGAACATTGAACCGCCGCTGTAGAAAAACTATGCAGTTCATGGTTGTATGTGTTTTCCCGGAGCACCAGAATATCACTTGCAAAACTTACTCTGCTCAAGCAATTGGTGAGGTCAATTCACATGCAGAACAAAAGCGGCAAGGATGTTTGGGGTAAATGCTTTCCAGCTTGGAAACAGAGGTGTACTTAAAAGAGGAGGGGCTGATGCTGAGGACCAATCTGCGACCCAACACATTTTTAATTTGGAAAGCAAGACAAAATGCATGACCCAAATATAAAGAGATACAGGAACGTCAATTCGAGTGTTCATCGTCAAATTCCTTTATGAAATGAGATGGCAGATCAATAAATTCATTCAATTCATTTCAAAATTAATTGGATGATATATACAAAAAGTCATATCCTTCTAAAAATTGGTTGACAACAAAAGGGGAAAAAAATCACAAAATTTTCACAACCAACACCTCTGGTAGAAGATGACAATATCTGTGTAAGCAAATCAGTAAGAGCAATTCTAAACCTTCCTCTTTGAAACCTTCTACTGATTGTATACAGTTTACAGTGTTACTACACTATACCATACTATACTATACTATATTATATTATACTATACTATACAATGTGACAATATTTTTACAAAGGTAGCAAGTATTATTTGTAGCATTCTACATATATACAGACTGGAATCAAAAATGTCAGTTGTCTCAGCCAACATCTCACAGCCCATATAAAGCAAAACCTGAATTCTAATCACATCCTTCTGATTTCAGGCTCTGCAGTACACACACAGCCCTATATAGTGCAGAGTCTATTGTTCTAATAAGAGCCCAAAATATAATTGGCATATCATCCTGTTGCTCTAAATTGTTGTCCTTTCCTTTTCTATATGTGAACAAGTATTAGCAACATTCTCTGTCTTTATCCAGATTCAATAGAGACCTCTTGCATGATTACCCATAGCTAAGGATTACTAACTTTTTGGAGCAGAAAAACAAATGTATTTTTTCCAATTGTAAACTTCGGCAATTTTCAAACAAATAGAAAAGTTGAAAAAATAGCACAATAACTACCCTTGTGAAGTTTAAAATATTTTTTGGTGATTCTTGGTGTTTGGAAAAGCTCAAGATCTCCTTGGAACTAGGAAGTGAGCACTGAAGGTCAAGTCCAGGAGAAGGTGGGGAGAAAACATTAAGGTCCACGAGGGTTCATGGAAAAGAAGAAAAGAGAGCATAAAAAGAGTTAGGGCTATAGTTGAGGGGCATGGCATCCTTATGGTAAGGGCTGGCCATTTGACTCTGAATTAAATCCCTATAACAAAGCCCTTAACCATCAAATTCCTCTTCCTGTGGATGAGTGTCCACACTGCCTCCTAAGCAACTAGCCTGGCTCTCAGAGTGACTGGCTGACTGCTACCCACCAACCTGCTGAAGGACCCCGCTCTACTTCAGCACATTGTGATCCTTCTCAGCAGTGCACCAAAGGTTCAGCTTCCTTTATATAAATATCCACGGCCAACGGGTCTCCAAGGAACCACAGACCAGGGTCGCTATCACAGGTGGTTACTCCCCCACTCCTCCCAGTCCTTCTCTGTAGGCTGGAACTGTGCCCCCATAGAGGATTAAGCACCTGTTATACAGTGGTAATGAACCCACTTTCAGGAAGGACAGATATTTCCTTTTACTCCCCTATTATATTTATTTGTGTCAAGATATACCCATCATGAGTTCTTAAAAGAGTCAAAAAGAACAAATGTAGTATGTTTTCTGTCTTTCAATTTGATCCTTGGTTTTGCAACCTTCAAAAAATAAAAGGAGTTGGTTATTTTTGGTTCTTCCTATTTTGTAGATGTGGAAATTAATCCACGAACAAAAACAGATTTTTTTTCAAGCAGCACACTTGAAATATTTACAAAAATAGATCACAAATGAAGTCACAAAGAAACTTCAATGAATTCCAAAAGATCAGTCACATACAAATAATGTACTTTGGCATTATTCAATAAAATTCAAATTTTTAACAAAAGGATAACTTCCATGAATCCCAAGAGTTTGGAAACAAAATAAAACAACTTTTAAACCCTTGAGTATAAAAAGATTTTACATACAACAAAGTATAGAAAGAAAGAAAGAAAAACTTTATAGTAGAGAAGGCTAACTGACATCGCCTGCTACAGTCTGGATCCTAACCTGTAAAGACCACGTGTTGGAGGCTTGGTTCTCAGCCTATGAGCTGTGGGAGGCGGTGGATATGAGGCCTAGTGGGAGCCCTTACATAATTGAGGGTGTGCCCCCCAAAAAGACTGTAAGCCCTCAGTCTCTTCAACTCTTTCTTTGGCATCCTGGCTGTGAGGTAAGCAGCTTCCTCTGCTACATGCTTCCACCATGATGTGCTGCCTCAACACAGGCCCAAAAACAATGGGCCAACTGACCATAGACTGAAACCTCTAAAACCATAGGCCAAAATAAACCCTTCCTCTTTTTAAGTTGATTATCTCAGATGTTTTGTTACAGTAATGGAGAGCTGACTACTAACTATAGCCGAACAATGAAAGGTAAGCTTCACTGATAATAAGTCATGTGGATGTAGTGTGCTCCAATATGATGTGACAAGAAGGGCACATCACTTCCTTTGTATTCTTCCACAAAATTTGTAACTTCAATCTTACATTAGAAAATACTGGACAAACCCAAACTTAGAGACATTCTACAAAATATCTGACAAATACTCTTCAAATATCAGAAGGCCATAGGGACAAGGAAAAACAGAGAAATTGTCACAGATTAGAAGAGACTAATGAGATAGGACAACCTAAGGAAGGGAAAGAGCAAGAGAGGGAAAATTGGAGGAAGAGAAAAGCAAGACTGTGAAAGCCTTCTCCATAGTACGAAGAAATGAAGACTTCTGGGTATAAATTCTTATTTCCCATTTCATATTAGCTATTTTCTTATCTCTTTCTGTGACTTTTGAAAGAAGGATCGTGCTGTAGATAATGTTATCTGCATCACTTGCACTCATTAATTATTATTTTACTAGGTTGTGAATCCTGATGATTCCTTTAATTCTGCAATATCCCATTTTCATCTAGATTATTACTTTTTGCAAAACACTTAGGATTATTTACAAAAACTCAAGTTGCAAATCTTTCAAATGAGCCAAAGACTTATTATTGCAAATTATCATGTAGTAATTTAATTCTCCAAGTTAATGCTAGAAATTTAATTTGCCAAAAAGTTAATTCTAGAAGTTTGAAGTATAATACTATAAGACTTTAGTGATTGATAATACTAGGATTGTTACAATTTGTTGATAATTTGGCAGCAACGAGTTTTTATTGAGCATTTATTACATGCTAGAGTCATTTAGAGATAGTATATTAAGAGAGACACTATTTCTGTCTTCATGGAGCTTAGAGCCCAGGCAGAAGAAAAAAACATTCAGAAGGAAACAAATTAAAACTAATAATTATAAATTGTTACAGGTGTAACGAAGGAAGAGTGCTTTGATAAGTCTCGCTCATATCCCGCGTGTGGTCAAGGGAATGGGAAAGATGGGCTGACTGTAAATTAAAACTATGAAAGTAATACATCAGAAATTAAAGACAAGGGCTGGGATTGTGGCTCAGTGGTAGAGCGCTTGCCTCGCATGCATGAGGCACTGGGTTCGATCCTCAGCACTCCATAAAAATAAATAAAATAAAGATATTGTGTCCATCTACAACTAAAAAAATATATTAAAAAAAAAAAGAAATAAAAGGCAAGAATATTTTTTAAGCAGGGCATGACCTATTAAGCTGGCCAGAGGGGTCTGCCTTCTAACAAAGAAGCAGCCTGGCTTGCTTTATTTATAGCAGTACAGATCAAAGGGGATCTGCAGGTATAAGATTTCAGTGTGGGAGGAGTCTTGTTTTGGTGCTTGCTTCCTGGAGTGGTAGGGGTCTTAGATTTAACAGGTTATTTAGCTTTTGGCAGGCTATGCCCACCTCCCTGGAGGCTGTGTTTGAACTTGTGACTAGGTCAGGGTACCAACAAGATTGGAGCATCTCTAACTGGGGGATTCTGCCCAGGAGTTCCCAAAGGAGCGGCTTTCCTGTCTAATAATTGAACATCATTCAGTTCACACGTGGCTCATACATGGCTCCCAATGGATAAGAAAAAGTGGTCAGGGGCCTGGGGATGGGGAGCTGATTTTGATAGAGTTTTCAGAGAAAGCCCATTTGAGTAGGTGACCTCTTCTTTTTTTATTCAAAATGATTTTTGGCAGTTGTAAAACTGTGCTGTATACTTTTAAAAGATGGATGAGAGCTTGCACAGTGGCATGCTTCTATAATCCCAGCAACTCAGGAGGCTGAGGCAAGAGGTCCACACTTTGAGGCCAGCCTCAGCAATTTAATGAAATCCTGTCTCAAATTTTTAAAAAGGACTGGGGATGTAGCTCAGTGATAGAGTCCCCTGGATTCAATCCCTTAAATGCCTCTACCCTAAAAAATGAATAAGAGACCAATTAAGCATTTATGACATAAAGACACCTAAAGATATTAAGAGATGATCAAATAAAATTTTAATTAACTGACATTCATGGAAAAAGAGTAAAATATGTGTGGTTTTGTGTACAGTTCCTACCTCTCAAAGAAGGAAAATATACAGAGCCATGTAAAGGGATTAAGATTTCTCTGGTACTGGTTTCAGGAAGGAATTTATGTTTGTTCTGTTTTTGGTGTTGCTGGAATGGAACCCAGGGCCTCATGCATGCTAGGCAAGTGCTCTATCACTGAGTTATACCCCCAGCCTCTAAAGAAAAAATTTATCATATGACTCTATATAAGGAAAATCAGATAAATTAATAAATTGTAATTATCTTGTGTTGTTTTGCATAAGATACTTAAAGGTTCTTCAAATGATATTTGTAATACTAACCCAATATAAAGCACAAGATGATACAGCCCAGTTATTGACTTTCTGGTGATATAACTAAATCCAGTGACTGAAAGAAACTAATGAATGGATGCCATTTAGACCCTCTCAAGCACCAAGTAACAACAAAACTATTCTGAATGGCGAAGTTTAACTTTTAAATTTTCTGCTGAACATCTGCTGGGCTGACATCATGTATCATTGATTAAAGAGAAATCCATATGTGTCAGATAAGAAGACATAAAGGAGACTATTAATCAGCTTTCTGTTGCTGTGACATAACACCTGAGAAAATCAACTTAGAAGAGGAAAGGTTTATTTCAGATCACAGTTTCAGAGACTTCAGTCCATAGTCAGATGGTCCCATTGCTTTGGACCTTAGGTAAGGCAGAACATCACAGCATCAGGACAGTGTGAAGGAGGGGGCTGCTCACCTCCTGGCAGCCAAGAAGCAGAGAGCTATAGAGAGAGCATACCAAAGGGGCCAGGGACAAAATAGACCCTTTAAAGGCACCTCCCCAATGACCTGCTTCCTCCAAGTAGGCTCCATTCCTAAAATTTCCACCACCTTCCAATAACACTGCCATTGGGGTTCAAGGCTTCAACACATGAGCCTTTGGGGTACATTCCACATCCGAATTATAACAGAGACTGACTCCTTTTATGGCCAACAATTTAGTAGCTAACCTTCCATTCTTGTTTAAGTGAAATGACATGGAAAATGGTTGTGCTGGTCCTAAGGGGAATGATCTAAGGTATTTCCTAATGAACAATGTTATGGTTTGTATAGGAAGTGCCTCCAAAGGCTCATGTGTTGAAGCCTTGGTCCCCAGTGCAGCAATGTTCAGAGGTGGAGCTTTTGGGAAACGATGGGATCGGGACAGTTCCAACCTCATTGGTGGATTAATCCACTGATAGAGGAATGGACTACTGGGAGGTGATGGAAACTGTAAGTAGTAGGAACTGGTTGAGGTAGGTTACTGGGGGAGAGCGCTGGAAGGGTATTTCTTACTCCCAATACCTTTCCCTTTCACCCTCTGCTTCCTGGTTGCACTGAGCTGAGCAGCTTTCTCTGCCATGCCCTTCCACCATGATGTGCTGCAGATCCAAAGCAATGGATCTAGCCAACCATGCACTGACACCTTGGAAACTGTGAGCCAAAATTAACTGCTCCTCCTTTAAGTTGTTCATGTTAAGTATTTTGGTCATAGTGATGAAAAACTGACTCACATATAAAACAAAAGATGTTGGAACCTGTTTAAGAATATGGCCAAATATTCGGAGACCACAGAATTTGGTATCATAAAGCATAAAGAAATCATTTTGACACACCTCTGAATATTGCCATTATCAACTGGTCACATTGAGCACAAAAGAACTTCACCATGAACCCTACTGAGAATATATTTCCAAGCAGAATTACATCATCATGGGTCTGCCAGGATGACTTATCAGTAAATGTACCAAGCAGTTGAATGAACTAAGCTTTTATCTAGGGTTATTTAATAAAGTCCATTTAAAAACTAGACAATGACTGCTAAATATAATGGTTCTTGTTTCAGCATAATTGATGCTAAGCTGTTCTTTCTGACAACAATCCACCAAAAGATTCAGCTGCATCTTAATAAACCCAGAAAAGCCTGCTTCCCTTCCTGCCAGTCATGCTGTTCAGTGGGCATGCATCCAATCTACACGCTAGCTATACAGGAAGTATAGAATTCAAATGAATAGTGAATACTAATGTTAAAGCAGAGACTGTGTTTCATTTAATAGGGAAAAGAAACAAGCCATTAGAAGTGCTACTGGATTCTTTACATCTCTTCTTCCAAGAAAACGGTACTATAAATGCTAGTATACTTGAAGTACCAATTAACCAGAAGTATAACATGGACTAAAATATTCTTCTCTCCACCCAGAGAAGCCCTCCCACTGACCAGAAATAGAAGTAACTCAACTTCTTTGGGTGGAGAGAAGACAGGAGGAGCTACGAATTTCTCCTAATGGCCTAAGAACATCAGATATGCAAATCAGGCATAGTGGCACACACCTGCAATCCCAGTGACATGGGAGGCTGAGGCAGGAGGATTGCAAGTTCAAAGCCAGCCTCAGCAACGTAGCAAGGTCCTATCTTAAAAGATGTGGCTCGGTGGTTAAGCACCCCTGGATTCAATCCCCAGTACAAAAAAGTAAGAACATCAGATGTGCAGAAATTTTAAAAAACAAACAAACAAAAAAGAACTCCTTGCAAACCTTCACTGGCTTGTTCTTCCTCTCTAATTTAGGCTCAAAAGAGAGCAGAGAATCAATTTTCCATTTGTTATCTACTCAAAGCATCTAGTACTATGCACACAGCATGTGCTCAGTAAATGTTTAACCAACAATATGACCATCCCATTGATTTCATTGGATGCACACTGCCTAATACAGTGCCTTACAGTAGACTCTCAAAAACATGGGTCAAATGAATGAATGTAAGATCAGTGTATTAAAATTAGATTTAGTTTTGGCCCCCATTTAAGTATGAAAAAGAATGTAAGTCAGAATTCCTATCAAATTACTTCTATGTGGCTAAGTCTAAAAGTGTTATATTTTATTATTATGAAGTTTTGCTCTGAGTTATAGGTGCCTGAAATTTTAAGAATACTCTTTAGAACCTCTTCTCTTTTCTAACTCCATTTTTCTAAGTATTATCATCCAAATGACTCTATTAAATATTATCTGAAAGGAAAAAAACTCCTCCCAGATGCAGCTGTGACCTCATGCATTTCTTTGTCTACTTGACATCTTCACTCAGAATTCAACAAGCAACTCAGATTCCATCCTTCCAAAACCAGACTCCCAATTCCTCTTCCTCACCCCCATCTACTCCTCTCTAGCTGGCTCCACTTCTGTAAATGATGGTGCCACCATTCCATCAAGCCAAAAAACTGTGGGAGTCATCTTCCCATCCTCTCTGTCCCTCACACATCTTCCATCTAATCCATCAATAATTCCTATTGTATCATGGGGTAGCTAGCACCCCACCAGGGTAGATTTCTGCTCAGAAGGTGTGAGCTACTTGAGAAAAAGAAAGTCTGAAATAATTAGAAAGAAATAAGAGACAGAACTAGAAATTTGATTTAAAGAAGATGGAACACTTGATAGGTCCTCTAATCCACACAGGAGTTGGAACTGAACAACTAAAAAGTGGCTCTGGTTCTTTATTCAAGGGGGTATACATCAAAGGCAGGGATAAGTTGTAGCAGGAGGCGTCTCGCTTCTGGAAGGGAACTTGCAGCAAACAGGTTGGTTGGCGTCTTGGCAAGCCACATCCATCTCAGCTGTGTGGCTGAGTGGCTCCAGTGGGTCAGTCCATTTCTGGTGTTGAACTCAGATGGAGCTAGGTAGGAAGTCACATGTGCTGGGCAGTCTCAAACCAGCAGAGTTGCCACTGGGAATTCCCAGACACCAGACTTTCCTACCTAATGGCTTCCACATCGATTTTAGTTCATGCACAGTTCTTGAATGGCTCTCAGCACTATTGATATTCTTGTACGGTATATTCCAGTCCATTCACTTCTCTCCATCCTACCCTCTTCCATCCTCATTTAAATCACTATCACCTCTTTCTTGGACTCCAGAACTCGACTCCATCTTTTCATTCAGGTGACACCTCAAATGTCACCTCCACAGAGAGGTCTTCCTTGAACACACAATCTAAAACTGCTCCTCAGACTACCCTATCACCTTGATTTATTATTTTTTTCTTAGCATTTTATTATCAGCTTACTACCATTGGTTTATTTGCTTGATTTAGGGAAAGGAGGGTATTTTCTGTCTGTCCCCATCAAAATACATGACCGTAAGAACAGGGATTTTTTTTGGGGGGGGGGTACTAGAGATTGAACTCAGGGGCACTCGACCACTGAGCCACATCCCCAGCCCTATTTTGTGTTTTTTTATGTAGAGACAGGGTCTCACTTAGTTGCTTAGCGCCTTGTGTTGCTGAGGCTGGCTTTGAACTCGCGATTCTCCTGTCTCAGCCTCCCTAAGTGCTGAGATTAAGAACAGGGATCTTTGCTGTCCTGTTTGCTACTGTGTTTTCAGTGTGCACAATAGACACATAAGAAGAGGTGCTCAGTAAATAGTTCTTGGATCAAGAAATCAATGAATCATTTAGTGAATAAACCTAAGACATATTTGAACATGAACAATAAGCAGAACACAGGACAATACAGCTTTTTAGGTAAAGCAACATGTCCATCAAGACCCAGTTTACTCAATTTCCTTCAACAGTCCTTATTCTAATTTTTTAGCTAATAATTATTGAAAATTTACCACATGCAAAAAACTATAACTATTTCTCCACATATTATTTCATTTAATTGTATTTTATTTTTATAAAGCAAGAGCAAGTAGCTAAGTGGCCAAGCCAGGATCCAAATAAAAGTCAGTCTTATCTCAAACTCTCAAGCTCTCTAACTGTCGCATTAATATGATGCTCTTTTCAGATTGGCCAACTCCCCTGGAAATATTCATCCAGGAAAGTAAGGTCAGGAGGCTTAGTCTCAGTTAAGAGCTCCATGGCTCTCTCCTGGAAGGTTGGAGCATTTGTGTTGTTTACTTGGCAAGCACCTGGAGATTAAGACTTGGCCATACAAGATCATTCTTCCTATGATGCCTGCCCTATGAACACAGCCAGACATTATCCAAAACAGCATTTCCTAAGTTAGTTAATTATTAAATGTCTGCATATTCTGCTGAACCTATACAATCATTATTCTTAAATGGTTTTCCAAGATTCAGGTCTCCAAAGTTAATGCTCAAAAAAATTTTCTTTTTGCATATAGAAGGGTGTGGGTTCTTACAAGGATCACGGTAACTAGCGCATATGATACCTCTTTGAAAAAATAGGAACTATTGCATAGGATATGTAATATCAAAAAAAATCACAGAATCCTGGAAACAGAAAGGAACTGAGAAATGGCCCCTAATTTCACAAAACAAGGCACAGAAAAGTGAAATGACTTGTGGTTGTGTTGGCTAGTAGCTTTTAGAATGAAATTACATCATTTACTAAATTCATTTCTCAATCAATCCAAAACTCAGTGATGGTCTTTTTAATCATTTTTCCTGAGTTAATAATACACATGACTTCAGACTTTCAAAATGAAGCCAAGTGGATATTGATGTGCACATATTTTTCTTCTAGACTTTACATTTTGTTTCCTTTAGAACTTTCCAAAGTTACCAATTTCCCATATGGGAATTGAAGCAATGGACATCATTTCACCTTAGTGTCTACAGGAAGAAACAAAATCACTATATAATCCTGATAAATAATCTCTTGGAAAATCATTTGTCATAGCTGCAACTGTAACTTACAGCACATCCAAACAGGAAAGGTTCTACTGGTGGATTCTCTAAATGGGTACTTTCTTCCCCAACCCCTGGTGGCTTTCAACAGAAAACACTGGCATTTGGAAATATGTTAAGATTTTTTTGGTTGTCATAATGATGAGGAAGAGCTCTTGACATTTGGTGTCTAGAAAATGAGAATACTAAATGGCCTGTAATTCAAAGGATTATTCTACATAAAAGATTATTTCACCCAAAATTCCATCTGCTACCTTGGGCACCAGAAATGGGACTGCAAGTATCTGCCCACTGGGGGGCAACACTTTGAATTGTGCATGAAGTATTTATTTTAATTGGGAATTGTTGCAGTACCTTTAGGCTGCTATGACAAAATTCTGAAAATGGAGTGGCTTATAAACAACAGAAATTCACTTTTTATAGTATGGTGGCCGGGAGGCCCAAGATCAAGGCGCCAGGAGATTTGGTGTCCGGTGAGAACCAATTTCCTGGGTCAGAGGTGGTATTTTCTCCCAGTGTCTTTCCATAGCTCTGCTCTCTAGGCCTCTTTCCTAAAGGGCTCACAGTTCCACCCACGAGGGCAGCGCTGCAGAAGGCCCTACTTCCCGATAACTTCACATTGGTGATTGGATTTCAACACATTGATTGGGGTGGGGGCACACAAACATTCAGATCATGGCAGGAGCTTTTAAAAATGAAGGAATTTCTCAAAATGACCAAGAGCCTGGAATAAACATGGTAGGGTTTACTAAGGACTTAACATTAAGTCGATTTTTTCCATATTGCTGGCAACAGGGTGGATGAAAGATAATGCTACCCAGTGTTGAACATACAAGATGAAGTATAAGTTACTCCTTTTGAATAGATGAGCCCACAGAAGAATGAGACAGACATTATTACCCTATATACATGTATGATTATCCTACTGGTCTGACTCTGCACCATGTACAGCCAGAGGAATGAGAAGTTGTGCTCCATTTGTGTCCAGTGTGACAAAGTGCATTCTACCGTCATGTATAACTCATGAGAACAAATTAAAACATTTAAAATAAATAAATATATAGATGAGCCCATGGGAAAATAAAAGCATTCCTCTTAGACCATGAGTCCAGGGAGGTGATGGAGCCTGTAGTACCTGAAACCCATCTAGAGATTATAGGGCTAGAAAGTCAGTGAAGTGGGGTGGGGGAGTAGTCGGGAGGAGGGGAAGGCTGGAGTCAAAACCTTAGGCCTACAGAGGATGGGGACCTGTGTTGGAGACCATGCAACACAAAGCCAGGACATGAGAAGAAGGACTGTGT
The DNA here is from genome assembly GCA_004024805.1 of Geosciurus inauris. Classification (NCBI taxonomy): domain Eukaryota; kingdom Metazoa; phylum Chordata; class Mammalia; order Rodentia; family Sciuridae; genus Geosciurus; species Geosciurus inauris. Next base: position 103,319 of record PVHX01002008.1, read on the forward strand.
CATCAGATAAAAAGGGCTGACGAAAACAAAATTCAGAAAAGCACAAATAGAAAATGAACAACAAAAGGCTAAAAGAGAAGGTTGGGGAATTACAGATAACAGTCGGGCTTCTCCTCCCTGGCATTTTCATCGCCCCACTGGCTGAATCCACAGGAAGTCACACAACCTGAAACCCAGGAAGCCCAGCATGTAGAGCAGGACAGGGAACAGGAATAATGTGAGGACTGGCAGCCCAGAGCCTGTGTGGCCAGGAACCGGGATAAAACACAGTTCTGTGGGTCATCTCATGCAGTCTTCACAACAGGCAGGAACCCCTAGAGTACCTGGACCTTAGCAAACCTGAGTATCTCTCCTGAGGGTACAGCCAGTAATGACGGCTCTGCCTTGGCCCCAGGCTGGCCTGACTGCAGACCCTGGGCTGGGAACCGTTTTGCTATACAAATGAAACAGTCCCGTGACTCCGGTGTTGACTTCCCATGTCTCCTCCACTGGCTTTGGGTGAAACGCTGACTTGGAATGTGGTCTGTCCCCTTCTACAGCATCCTGGTTCTGCTCCTCTTTGTCATACCTTGTAGTTCTACCTGGCTCCTTGTGTGACCTGCTCTTTACTCATATCAGAGCACTCTCCCACCCTGCCAGCGTTGGCTGCCAATGCAGAGCTGTCGAGGGCTGCATAACAAACAGCCCCCAAGTTTAGTGGCTCAAAGCACCCACCATTTCATTACACCTCGCCTGGCAGCTTTGCAGGCTGGGGACTTAGGGCATGGCTGAGCAATTCTTCTGCTCCATGTAGTGTTGATCAGGGGTACTTGGTGTTCTTCTGGTAGCTTATCTGGCTTTATGCCTAAACTTGGCTTGTTGGCCCAGGTAGCTGAAAGGCTTGGGTCAGCAGAACCCCTCTCCTTCTCCATGTCGCCTCAGGGCACTGCCCCTGCTCCCTCCAGCAGAGTAGTCAAATGTCTTGCAGGGCAGCTCAGGGTTCCAAGAGAACAAGGCTGTCAGTCTTCTTCCAAGCCTAGGTCCAAAGCTGCAGAGTCCCTTCAGTTATACTCTCAATTCAAGCATTCACAGGCCAGACCCAAGAAGAGAAATAGGCCCCACCTCTCAAGGGGAGGAAGTTAAAGAATGTGTGGCCATCTTTAACCTGCCACAGTTAGAGAAATGTCATCACTGTATTTCTACACTTTAGCTATTTATGTTCCTCTTGGCTACTACCCTGGTCTGTTCAATTTCCAACTTCAAGAAATGACTCCTCCAGTTCTGCATAATTCTATTATGTTGACTGGGCAAAATGCCATCTTTTTATTATGAATAGTTATTTGCAATACCTGCCACACTGCCCAGCCCACAAAAGTGGCCCCATGAACACTGACTGGATGGACAAACTACCTCATTAAGTAGTGCCTTCTTTTTATTGTATGGAAGCAAGCGGAAGGTATTTACAGATAGTTCTGGTTCTAACAGGATGCTAGGGAAGGCTACCTTGAAGAGTCTCTTTCATTTCAGGTGCTATTTTCTCTGCGGTTACTGTCTCAGTCACAAGTACAAATTTCTTCCCCAGTTTAAAATGATTCAGCAGTTCAACACTGGTTCAAATGACCTCTAGTACAAACTGTATTAACTCTTTCCTGTCTACATGTGTGTCTCACACAGTGGTCCTGATCCTTTAACTCAGTGGTTCTAGAACTTGAACTGCACCCAAGTCACCTGGTGGATTTGAGAAAATGCACAGAACTGGGCCCCATTCCCAGTGTTTCTAACTCCATAGGCCTAGGATAGGGCTCAAGAATTTGCATATCTAACAGTTTCCCAGAAGATGCTTGTCTGGACATCAGTGTTTTAAGCTACGCTGACAAACATATTCCCATCAGAATTAGCCAGTACTGAAATTATTTGAGATGGATTTTTATAATCCTAGATTAATCCAAGAACACAGGGATCAGCGACTCTAATCCAGATGTCAGATCTGTGCCTTCCATAAAATTGATTATCTGAAAACTTCACCTCAAAACTCTTCATTTAGAAAATAAAGCTGTGAGCTATTGTCAGAAATTCCCATAAATTCCCATAATCGGCAGTTATCAACTGCCGATTCGTGCTTCGAAAAATAATGAGTGCTATTGTTGCAGGTAAAGATTCTATTAGGCATTTTCCATTTGATGATTCTTCATCATACTGAACAAAGAAAAATTTTTGCTCCTGTGCAGTCTAGACTTGATTCTGTTGCTTAGCAATGGGCTCTACCGTACCATTACAGTATTGTGCTTTCCTCTTCAAAGGACACTGTGCCACTGGTACTTTTTAACTTTAGCCCAGTGCTCCCATGAAAAAGAATTAACAATCATTTTATATTTAATCCAAAGGACTGAAAATTCTCAAGGTGACAAGTTTTCTTTTAGGATGTTGCAAATACACCGTGCTCTTTCTTCAAAGTGAAACTCTGTGATTCATACTCATTGAAGTAACTTCCAGAGGGAGTTGTCTTTCTGATAATGAGCCATCCATCAGTTAATACAGATTGCAGAGTACCTTGCCCACGTTCAGCTGCATGCTGGGAAAGAGAAGGATTCTAAAGACATAGAAATCTTCAGACCAACTTTATACACCATCAAGCAGAACATTTAGATATTTTTAAGACAGTGTCTCCTTGATAAATTCGATGATGTGTAAGAAAGATTTACTTGGAAGCAACAGCAAACTGCATAAGATAGCATGCAATTAGCAACCAAATTATGAGGCACTCAAGAAAAAGCCTTTTAAGAATTCAGAGAAGATAGAAACTAAGAAGAAGAGCCGGTATTTATCAAGTGCCTCTATATGCCAGGCACTTCAAATGCATTATCTCTTCCAATAGTCACAACAGTCCTGTGATGTCGGAATTGTTGTTGTCCTCATTTCCAGATGAGGACAGGAAGTCGCAAAGGTTAATGAGCTTGCAGATCTGGGTTAAGTAAAGAAAAACGCTGTGGAGTGGAGCTAGCTAGGTCCACCCATCATGCTGTCCTTTTCCCTGATGTCTCTGCATTATTCATATGTGCAGGCTGAATTCCAGGCCATGTGGTCTTCGGGGAACAGCCCTAAGCTTTAATTCATGCTTATAAACCTCTGTGAATACCTATCCTCTCAGCCTTTTCGGCCCACAGGGAGTCGCCTGGGACAAAGGTAAAGGAAGAAGGATTTCTATAAAAGTATCTTTGAACAATGAGTCCTGTAGAGTGATACATGATTTGCATGAAAGTAAGTACGCTGACTGCCAAAAAGCACAGAATCACATAACCTTCCAGAGTTTGAATTGTTTCACATTCTCTCCAGTCTTTCTCCTTGACTGCTTTTGTAACACCCTGTGCCTAGCCTGATGAAACCATTCCTTGAATTTTATCTTTAGCCCTTTTGTAAAGTGCCCCAGATTCTGCAAATAACAGTGTGTGATTTCACACCTGCCCCATATCCCCCGCATGCACTCAGGAAACCACAAGAGAAGTCATCATGTTTTCTAGGAGGTTGGGAAGACTAAAGATAAGACTGGTGGAGTTCCCTCACTAGGAGACTTGGGCTGGGGAGTGCTCTGTGTTCTTTCATGAGACAATCAGGGACAGCCACAAAAAGAGACGCAGAAGAGGCTCAGGCAAGCACAGCTTATTCTACTCACAGGTTCTGGTGACAAGAGCCCCAGCACACCATGCACAGTCACGTGGTGCACAGCTTCAAAGAGTGTTGGTAGGCAATGTTTACGGCGGCAAAATTCACAATAGCCAAACTATGAAACCAGCCTAGGCGTCAGATGTAGAAAATGTGGCATATATACTCAATGGAGTTTTCTTCAGCCATAAAGAAAAAAGAAATTCTGTCATTTGTAGAAAAATGGATGGAATTTGAGCAAAATAAGTTAAATTCAGAAGGTCAAAGGTTGTATGTTTTCTCTTATATGTAGAAGCTAGAGAGGAAAAAAGGAAAAGAAAAGTGAGGGAGATTTCAGGAAAATGAAAGGGAGATTAGTAGAAGAGAGGAAACAGACCAAGGGTGGGAGAAGGGGAGGCAGGGGGATGTGCTGGGAAATAATATTGGTCAAATTATATTACTATATTGTGTGCACCCACTAATAAGGAACAACAAATCCCACCATTAAGTACAACTATAATGCACCAATTAAAAAGTGGCAGAAAAAAGACTAAGAGAATGAATTTGTGCAGTTTTAAGATGAAGAGAGAGTATAAAGTGGGCATATCAAGAAGTGAAATAAAAACAGTTGCGTAAGTTGAGTTTTGTGCAACATTTCCACTGTTACGGTAAGAATAAGACACATAGATAAACAAAGTCTAAAAAATGAGTTATGCAATTTCTGTGATTCCACATGAGTTAAATGCTTTTATATTGGCTTTTTTAAAAAATAGCATTGCAGAATATAAAGAAGAATAGTTAAGATGTATGCTAATAATTTTTTTCAGTGCTGAGGATTGAATACAGGGCCTGAGATATACCCCCAGCCTAATGCTTCTAAAGAAAGAAATTTATATTTTAACATTTTTTTAATATTTATTTTTTAGTTGTAGGTGGACAGAATGTCTTTATTTTATTTTTATGTGGTGCTGAGGATCAAACCCAGTGCCTCATGCATGCCAGGCGAGCACGCTACCACTGAGCCGTAACCCCAGCCCTTATATTGTAACATTTTTTAAAAATAATATCTTTATTTTATTTATTTATTTTTAAATGTGGTGCTGAGGATCGAACCCAGTGCCTCACGCGTGCTAGGCGAGCACGCTACCACTGCGCCATAACCCCAGCCCCTATATTGTAACATTTTTAATGGTATTCTTTTCTTACTTTTTGAACAAGAGGAATTCCATTTTATTTTGCATGTGGTCCCACAAATAACACAGGCTCTGACTTCTAACTTTCACATCTAGCGTGCCAAAGACAAAATGTCATCAAGCAACTGGCAGTTGCCTAGACAGTTGTGAGGATTAATTTGATGTATAAACTTGACTGGGCTAACAGTTGCCCAGATAGCTGGTAAATCATTATTTCTAGGTGTCTCTGGAAGGGATTAGCATTTAATCAACAGACTGGGTAAAGAAGATGGCTCTCACCACTGAGGTGAGCATCGCTCAATCCATGGAGGGCACCAGTGGAACAAACAGATGGGGGAAGGGAGATTTTGTTCTCTTCTCTTGAGCTGGATCATGCATATGCTCCTGCTATTGGAGCTCCTGGTCCTCAGGCCTTCAGATTAGATTAGGAATTGCATCAGCAGCTTTTATGTTTATCCTCCACCTATAAACCATGTGACTTTGGGCAAGGAAATTAACTCCTTGAAGCCTCAGTTTCTTCATCTATAAAATGGGCTAATAGTGGAATGTACCTCATGAGGTTGTGAGGAGTTAGTGTTATGCTTGGTATATCAAAATCCTTCAGTAAATATTAGTCATAAAAGCATCGTAAGGGCACTCTTCTCACTTATGTCCTCAGTGGCTGAAGGGAGTGTGTGTATAAATTAATGAAATGAGCAGCAGCTATGTAGTTAAAATAGGTTCCAGTCCAGCTCTAAAGGTGGATAGCAATGGGTTCAGGCAGGTTTCTTAATGTGTCTGAAAATGGAGATAATGCCCATCTTACCTGACCGTTTTAAGGCTTTTTGGGTAGCCTATAGGAATACCCATGGGGAATTCCATCTGCACTCTTTACCTAAAGACCCACTCATACCCCAGGTGCCTATCTTTAGTTGTCCCAAAGAGCATATGGGAAGGGCAGGACATTTTAACCTTCTATGTGTTCCTCAGAAACTTCAGAAAGGGTAACTGCTCATGAAGTTGAAGAAGAGTAAGAGAGGTGCCGTACTCTTGTGTTTTGTTCCTCAAGGTGGGCAGAAAGGACAGCAAAACCATTTAGAAGTGGGCATACACCAAAGGGTGAATACATCACCACACCCTGAAGATATCTGTACTCCTGTGCTCCTTGCAGCATTATTCATCACAGCCCAGGTGTGGAAACAACCCAAGAGTCTGCTGATAGGCAAATGGACAAGGAGGATGTGCTATGTACACACAAAGGAATATTATTCAGCCTTAAAAGAAGGAAAGGATGCCCTTTGCTATGACATGGATGAAACCAGAGGAACATTAGGTTAAATGAAAAAAATCAGACACAAAAAGAAAAATATTATATGATCTCATTTATAAGTGGAATAAAGAGGGAGGAGGAGAGAAAACTCTCAAATATACCAAGATAGAGAATGAAACACTGGTTACCATGGGTGGGGGATGGACAGGAGGAAATGAGGAGACGTAGGTCAAAGGATACAATAAGGCAGGTATGTAAGACCAACAGATCTGGAGATCTAATGTACAACCTGAGCTCTAACGTTAATAAAACTGTAGTATTAGGGACTTTTTTGCTAAGTAAATTTAACTTTCTTTATCATAAAAACTAACTATTGAGATGACAGATATGTCCACCTGCTTCACCATAGCAACCATTTATCTATGTGTGTCCCATAGCATCATATAGGAAACCTCAAAACTACACAATAACTTTATTTATTTGTTTGTTTGTTTGTTTGTTTGCTTGTTTGTTTGTTTGTTTCATGGTACTGGGAATGGAATCCCCAGCCTTGTGTATGCAAAGCACACACTTTACCCCAGAGCTACACCTACAGCCCTACAATATAACCTATTTTCTAAAGCAAAAAACATCCAGAAGCTATTAATGGTGGGAAAGTCCTGGGGTGAAGAGAAAAAGAAAGGCAGCAGAAAGGGTACCCAGTTAGGACGAAAACATAACTGCAAGGCTTAAATTGCAGGAAGCTCACCTTTCTGTCTCTGAAAACCCTGGATCTCAATTCAGTCCTCCAGACCTGATCTAATGAAATCTTAAGCCAAAGTCACCATAAACAACTGGGAGTGAGCCCTGAAGGTGAAGGTGAAAGCAGGTGGAGGCCCTGGTAAGGAAAGAACTGGAGCACAGAACCTACTTTCTCAACATTATCGTACACAAAGGTAACTTCTCAGCAAGGCTTGACCTACCTCGGATAACTGCATTATCATCATCTTAAGAACTTCCTGTCCCATTAGTCTCAAAAGAGCCTGGCATAGAACCAAGAACACCTAATACTATTTATAAACGATTAAGTGGAGAAATGAATGTCTGTCTGGGCATCTATGAAATGGTACCAGTCACAGCCATAGGGAAATCCCTCGGTGGTAGGAATAAAGTTCCCAGTGGTAAACTTGAGCAAGTCTGTTTGAGGTTTTGCCCAGGCCAACCATGTGTGGTTGTGCAGGCTGTTCAATGGACAAAGAAACCTACCTAAGGAGGTGAGTGAGCACTGAAGCCCAGCCTGTGCTCCCTCTGCGGAACCAGGATCCCCACCCAGACTTTGTTCTCATGAAAGTCTTTTCCATTTCATGCAAAGACTAAAAGGACTAGCACTGGACTGCCTGGGCCTTATTGGATGCAATCTGTTTAACAGCTATTTTTTTCTTAGAAACACAAAAGTAAAACTCTTGTTGTCTACTCTGGAGGTCTGATGGAAGTGTAAGATAAAGTGTGAAAAAGCATATCAGAGACCTGAAAGACCACCCTCAGTTGAATCACTTTTGTTTGTTTTCTGTGCTTGAGTAAAAGCAAACCCAGTTTTGTTTGATGAAAGCTCGTGAGGGCAGGCTGGGACTGTAGCTCATTGGCCCAGCACCAGCCTAGGATGCAGGAGGCCTGGGTTCTGTCCTCAACAACACACACAAAAAGCTCACGAAGGCTCCCGCCTAACCAAGAGGCCGGCTTTGGGAGTAGATCATTAAAAGCACTTCCTAATTTCTAGCCAGTGTTTCCTATTCCTAGAAAATATAATGAGGAAAAAAGTAGTTTTCAGGCTTCTAGTCCCTTGCAAAACAGAAGAGATCCTCAAAGGGCAAGGTTGGAGCTACAAACCAAAGACAGTGTCTCACAATGTCTCACATGTGTGGAGACTACTTATGAAGCTATTGCGATAATCCTTCTCTGAATTCCCTACACCTTCCCTGGGGATATTTGCTACTTTCTCCAGTACATACTTTGTGTACTACTTTTACCTCCTCTCCTATATCATGAGCTCCTGAGTTAGAACTGCTTTCTGATTTCAACCTGTATCAAATGAAATAACTATATGAAAAAAATTATTTATTTAGGGGGGTGGTGGGGATTGAACTCAGGGGCACTCAACCACTAAGCCATATCCCCAGCCCTATTTTGTGTTATATTTAGAGACAGGGTCACATTGAGTTCCTCAGTGCCTTGCCATTGCTGAGGCTGGCTTTGAACTTGCGATTCTCCTGGGCCGCATGCTGAAAATTTTTTAAATTGTAAAATGTCATACGTGTAACTAGAATCCCAGTGCCATTTTTGCTTGCCCTAAAAAATGTTGACTGTATTAATGAATGACTATATGTGAACGTCACACAATTGTATCTCAGTAATTTTTACTTTTATGTACCACATTCTTGATTTTTCACTCATTTTTACCCTTTATTTTTTCTTTTGGGTATCTTGTAAAGATTATTGTTAAAATATTCAACACTCCTTATTAAAGTTTTGAGAAATCCATATCCTCACCAAATCGTCCCAACTTTTATATTGATCCTTTGGTTGGTAAATGTATTTTTAAAAGTTATGGTTGGGCTTGGTTTGGTTGGTAACACAAGTTCAGATTATACATTATTAACTCAATCTATTTTTAAAAATTTTTTTTAGTTGTCAATAGACCTTTATGTTACTTATTTATATGAGGTGCTGAGAATCAAACCCAGTGCCTCACACATGCTAGGCAAGCGCTCCACCACTGAGCCACCACCTCAGTCCTAACTCAATCTATTTTATACCAAATAGAGCTCACAATTTCTCATTTTCCTTATTTGTCATAATTTCCTTTTGTCTTCAAACTACCTTCTTGGGGATAACTTTTTTTATCCTGGCCAGCTGTAGTTCTCATTGGTCTCAAAAGAGAAAAACTTTAGCTGGAAGGAGAGTGATCTTTGATTTGTTCGATCTTGTTGCATATTGTGTGCCTCCCCTTCCTCCACACATAAAGTACACACACACACACACACACACAATTGCAGTGCTCTGCAAACAACTGATGTCCAAAAAGCATGACCCCAGTAATGATCACACACCCCGAGATATTGACAAGGAAGCATTATTTGGAATGATTCAAAACAGCTAAATAGAACCAGTCTTTCTTGGTCCTACATCATTGGATGACTTCCATTGGCCAGAGGTTAAGAACTCTTAGAAGATACTTGAGGAGTCAAGTGAGAACTTAGAGTCTGATCAAAAAGCAGACATTGAGCCCTGAGAGTTTTATGTCTTATATTGTTGGTTAAATAAAATCGAGTGGTTTGAAATTGCAGTAAATAGAACCTTAACTTGCTCCCAGAAATATTTTCTTAACAATGAAGACCGTAAGAAAACTCATAAAAAATCAATGTCACATTTTCCGTCATGGATTGTTTAAAATAGAATAGCTTTGAACCTGGAGAATTTAATAGATGGGAAAGACTGTTGGACTTGTCAAGACCAAAAACAACCAAAAACACAGAACTTAAATACCATGTCCACAAGTTATCAATTAAGGGATCATAGACAAGTCATTTACATTCTCTGTTCTTCAGTTTTCTACATCTTTAAAAATGGATACTAATTTTTTTAAAAAAGACTATAGTTGTTTCCTAATATCCATTCTCTTCTGTCTTTGGTAAGGGAACTACCAAGTGTTGTCTGGGAATGTACTCACCCAGCTAAAGGCATACTTCCCAGCCTCCTTTGCAGCTATGTGTGGTCATATGACTGAGCTCTGGCCAATGAGATGTGAGAAAAAGTCATGTCCGATGGTCTCCTTCCATCCAAAGCAATGAATTCAGAGGATTGGTGGTATCCACCTGATGATGTATTAAATGTATGTTTTGCAAATGTTAAATTAGTTTATTTAGGTAAATCACTTATACCAGTACCAGGCACATAGGAATCCCTCCACCATAAACACTGATTGTGGTTGTTTTATTACTGTTACCAACAAGGTTCTACTGCAGTTCATGTTCAAGGGTGAAGTACCTTCCTAGTAGGAAAAACACCTGCTTGAAATAATTAAAACGCAGTCAAAGAATTTCTTTAGAATGATGTTTAAAACTCCAGTGTCTATCTCTAGCCATCTAAATAGAGAATATGCCTTCAAGTGCCCAAGAGATAAATATCAGGCTGGGAGCAGTGGCGCACGCCTGTAATCCCAGCACTTTGGGAGGCTGAGACAGGAGAATCACGAGTCGAAAGCCAGCCTCAGCAACGGCGAGGTGCTAAGCAACTCAGTGAGACCCTGTCTCTAAATAAAACACAAAATAGGGCTGGGGATGTGGTCAAGTACCCCTGAGTTCAATCCCTGGTACCAAAAAAAAAAAAAAAGGGGAGAGAGAGATATCAAAATGTTCATTACGTTACTGATTCATGGCCCCTCCAAAAATAAAAGTGGAGAAACAACCTATTGACATCTGACTAAGTCTCAAAAACATGGGTACACAAAAACATCAAGTTTTAGACAAATGCTATCATGTGCATTAAAAAATACATATAACAACTCAGCGAGACCCTGTCTCTACATAAAACACAAAATAGAGCTGGGGATGTGGCTCAGTGGTCGAGTGCCCCTGAGTTCAATCTCTGGTACCAAAAAGAAAAAAAAAAAATACATATAACAAAACTATAAGTACATATTTACCTATGAGTAAGTGTTCTAAATCATGCATAGTGATGCTCTTCAATTTCAGAGTTGATATTACTTCTGAGTAAGAAAATAAAGGGATGAAGGATAAGATCAAAACTGTAATGATTACATTTTATTTCTAAAATTTAAAATAAAAAGTAAGGGGAGATACCTAAAAAAAAAAAAAGTTACTTGTATTATTTCATGGATACACAGAAGTCTAGTACAGCACTTTCTGTATGTTTAATATTTTTCATAATTTATGACCTATGACATTAGGGTATTAATATTAATTCTCACACATATTTTTATTACTTAGTAAAACTCAGATGTCTCACATCTTGGAAACTTTGCTAGAATCCTCTGGAAATCTTACACCCTGGGTTTCCACAGCACCTCGTTTAGTTCAGTCCCCTGTGACAATCATCATTTATTTACTTATAATTCAGGTATAAATTTTAGAGTTTCAATTACAGTGACTGGTGCTCATTTATTCCTCTTTGTACCCTATTCAGAGCTTCAGGCCAAAATAGCTACATTATTACAGGCTTCATAAATACTTACCTGATAAAGTAATGAACTTGTACATCCCATGATGGCTGATGAGGTGTGATAATGATTATTGATAAAAATGAGGAAAGAATAAAGATAAAGAAAGTTTCCGTCATCAAACTATCTCTGATGAATCCAATTTGTTGATCGAATCTTGAGAAGCCTAAACTTCAAGTCTCTTAGGCTGCTTGGGCTGCCTTAACAAAACGTGTACTGAAGACTATATGAATTACATAACAGAAATTTCTCACAGTTCTGGAGGCCTCAAAGTCCCAGATTAAGGTGCTAGTCAATTTAGTTCCCGGCAAAGGCTCTTCCTGGCTTATAAACAGTCCCTTTCTCACTGTGTCTCCATACAACACAGAGGAAGCTGTAGTGTCTCCTCCTCTTTCCACAGGGACACTAATCCCATTGTAAAGACCCCACCCTCATGACCTAACTTAGCCCTGATGATTTCCCAAAGGCACCATCTTCACATTGGTACTCCGGGATGGAGTTTTGGGGGTGGGGAGGTGCAAATATTTGGTCCATAATAACAGTTCAAACTTGATACCATGAATATTATTATAAAATGAGCAAGCAGGTTTGGGCTCCAGGGAATTCCACCATGGTCAGAAACTCATGTGTGGGTGGGGAGAGGACTGGGGTTGCAGAATCATAGGGCCTGTCTTATTAGTACATCTCTATAATCTCTTCACATACCTGAGTGCCAGGGAATGTAAATGAATTTCAATACATGCCTGCCTCCTGGTTTCCATCAGCTCCTCATCGCCATTGATTGCTCGCTTGTCAAGATGGAGGAGGGTTATAGACATTTGTAACCAATTATATAATTTAGTAATCAGTTACCAGCCTTTCAATGATCCATGTAGCCTTCATGCAAAAGTCATTTTAATTTTTTAATAATTGGGAAAAAAAAGCAAGAGTGATTTGAGGCATCCATTCCCTGAGGTTAAAAGAAAAAAAAAGCCAACCATAAGCATAAACTGTTAGAGTTAGATTCAGATAAATGGTTGTAAAAGTCAATTTAGTAGCATTATCAACTATTACAATGCTAAATAACTATTTCTACACAGGATTTTGTTATGTTAACATAACCAGGTAATCAATCGGTCACTGATGAACCAAAGGCTGCATAATTATTCATTACCTGAATGCAGTGCTGATTCACCAATATGCTAATGGGAGATCATTAGTCACATAAAAAAGGAGACCCAATTCATTTAGTGAAGGCTTCATAGAAGATGATTCTTTGTTTTTTCACCCCTAAACAAAAATTATTCCTTTTTATATTTTTAATTGTGTGAGAAAAATCTGTTCACTTTCCTCATTCAGAACTTCAGGTTCCTGGGTGTATAAGACAAATGATGCTCCTCCCTCCCAAAGAATTTCCGGGAGTCCCTCTTGCTTATTGAGTTCCATAAACCTCAGGATTCAAACCAGTGACTCACCATATTAATTTTCTGGCAACAGACCGATATTTCTTGCTTTTGCTCTCTAGAGTTCTATAATTTTAGACATAAGAAACCATGACCAATTTCTTCTAACTACAAATTCACACTCATAAAACGGGGTGATAATTACACAGGACTCATTAACAAAAGGATCACAGTTGGGTGAACAATCCTATAATTAATGTTTGGATTTGGGTTTTCTCTAGTGATAGATTGTTTCCCCCCTCTATAGCCCATCAGCACTCTTTCTGCTTAAATAAGGATGACATTGTAATGATCATTGTAAAAACTGATTTAAATGTTGGCCAATGAAAAACACATTGAATTAATGGAGAAGGAAGCTGATTTTGGACATGACTGCCTGACTCGTCTGGCTGAAACTATTCTATTTCTAGGGTTCCTTGTTTGTTCTCCACAACTTTTTAATCTCTGCACTATGAACCATTCTCCCACCTACTTTTATTTATTACTATGAAATACCCACTGAATGGTGTGTGGGCATATGTATATGTGGACATTCATTATCTCACTAGTCTTTACTTTGTGCCAACTAAGCCGGACGTAATTTGGAGCTCTGTAGGATTCAAACAATAAAACACAGTCACTTTGGAGAGAATGTGTTTCTGTGCGCGATACATGAAATAATGTGATTCAGCAAATCACAGAAGAAATACAATGACTAATGACTAAATGCAGATACTTGAACAAAATGTTTATATCCACAGGTACTCAAAGAAATGTAAACAAAAACGACGATGACGAGGAAGGATTTATCAACTATCAAATTAGAAAATGTTTTTAAACATTTTAATAACCTGTAGTATGGAAGTTACTTTATTCCTGGACTACAGGCTATTCCAAAATCTTCCTCAGTAACAAAAAATTTTTTGTTGTTGTGAGATGTTGAAACCCACAGGACACATCTGGGTGGTCTAAGTCACTTTTGTTGTCAATTCCTGGTCTCTGCATATATATACACGGAAAACAGTTCTGTCCATGAGACATAAGAGATGTGCTAGGGAGGGGAAATCCTGGGAAAGTTCTCCTCTTGCTTTCTGAAGTTTTTCTTCTTTCTTTCTTTTTATTTTCCTTTCTTTCTTTTTAAAATTTTTAAAATTTTCTTTTTTTGTGGTGTAGGGATTCAAACCCAGGGCCCACACATGCTAAACAAGCACTCTACCACTGAGCAACATCCCCAGCCCAGTTTTGTTCTTTCTTAGAAAGAGATCCAATCTGGTAACTCTTGTTGCTTTCTCACTTTGTTTATCTCACCTTGTTTTTATCTTGTTTGCATATCCTTGACCCAGAAATTCTACTTCTGAAAATGTTATCTTAAATAATCAGGGAAGGGGCTGGGATTGTGGCTCAGTGGCAGAGCACTTGCCTTGCATGTGTGAGGCCCTGGGTTCGATTCTCAACACCACATATAAATAAATGAATAAAACAAGTGTCAATTAACAACTAAAAAAATATTATTAAAAAAATAATCAGGGAAGTTGGCAAAGATTTACATATAGGTCTGTTTATCTCAGAATTATTTACTACAATAAAAATTTATAGACGATCATAACTTTCCAGTAATAAGAATATGGATAAGTAAATTATGGTACATCCATAAGCTATTACACACTATTTAATAGCTGTACTGTGGCTGAACAGAAAATCCTTTAAGACATATAGTTACAAAAATTAGTACAAAATAAATTTTTTTAAAAAATAATGTGTAGGGCTGGGGCTGGGGCTCAGTGGTAGAATGTTTGCCTCACATGCGTGAGGCACTGGGTTCGATCCTCAGCACCACATAAAAATAAATAAAGATATTATGTCCATCTACAACCAAAATAATAATAATAATAATAATAATAATAATAATAATAATAATAATGTGTATATGTGCATCCATGTGTTCCCCCTGAAACAGTGAAATAATGGGAGATTTTTATTTTCTTTTTTGTACTTATTTGAAATTTGTGGCATTGTATTAGTCAGTTTTATATTACTATAACAAAATACCTGAGGCTGGGTAATTTATTTAAAAAGAGGCTTATTTAGCTCACAGTTCTGGAGGTCCAGGGGTTTATACTGATCTCATCAAGACTTCATGAGAGATGTGATCCTAATGGTGGGAGAAAATATGAGAGGGAAAGGGATCATGTGGCAAGACAAGAAGGCAGAGCAAAGGGAAAGGGATAGAATTTCAACATCCCTCTAGGCCCTGCCTCTTACCGTACCCACTACCTCTCAATATTGCTACACTGGGGACCAAGCTCCCAACGTGTGAACCTTGGGCACTTGTCCAAATCATAACCAATGTTCATGCTTTTTGATTTTTACAACTGAAGAGAAAAAAATGTTACTAAAAAAAATTGAATCATATTTAGGTGACATAATGGAGCGCAAAGGACAAGTGTGAGTGGGTCATTCCTAGAAGGTGTGCTTGAGCTGAGTCCTGAAGAGAGCCGGGATCATTTACTGGAGAAGGAAAAGCACTATTTCAGGCACAAGAGAAAGCACACTCCAAGCATGGTGCCTGAGGGAGAATCAGACTCCTATTTTTGTCTACATATAGTGCAGCACCATCCCAAGCTCACTCTGTGGATGTCTTTGCATCACATTTCAAGCACCAGTGGGTGAGATAACGATTCTTACCCCTATCTACTGCAGAAATGAATGTGGTGGCCCACATCTGGTGTGGACCACAGGTCAGAATATGTAGCACCTAACTCTGTGCCTCAAGACACTCAAGAGTAATAAAGCTGCATCAAAAGCACATGAGGGGGGCTGGGACTGTAGCTCAGTGTTAGAGCGCTTGCCTAGCATGCGTGAGGCACTGGGTTCAATCCTCAGCACCACATACAAATAATAAATGAATAAAATAAAGATCCATCAACAACTAAAAAAATTCTTTAAAAACAAAAAAAAGCACATGAGGGCAGCTGGGAAAACCTGCCCAGCCCCTAAAAGTAAATCATTACCTGATAAAAGAAAAGTCATCCTTAGAGATTCATTCTTTTGGGGTATATAAGAAGAAGAGTGTGACCCCCTCTCCCCATAAAGACAGTGTCTGATTTATGATGGTCCAACTTTAAGATGCAAAAGTGATACATATTCAGCAGAAACCATACTTTGAATTTTGAATTTAGATCTTTTTCATGGCTGGTGATAAAAAGCACCACTTTTCTGGGGAATTGCCCCCTCTTTTTTATCCTCATGGACAATCCCATGTTGATGGTTCAGGGATTGACAGTCAATGCCAGCTGGTCTTAGCTCAGGCTTCTCAAAGGAATTGGAATTCAGTATTTGTAGTATAATCAGGCTAATCTCTTGAATGGAGGAGAGATCAGCTTGATTGCTATTGCTGGTGGCCTTTTTCCACTATCATGAATAAAAGCCAGAGAAAGTGGTGTGCAAACAGGAGAGATAAATGATGCAAGGGCCAGATAACAGCAGACTTGAGATATGGTCTATGAAGATAGACTACCCATTATAAGAAACAATCCCCAAATCTCAGTGGCTTGAATCAATACAAGTTTACTTCTTGCTCGCTCGAAGTTCAAAGTAATATCCTTGGTTGGACAGCTCTCCAATGAGCTCTCTCCATGTGGTGACTCAGGGATCCAAGCTCCTTCCATCTGTCTTCACCATCTTGTGATTTCAAGATGTCCCTGGCATCATCCCAGCCAGGAGGGGGGTGAGGGGAAGAGGGAGACATGAAAGTTCACTTGGGACATTTTGTAACTAGACCTGTGAAAGACATGTATCACTCTCTTCTACAATCCATTTGTTAGACCTCAGTCACACTGTTCAACACAGATGCAGGGAAGGTTAGGAAATCCTAACTTCATTTTGTGCCTACAAGGGTAAAAGAAGAACCAGAGATGGTGAACTCAAGAAAGATCTGCTGTATGTGGGGAAAAAGAACTCGGATTTTCACAGCCCTTTGATCTTGTCTATCTGAGACTTGATTAATCAAATCCAAATTTTTAAGCTAGCTCAAGTAGGTTTCTAGTCATTACAACCCCTGAAAAAGATGAACAGATAATCAAAACACTTTCTGATTATAAAGTACTTTGACAATCTCATCCAATTTTTACATCAAGCCTGTAAGGTCAATCTTATTATTTTCATTCTCATTTTGCTGATGAAGAAACAGAGTCTCAGAGAAAGGATATGAATTACCCAAGTCCCCTAAGAAGCCAGCAGAGCCATGACTGGAATTAAATCCTGTGGACTCCAAAGCTAGGCTCTCTTTCCAGTTCATTGTGTGCAAGAACCTCTGGGAAGGAGAAAATTAAACCTGTAACCCCTAGCATGAGTGGTTTTATTAGATTGCTGGCAATCTGGGGAAAGAGAGAGTGACAGTATAAAGCCACCAGCCCTCCCTCCAGAGGGTATGTGGGAATAAAATCAAATGTGCAGAGGGGACAGTTCAAGCACACCAGGCACCTCATCTTCCTCACGATTTCACAGAGGTTCTGGTTGGAATTAAGGAAAAAAATAGTATCAAAGCCAAAAGGATAGAAACCCTAGCTCCACAGAGAACTACATTTTGTTTGACATTGGACCACACTCCCGAGTGTGACACAGACTTTGCAGAAAGCCCTGGAGAGAAGCAAAACAAATGGCCAAGACTTTGAGTGATGGCACCAAGATTAAAGGCATTGGGTCCCCATAGCCTGGCGAAGGAGAAGGACAAGGATAAAGGAGAACTCTGAGCCACCTTTGTGCACAATAAATGATGAGATGACCCCGGAACAACGGCGAACAGCTGCTGTGTTTTCTCAGAGCCAACAGCTGCTATCTCTGCGGGGCTTTTCTATCAACAGCTCCTCTGACACTCGGGCTAAGAATTGATGGTCAAAGGCTCTCCCATGTGGCGGTGAAGTCTTTGCCTGGAGAAAGGTCTCTAAATGTTGCTGGAGTGAGAGGGGAAGGCACCAGGTAGAAGCAACCTTGGCAGAATAAAGAGAACAGAAAGGGCTCAAAGCAAACTGTTAAAAGAGTATGGATGGAACCCTAAGGTGGCCTTTCCCAAATGACTGGGTTTTTTTGTTTGTTTTATTTTGTTTTGTTTTTGTGGTGCTGGGGATTGAACCCTGGGTGTTGCACACTTGCCCAGGCAAGTGCTCTACCACTGAGCCACCTCCCCAGACCCCCAAATGTGGTTTTGGAAAGTTTTCACTAGTCACCAGCAAAAAGAGAAACAGGACCATGTAGCCAGTTTCTCTTAAATGCCACCTACTTAAAAGACTTTCCTTTATTCTAAGTTTTGATGCAGAGGGGTTACCAAGAATGGAACCCAGAGACACTCAACCACTGAGCCACATCCCCAGCCCTATTTTGTATTTTATTTAGAGACAAGGTCTCAGTTGCTTAGCGCCTCGCCCATTGCAGAGGCTGGCTTTGAACTCATGATACTCCTGCCTCAGCCTCCCAAGCCGCAGGGATTACAGGCATGCGCCACCGTGCCTGGCTTAAAATAACTTTTAATGAAATGATTATGGCAGAAGATGGTATTTGTCCTCCTCTTATACACGTGGCAAAATACAATGTTTCCTCCCCACCTCCGCCTTTTTTTTCTTTTCCTTTTTTTATTGGTCCATGATACTTAAAAGTCTGGTGCTCAGTCAAAAGCCTGGAACTGCTTAAGAATCATTTGCAAAGAAATAAAAATAGACGACAACTTAGAAAACACCCTTATATATCAGAACGATAAATCACACAGATTTCAAGGACAAATGGGTGCTCACAAATGAAGTAAACAAGAGGACAAACATAACACTGAACAGAAAAGATTCTATCAACCCTAGGAATCTGAATTCTTTGTGCCTTTCAAAGACACGATGATGAAAGAGGGAGTGCAGAGCTCCACCAAGCCTTGACCTTCGCTCACAATTATCTCTAACACGGGAAACAGCTGACTTGAAAAACTAGGGGCTATTAAACTTTTCAGAATAGATTACAAAATACTAGGCAGGAGCCAGCTGCAAAGATTTTGACAACAGAATGGTTCCCAATGTTCACAAGAGTAGTACTGAGAAAAGCTGACAATAGCAGCTGTTTTACAAAAAAAATGTGAGTGGAGGAATGAGAAGGAAAAAGTAGATAATGAAAAGTCACCATATAACTCCTAGAACAGAAGCTGCAAATGTTTCCATACAATGCATACCACACTTACCCTCCTCCGCTCTGCCTTCCACGACCAAGGCACTTGACAAAACGAGACCATTCAAGAAAGAAGGCTTGGACTCAAGTACTCGGGAACGGTGGTGAAAGATTCCTTGAATTTCAGATTCCCCTGTACCAAAGTAATTGCAGATTGTGTGTTCCTAACTTGCAATAACTGAGACACAGCTGGAATATAAGTAGAAAAAAAAAAAAGTAAATGAAAGGTAAAGACATTCACACTCACTGGAACTTGCTGGCACTCATTTTCTTGCCCCCAGATTTATAACCTTCCAGTGAAAAAGAAAATGATCAAGGAATATTTGGGAGAAGGAATTTATTTGAATTTATTAAACATCAGTTAAGGACCAGGTATGGTGCTTGAAATTCTCCTTACATGTTATCTCATAGGTTTCTAACAACTATATTCTGAGGTCAGTATTGGGGCCCCATTTGCCAAATGAAATCACTGAGGCTAAATGACACTAGGATATGCTGTAGCTCAGATCTTGAATATCCCGCAAATGTCAGTGTGATGAAAGTTTAGTTCCTGTGGTTATCCTATTGAGATGTGGTAGAATTTTTAAGAGGGCCTAGTGAGAATAAGCTCATTGGAGCAGGTATGCCATGGAAGGGGACTATAGAACCCAGCCCCTTCCTCTTCTTCCTTTCTTTTACTTCCTGGCTGTGGGGCAAACAGGTTCGCTCCACCACGAGCTCCCACCATGCTGTGCTGCCTCACTACAGAACCAAAAGCAGTAAGGCCAATCAACCATGGACTGGAACCTCCAAAACTATAAGCCAAAATAAACTTTTTCTCTC
This sequence comes from Geosciurus inauris, assembly GCA_004024805.1. Taxonomy (NCBI): domain Eukaryota; kingdom Metazoa; phylum Chordata; class Mammalia; order Rodentia; family Sciuridae; genus Geosciurus; species Geosciurus inauris. The sequence goes on from PVHX01002008.1 coordinate 123,038, forward strand.
TGTAAGTTGATGGTCTCTTAGGTATTTTGTTATAATGACAGAAAGCTGACAAATACAGGATGCATGCCCAGAGGTTGTAGCTACCAGCTATCGTCAGAATCAAACATGCAATTTAAAAAAAAAAATTTTTTTTTTAGTTGTAGATGGACACCATGCCTTTATTGTATTTATATGTGGTGCCAAGAATTGAACCCAGTGCCTCACACATGCCAGGAGAGTGCTCTACCACGGAGCCACAACCCCAGCCCTCAAACATGCAATTCTGCTGGTATTCTCAACATCAGTTATCCTTTCCTGAGGTGAAGGAAATCACTTTTCTAAGAAGCCCTCCTCCAATTGTTGCCTGCTCTATCACCTGAGGTTTTGATTCTAAACTCCAGGACCTGCCCTCCCTTGGATGAACGCTCTTAGGAGCTCACTTTAAGATTAATTTACTTGTCTTTTCAAGTGAGCCCAAGAAGTTACTTCTGTGTCAAGCTAGAAGAGAATGTATTGGTCAAACAATACATAGTTTTGTACTAAATAAAAGAGGATAAAAGAACAATTTCCCTGTCAAAGAGAAAGAAAAACTTGCCTTTATTAACAACCTGGGAGAGGGAGCCCCACTCACTCCCAGGACCCAACCCCACCACAACCCAAGACCTAACCACTCCCAGGTACACATTGCCAATTACAGAAACTAATGTTCCCGGAGGAATCAATGCCCAAAGACAGAGGAAACAGATGACATATCTGACGAGTATCACCATAAAAGAAATGCAACAAAAAGAACAGAAACAGGGCTAGTGTAGTAGATAGCAAATGGTAAATAAGTTCAAAATCTTCAAACAAATGAGAGACAATATTAGTAAAATGAAGTGAGAACTAACAGAGTAAGGAAGAACTAAATGGAAAACCTGGTTATAAAAAAATCATGACAGTTGAAAAAATAACAACTCAATAACTGAGAAGAACAACCCAAGAAATAGATCTGAAGAACAAATTGCTGAGCTGGGAGATCAAGTTTGATGAACTCAGCTGTATTACACCCAGAAGCAATAAAATGATAGGAACATATAAGAAATTTAGAGATCAGGAGGATAGACATAAAAAGTAGGAGTATACAGTAGGAGTATATAGTAGGATATACTATATCCTACTATATATATAGTAGGAGTCCCAGAAGCAGAAAAAGAGAGAGGAAAAAAAAAAAAAAAAAAGACCACACAGAGGGTAGAATATGTTTAAAGGGATGTCAGAGAATTACCAGAATCCAGAAAATATTTTCAGCTTGCAAATTCTTACACAATGCCATACAAGATTAAGGGGAAAAAAACAACTGAATACAATATGTTGAAATTTATATCCAGCTAAACTATCTTTGTATGTACATGTAAAATAAACAATAAAAAAGAGGGGCTAGGGTTTTGGCGCAGTGGTAGCGTGCTCACCTAGCATGCGTGAGGCACTGGGTTTGATCCTCAGCATCATGTAAAAATAAAATAAAGATATTCTGTCTGCCTACAACTAAAAAATAAATATTTTTAAAAAAACAATTAAAAAGACTCTGAAGGTTTATCATACAAAGATTCTTTGAAAATGCTTGAAAAAAGAAATAAATATAGAAGTATGCTACAAAATAAAGTATAAAGGAAAGTAAATAACTTAGAAATACTTATTATCAGACAAAGTAGAATAAAAGACAAAAAACATAAATGATAAAGAGGGACATTATGAATTAGGAAAAGGGACAAAGTTTAATAAAACATAATAATCATAAACATGTCTCCACTAAATAAAGCAACAGCTGGCAGATCTATGGGAAGAAACAGAAGGTATGTATGTTGTTGGATATCTCACACTTTCTTTTTGGAGGCTAATAGAACAAAAAAAAGCAATAAATGTATGAGTCATTTGAAAAACCAAGGAATAAAATTAAATACATATTCTTTCCAAGCAAATATAGAACACTTACAAAAATGAATCACAAATATAAAACTTGATAAATTACAAGAAGCTAACATCTTTCCAATATTGTTCGGATAAAACTAGAAATCAATAACAAAGGACATTTAAAGTTATTTTTTATGTCTGAAAGCCAAAATATACTCTACTAGGGGCTGGGGCTATGGCTCAGTGGTAGAGTGCTTGCCCAGCACATGTGAGGCACTGGGTTTGATCCTCAGCACCACATAAAAACAAAATAAAGACATTCTATCCACTTACAACTAAAAAAGAAATATTAAAAAAATATATACTCTACTAAAGTAACCCCTGGTCAAAGTAGAAATAACAAGAAATATTAAAATCATGCTTAGAATTGAGCAACATTGAAAATTTTATGTAAAAGAAATATGATACACAAAGTAATACCAAAAAGAGACTTTATAGTTTTAAATAATTTGTTAGAAAACAAGGAATTGAAAAAGAATAAGCTAAACTCTTAATCTTGTGAAGTTGGAGGGCGGGGTAATGTCAGCCTTATGTAAAGTATAAGGGAAAGAAATAGTAAAGATATAAAGTAGTGAAGACTGTTAAACCAAAGAGACAGTATTTGAAAAGACAAACAAAAGAGAGACGCTCCTAGTGTATTATGTCATGGGTGTGACAAAATACTTGAGACAATCAGTTTAAGAAGGGGAAATTTATGTTGGCTCACTGTTTCAAAGATGGCAGTCCATGGTTGCTTGTCCCTGTTGCTTTGAGCCTGTAGCACTGCAGTACATCATGGTGGGAGTACAAGTTCTCTTCATGGCAGCTGGGAAGCAAAGAGAGAAGAATGGGATAGGGTTCCAACATTTTTGTGTGTATGTGTGGTACTGGGGATTGAACTCAGGGGCACTCGACCACTGAGCCACATCCCCAGCCCTATTTTGTATTTTATTTCAGAGATAGGGTCTCACTGAGTTGCTTAGTGCCTCGCCATTGCTGAAGCTGGCTTTGAACCCACAATCCTCCTGTCTCAGCCTCCTGAGCCGCTGGGATTACAGGAACCAGCCAGCTCCAACATTCAAGGCATACTCCCCAGTAACCTAACTCCCTTCCATCTGGTCCCACTTCTTAAAGGTCCCACCACCTCCCAGTAATGTCACCATGTGGGGACCAAGCCTTCAACACATGAGCCTTTGGAGGACTTTTAAGGCCCAAACTATAGCACTTAGAAAAACAGATCAGTAAGAAACAGAATGATCTATGGGATTTTACCACTGACTGTACATATTGAGCACATACAACAAACAATGCATTTTATATGAATGTGTATATTATTCAAGGACTATGTTGAACAAACTAATGTGGGTGTCTATGGAGCATATAAAATAGGAGTGAAATCAGTAATGAAGGTAAAAACTGTAGATAAAGAGAAATGCCTCACATAGATAAATGGAGACACAGCCCTATGGCATCAGATGCACAGACAGAGGAATAGTTATTCTATAATTTGTATGAATATAATTTTGGTGAAAAATAATAAAGTTAAATCTTTCTTTTCTCCCCACAGTAAATTTTTTTCACATGGACTTGAAAGTTTTATGTTAAAAATTAAATCAATAAGCTGGGAGTGGTGGCACAAGCCTGTAATCCCAGCACTTAGGGAGGCTGAGACAGGAGAATTGCAAGTTCAAAGCCAGCCTCAGCAACGGCAAGGCACTAAGCAACTCAGTGAGACCCTGTCTCTAAATAAAACACAAAATAGGGCTGGGGATGTGGCTCAGTGGTCAAGTGCCCCTGAATTCAATCTCCAGTACCAAAAAGAAATTAAATTAAATCAATAACTAGGTCAATATATTATTATTTACCTTATCTTGATTTTGGAAAGCACAAATGCAATATAGGAAACAAGGGAGGAAAAAAAATGAATGCTTTGATTTCATTAAAATGAAACTTTTAAAAAAATAGTCCATCAAAGATCTACAAAAAAATTAGATGCAAAAATCAAATAATAAAGGGTATTTTCAACAAAAACTACAAAATAAAATTATACACTATATATTGCTTACAAATAAATAAGAAAACATACAAATAGATCTTATTAGAAAATGGACAAAAGAAAAAGAAATTTAACAATCCACAGAGAAAATGCAATTATCCAATAAACATGAAAATAATATGCAATCTCACTAGTAATATAAAAAATGCAAGTTAAAACTGAAATTTACCATCTACTAAATTAGCAAGCAAGTACTCTCATATCCTTCTCCTGGGAATAGAAACTGCTCTCACTTCCTGGAAAGCAATTTCATGATACATGTCAAGAGACTTCTGACTCAGTAATTCCTCTTGTAAGTCTCTGCCCTTGGGGAAAAACCTACATATTCATCAAAATGGGAATGATAAATTGGGCACATCCATACTGTGGTTGTAAAGCTCCATGAGAACATAGTCTCTGAACCCCAGGGCCTGAAACGCAGTAGGGACGTAACAAATATCTGTTAATTGACTCTGGAACTCTGTGTGACAATTAAAAAGAAGAAGAATGCTTTCAAATTAGACTTGGAAAGATCCCCTAGACAAGTTACTAAATGAAGTAAACAAGGTAAGAAACAGGGCAAACCAGAAGATGCCACTGAGGTAAGACTAAAACCAACACCGAAACAAAGAAAAACAATCATCTCCCACGCCTTCCCCTCCCCGTGGGCCTCTGTGTATGATCTGGTGCATGTACCAAGACAAGAAACACAAGGATCCTTGGGAATGAGAGAGGGACATCCAGGGAGCAGATCTGGAATGGGATTTTGTATTGTTTGAATGGTTTTAGATATAAATGTATTCTCAGATTACTTGACCACTTTTTAAAAAACATTAGCTAAGGTGCAGGATGTGTGCTTGTAGTACTGGCATTTGGAGACTGAGGCAGGAGAATCACTGAAGTCCAGGAGTTTGAGACCTACCAGGGCAACATAGTGAGACTCTGTCTCAATAATAATAACAACAACAATAATAATAAATTAAATGTTTTCTAAATGACATATATGTATAAATGTTCATGATTGCTTTATTTTTAATAATGACAAATTGTAAAAGACCGTTTAGGATGAACAGATAGATGTTGACCATGGAATAGTATGGAAACATAAGCTGTGTTTTTTTGATTCCACAGGAAACGACATGATATATCATTAAATGAAATGAACACTCTATGAAAATGATATAGACCCATCTCTAGAGAAACACTACAGATAGTTATTCAAGCTGAAAGTGAGTAAGTAACTCTAGAGAATAATTTGATTACAAGCATACACACACACACACACACACAGAATACAGAGTACCAGTAAAGGTAATTGCATGGCTAATTAAGAGTATAAAAGTATAAATACATATTTCTTTTCTTTTCTTCTCTTCCCTGATTTTAAAAGCAATTATAGAAAACAATATGCACAATCAAAACTACACCAAGATTCCATCTCACTCCAGTCAGAAGGGCAATCATCAAGAATACAAGCAACCATAAATATTGGCAAGGATGTGGGGGAAAAGGTACATTCATATACTGCTGGTGGTACTGCAGATTAGTGCAACAACTCTGGAAAGCAGTATGGAGATTCCTAAGAAAACTTGGAATGGAACCACCATTTGACCCAGTCATCCTACTCCTAGGCATATTATACTCAAAGGATTTAAAATCAGCATACTACAGTGACACAGCCACATCAACGTTTATAGCAGCTCAATTCACAATAGCCAAGCAATGAAATCACCCTAGGTGCTCTTCAACAGATGAATGAATAAAGAAACTGTGATACATATACACAATGGAATATTACTCAGCCTTAAAGAAGAATGAAATTATGGCATTTGCTGGTAAATGGATGGAACTGGGAAATATTATGCTAATCAAAATAAGCCAATCCCAAAGATCCAAAGGCTGAATGTTTTCTCTTATATGCAGATGATAATTCACAATAAGATGGGGGAGGTGCAAATAGATGTATTTTGGACTAGACAGAGGGGACTGAAGGGAGGGGAGGGGGTTTGGGGATAGGAATAACAGTAGAATTCATCAGACATTATTACTCGATGTGCATATGTGATTACATGACCTATGTAACTCTACATCATGTACAACCAGACAAATGAGAAGTTATACTCCATTTATGTATGATGTGTCAAAATGCATTCTACTGCCAGGCACAAGTGGCACATGCCTGTAACCCCAGCAGCTCAGGAGGCTGAGGCAGGAGGATCTAGAGTTCAAAGCCAGCCTTAGCAAAAGCGAGGTGCTAAGCAACTAGAATACAAAATAGGGCTGGGGATGTGGCTTAGTGGTCTAGTGCCCAGAGTTTAATCCCTGGTACAGAAACAAAAAAATTCATTTTACTATCATGTATAACTAATTAGAACAAATTTAAAAATATATTAAAAAAAGAAAACATCATGCATATAATTGCACTGTTGGGCCTGACACACAGAAATGTGATATATTTAATGATAATAGCACAAAGCAAGTGGATGGGAGCAAAGTTGTATTGGAGTAAGGAAATTAAACCAGAAGGTAACTAAAATATGATAGAATAAACAAAGGAAACCAGAATGAATAAGGTTCATGTAACAAACTCTGTAAATATATTCTTATATTATAGTATTATATATTACTCTGTTTCCCATTTTTAAAAATATGTAAAATGATAGAAAGTAATAATTATAATAATACATTGTTGAATTTCTACAATATCCACGTATAATATATATATAACAATCATAGCACTGAAAAGAGAAAGAGGGAATAGAATTCTGCAGGAATAAAATTTTTGTATTTCATTATTATTAAATTAATATAAATCTGAAGTCAATTTTTATAAACTGAGATGTATATGTTAAGACTCAGAACAATCACTAATTACTAAAAATGCAGTGCAAAAAAAATCAATAAAGGAATTAAAATGTTACACTAGAAAATAGCCACAGTGCAAAAGAAAGCAGGAAGGGAACATAGAGAAACAAAGAAGAAATGAGATAATTAAAAAAAAAAAAATTGGTAGACACAAATCCAACATAAGAAGAATAATAGTAAATATGAATGAATTTAGTAATACAACCAAAAGTCAAAATTTTTCAAACAGGATAGAAAAAAATAAGATCCAAGTATTTGCTGTCTATAAGAGATACACATTATCCTCAAAGATACTAATACATTGAAAGTAAAAGGATAGAAAAAGATACACCATGCAAGCAACAACCATAGGAATGCTAGAGTGGCTATACTGATAGATTTTTTTAAAATAGATTTTTTAAATAGATTTAAAAAAAAACGTTACTAGAGATAAGAGGGAGATTTTACAATGGAAATAGTCAATCCACCAGGAAGATATAACAATTATAAACATATGTACACTTAACAATGGAGACCCAGCCAGGCGCAGTGGTGCACACTTGTAAATCCCAGTGGCCAGGAGGCTGAGACAGGAGGAAAATGAGTTCAAAGCCAGCCTCAGCAATGGCAAGGTGCTAAGCAACTCAGTGAGACCCTGTCTCTAAATAAAATACAAAAAAGGGCTGGGGATGTGGCTCAGTGGGCAAGTGCCTCTAAGTTCAATCCCTGGTACCACCACCACCTCCCTCAAAACACACCCACCCACACAAATGGAGACCTAAAATATGTAAAGCAAAAACTAACAGAACTGAAAGAAGAACTAGACAATTCTAAACTAATCATTTCAATACCTACTTCAATAATTAATAGGACTAAGCAGAAGGCCAATAAGGAAATAGAAGACTTGAACAACGCTATAAGCCAACCTGACCCCAGAGACATCTGCAACACATTTCAATCAACAACTGCAGAATACATGTTCTTCTCAAGTGCACAAGGAACACTCTCCAGGACAGATGATATATTAGTTTCAATGAATTCAAAAAGGATTGAGATCATGCCAAGCATATTCTGTGGCCACAATGGAATAAAATTAAACATCTATAACAGAAAAAATTCTAGAGAATCCATAAATATGTTGGAAATTAACACATTTCTAAATAATAAATGGGCCAAAAAAAAAATCACAAGGAAAATGAGAAAATACTTTGAGATGAATGAAAAGAAAAGCCCAACATACTGAAACTTATGGGATGCGATTCAAACTTTGCTACAGGGGAACTGATAGCTGTCCAGACCTATATTAAAAAGGGAGAAAAACATGAGAAAAAGTAACAAATCTACAACCCTGTCATCCTTCTTAAGACACTGGAGAAAGCAGAGCAAAATAAATCCAAAACAAGCAGAAGGAAATAAGAATGGAGTGGAGATCAGTGAAATAGAGAATGAACAATAGAGAAAATCAACAAAACCAGAAGTTGATTCTTTGAAATGAACAAGGGCATGGACAAACACTTAGCAAGACTGGCCAAGGGAAAAAGAGAAAGGTCAAATCACTAAAATTAGGAATGAAAATAGGGTCATTCTTACTGACCTCAAAACTAAAAAGAATGATAAGGAAATAGTATGAGTGACTGTTTACCAACAAATTAGAGATGAAATTCATAAATTCCTATAAAGATACACACTACTGAAACTGAATCAGAAGAAATAGGAAGAAATGCAAACAGACCAACAACAAAGGGAGAGAATTAGTATACCAGTCATGCCTCTTTGCTTTCATATTTCTGATGCTTTGAAATCTGGGGCCTTGTAGGTCCTGGGAAGGGCAATCTCAGGCTGGCTGATTCTTAGAGGAAACTTTTTTTAGCTTTCATAGGCAAACTAAAAAACCTAGAGCCCACATCTTCTCGGCCTCCTCTGTTGGATTCTTCCATTTGGGTTATTATTCTGATGTCCTAATCACCCCAGGGCCAGGTACCAGATAATTTATGAACAACACTTATGCTCAGGTGTTGAGAAATATGCCCTCAAGTCATTCAAACTAGCCAGTCCTAATCCTGCCTATCCTGCCTGGCCATTCCCTCCCTCGGACACCACAAGAAAGATCTCATTTCCCTTGGGTCCTTTTGCCTCCTGACTGACCCTGTTATTTCTCCATGTAGCTTTTGAGAGGCATTTTCTGGTCCTCTGTGAGTAATGAACTGTTTTCATGGTGATCATCTCCTGATCTACTGACCTCACATACCTGAATAACAATGAAACCTTCATTTTAAAACAACCAGAGATTTTTAAACTACACACATACACACAGAGTCCAGCTCCAGATGGCTTTGCTGGTGAATTCTACCAATTGTTAAAAAATTAATACCAATTCTTCACAACCTCTTCAAATAAAAAAGCAGAAAACAGAAAAAGAGAGGCTTTCTAACTTATTCTTTTGAGGATAGTACAACACTGAAACCCAATCAAGCTAAAGAGATTGCAACAAAAGAAAACCATAGACCAACAAACATCCCTCATAAATATAGACACAAAATCCTCAACAAACAATAGTAAACCAAATCCAGCCACATATATAAAGAATTATAAACCATGACCAAGTGAGATTTACCCCAGAAATGCTAGTGGGGTAAAAAAGAATTTAATGTAATATACAATATTAATAAAACAAAGGGCAAAATCCACATGATTATCTCAATACATGCAGAAAGAGCATTTGACAAAGTCCAATAATTCTTTTTTTTAAATTTTTTTTAGTTGTTCGTGGATCTTTATTTCTTATTCATTTATTATTTATATGTGGTGCTGAGGATCGAATCAGTGCCTCACGCATGCTAGGCAAGTGCTCTACCACTGAGCTACAGCCCCAGTCCCCCAATAATTCTTTATTTAAAAAATACTCCCCAGAGTAGGAGTAAAAAGGAACTTCTTCAGTCTGATAAAAACCCATAGGTAACAGTATATTTAATGGAGAAAGTCTGAATGTTTCCCCCCTAAAACCAGAATGAAGAGATATAAATGGCCAATAAACTCATGAGAAGATGCTCAACATCATTAGCCATTAAGGAAATGCAAGTCAAAACCACAGTGAGATACCACTTCAAACCCACTAGAATGGCTACAATAAAAAAGATAAGATGATCATTAAGTATGGGTAAGGATGTGCAGAATGGAAACTTGGTGCACTGTCAGTGGAAATGTAAAATGATACAGCTGCTTTGCAAAACATCTAGAAGTTCTTCAAAAGGTCAAACATAGAATTACCATTTGACCATCAATCCTATGTCTAGGCATATACTCAAAAGATATGAAAACATGTGTCCATACAAAAATGTACACACAAATGTTCGTAGCAGTATTGATTACTATAACCAAGCAGTAGAAATAATGCAAATGTCCATCAACTGATGAACAAATAAACAAAATGTGTTATCTCCATGCAGCGGAAGATTATTTGGCCATAGAAAGGAGTAAAGTATGGATACAGCTATAACATGAAAGAATCTTGAAAATGTTATTCTGAAGTGAAAGAAGTCAGACACAAAAGGCTGCATGTTGTTTGATTCCATTTATATGAAATGTCCAGAATAAACAAATCTACAGAGGCAGAAAATAGATAAGGGGTAGGTGGGGTGAGGGGAGGGGTAGAGTTGAGGGAATTAGAAAACAAATGCTAATGGATATGGATTTATGATTACATTCAAATTACACTAAATGGGTGATGTGTATGGCACAGAAATTACATCAATAAAGCTGTTATTTCTAGAAAAATACCTGGAGAGAGAAAACATTTTAGATTTTTTGTTTTTGTTTTTTCTTTTAAATGGAGTCTCTCTATATTGTTCAGGCTGGCCTTGAACTCGTGGGCCCAAGTGATCCTCCCACTTTGGCCTCTCAAGTAACCGGGAGTATGAGCCCACATCATCACACCCAGCTTAAAATTAAATTTTTAATAGTGATTAACTCTGGTGAGTTTGCAGATAGGCTTTAGTTTCTTCTTTATGCACTTCTGTATTTCCTATTTCACTGTTACCACATAATTTTATGAGACATGTAAATATTTCTAAATAACTTTTTACTCCTCAACAAATATTTAGTAAACACTTTTCATGAGATAAAGTACTGAGGCTCCAAAAACAGTGAGCATCCCTCCTCTCATAAAACCCAAGACATGAGGAAGGCTGACATTCTGGTCAAAAGAGTAGGGTGACCATCACACACAAGTTACAGGGGTGGATCAAAGTTCTGGTGATATTAGGAGGGGGTTTGATGCTTGACTTGGGTCTTGAAATGTACGTAGGAGTTCTCCAGGGAGATGAGGTGGAGAAGAACATTCTAAGAAGGGAACAGCATGTTCGGAGGCTCTGATGGTTGAAGTGTCTGGACCTGGTTGATAACTGCATGATTTGTGAGGTATGCCTGGACTTTAGAATCTTTTAAGAGGGTGCAGTGCAGGTGGAAGAAAGCCAGCAAGATAAGGCTGAGAAGGTGCCATGCTGAGGATCGAGGGCTTAGCATATTCTGTAAAAGTAACGTCCTGTTGGGTTTAGGTCTGCATTCAGCAAAGACTAGATGAAGGCTTCCAGGAGGACATTATTTAGAGAAAATGGCAGCTGTAGAATAAACCAAAAGTAACCCTAGGAATATGCCTTTAGATATGCCCTAGGAAAACCAAAGCAATGATCTCAAGCTGGGAAGAACCAAGCCTTTGACAGAACAAGCTAAAAGCTGAGTGCTGTCTTCACCCTGGTGTCCACCCTGGTACCCCTTGTGTCTATTGCTGCTTTCATTGTTTTTTTTCTCTTCGTTTTGGAGCATCCTATATTTCCAGGGATGCTTTAAAATAATGAAATAAGGTCCAGCCACTAGCTGTCAGCCTTATTGTGGTATTTCAGATGCAGGACCCCAGACCACTTGAAGGGAGTGGAGCATCTATCCAGTGTGCTAAGCGACCAGGAGTTTTCTTTTTACAGTAATGCTAAGGCAGTCTTTTCTCATCAAGGAGTTCTGAAACTTTGTATGACTGAATCCTGAATTCGATACTCTTGGCTAAACCTGAGAGTTGGTTGAAGATTAAATAGTTAGATCTTTATTTCAGTTGTATGAAGTAGAAAACTAAAATGCAAGTGAAACATGAGCTGAGAAAGGGGAGATTTGGTATTATGTAACCAAGTACATAGAGACTCCTTTTTAGGGTGCACACGTGTATGTGCGCGCGCGTTACATCAACAAAAAAATAAAAAACTGGTGAGGATACATGAGTCACTGTGAGTGCTTAAAACTATTTGGCTCCCCCAGGAGATGGCCAGATAGTCAGTGAATGACTCAGCCTGGGAAATTACCAGGCAGAGCAAAAGCAAAGGATGAAGGATCTTGAAAGAGATCTCAGAGGTATAGAAATAGTGGGGTCTTCACTTGCCACTGAGAGTTTTAAAAAGATTATGTCAGGGAATTAGTGAAGGGCTGGGCGTCAACCTGCTTATTCTAAAAGTAACTCATGAACTACAATTGAGAAAGAACAGGAAGAAGCAGTGACCACCATGTTTAATTAATAAATCAAGATGGTTTTCCACCAAGAAACCTCTCAGTGGGTCTTAAGTATCGTATTAGTCCATTTGTGCTGCTATAACAAAATACCTGAGACCAACTAATACATAGTAATAGAAATTTATTTTTCAAAGTTCTGGAGGCTGGGCAGTCCAAGATTCAAGGTATTGGCAGTTAGTCTGATGAAGGTTGAATCTTTGCTTTTAAGATGGAACTTTGAACACTGAATCCTCACATGGCAGAAGGGACAGAAGGACAAAAAAGTGCAAATACTAGTTCCCTCCAACTCTTTTATAAAATTGCTAATCCTGTTCATGAGAGCTCCACCTTCATGGCTTAATCACCTCCTTAAGGCCCTCTTAATATTGTCACACTGGTGATTAAGTTTCAACATATGAATTTGGGGAGACACATTCAGTCACAGCAAATACTTGTAGGGTAGTGCCTATGTCTCTGTGAAACTTCCTAAACAGCATCTTACATGGGCACCTGGAGATATCATAAGTATTGCTTGGTACTATAGATTATCCATGCAAGAGTAAATATCCCAATTGAATTTCAAACTCTAAATAGCAAAGTCAACCTTTCTAAAGAACTCAAAATGATTTTCTATTTTTTAATTTAGGGCTGAGCCACTTAGGCCTCATTAGCCTCATTAAAATCACATGC